>CM055403.1:90927547-90954705 GCA_029228625.1 Pseudolycoriella hygida
TCTTAACGAAATTTTAATATTTTTCGATCAATATAACTGACCTTTTACCTCAAAAAAATTTTCCCACAAAAAATTGCAGGTTCTTTACTTGTGACGTTGAAATTATCGCCTATAGAAATCAGATATATTCAGTGGTAAATGTCACATCTCGGCACATTTATACCTAAAGTTTTGAGATGTGCACTCACCCCTTCAAAATGTTTTGTAAAAAAGCGAAATGTGCTGTTTAAAAATTCTGTGTTTCACATCTGTCGCATCGCGTCCAATATAATGAGCCCGTTAGTGCACATCTCGGCACATTCCATCATAAAAAGAGATAATTGATGTCCAGCCATCGATAAAAGTTGATATGTAGGCCAAGATGAGGAAATGTGAAACTATGTGAAATTAGAAAAAATGTGAAAATCACATGTGAATTTGCGCCGATATTTTCGGAAGCTTTCTTTTTTACTGAATGCTATGCTTTAAATTACAATCTCATAAGTAAAGTTGGGAAATTCTTTTTTAGGTAAAAAGTTAGTTACATTAATCGAGAAATAATAAAATTTCTTTAAAAATTGTGTACTGAGTTACCTTTCAGAATTGTTTTTGACTAAAAAAAACTATAATTTCATAACATTAATTGTTGCATCTTTTATTTTTATTATTCTCGACTAAGCAAAGATTTACAACAACTTTTGAATCAATTAAATAAAATACTAACTTTCGTTATATTATCATGGTTACTGGTAAAATCAAATTTTTCTATGCGAATTCCCCGTTTCCCGCAGCTTTGGATGGAACTTTATTTGCTGGGTACAGTAAAAAATTGTTTAAGTTTAAAGTTTCATTTATTTCTTCAAACTAGGTAAAAAAGGAATGAACCGGCTGTACGGGCTGTACGTAAAGTCGCGAAAAAAGACTACAGGCTACCCTTCAGTTTTGTCTAGAGGTAATAAGAAAGCTGGTAATCCTAACGAAACGTGTGATCTATTCGCTGAATTCTTCGAAAGCGTCTATGTAGCTGACAACGATACTACTTCTGACTTATCGGAAAAAATGAGCCCCATAGAAAAGCGCATTGACGTTGGATCAATTTCTTTCGAGATCCAAGACGTTTTGAACCATTTGAGGGTTGCTGCTACAAATGTGTAGTCGTCGACCCAGATTTATATTTTATCTATACGAATAATTTATCCTCAATTTGTATAGACACTAGTAAGGGTGAAGGTCCAGATAAAATCTCTCCGATTTTATTAAAAGCCTGTGTTGAGAGTCTGTCAACTCCGCTACTTCGCATTTTCAAATTATCCCTCGCAACTGGAAAATTTCCGACAAGATGGAAATCATCTTACATTACTCCAATTTTTAAAATTGGTTCTAGAAGCAATGTCGAAAACTACAGAGGTGTAGCTATTCTACCTCTATTTTATCCACGAAGTTCAATCGAATAATTTCTAAGTCGAAACATGGCTTTATGAAGCGCAGATCTATGATACTAAAGTTATGGAATCTGGGCATCAGTTAGACGTCATATACACCGATTTCCGGAAAGCATTTGATAGAGTTAAACATTCGATTCTTTAGCACAAGTTGAACCAAATGGGTGTTCAATCGAACCTGTTAGCGTGGATTGCATCTTATCTGAATGGACGTTCACAATACGTCATATTAGCCAATTGTTCTTCTCGAACGTTTAACGTTACATCTGGCGTTCCTCAGGGTTGAAAATTTTCGCTAGAATTAAAAATGTTCTTGGCGCAAGTGCTCTTCAACGTCACTTGAACAGGTTTCTACAGTGGTTCATAATCAACCAACTTTTTTTGAACGTCGATAAGTGTAAGGTTATCTCCTTCACTCGAAAGAGATCCAAAATTGAGTTCGGTTACAATATCGATGATGTTGCGTTGACTCGTGTTAAGGTAATTGAAGATTTGGGAGTCCTCTTGGACCAAAAACTGACGTTCAAAAAACACATTGAATATGTAATCGCAAAATCTTACTCAATTCTTGGCTTCGTCATGAGAACTTGTTGGGAATTTAAAAATATTAAAACTTTAAAAAGTATTTTCTTTGCCTTTGTCCGTTCTTACTTAGAATATGCTTCAGTCGTTTGGCATCTTATCAAGACACATTTGTTGACAGAATTGAGTCAATTTAAAAAAAATTTTGATGTACGCATTGAGACGGACGGTGAAACGAGACGAAAACCACAAGCTTCCGCCATATATTGAGATATGCAAATCGATCAACATTGAAACACTCGCCCGACGCAGAATCAATGTCTGCGCACTATTTGCATCCGATCTGCTGAATGGGAGTATCGACGCACCTAAAATTAAAAGCAAGGTCATTCGTAATCCTAAACCCACTCGTGCTGGTGACTTTCTCGTTGTGAACGAACACAGGGCAAAATATGGTCAGCCAATCAATAACATGTGCAATGTGCATGGCATTTAACAACTTTTCACTACTGTGGTTTCTCAACATACCATGTGAATCGTTCTAGATAACTAACCAGAATTTCATAATTGATCTCAATATCATTTCATCTATCATTATACTGAACCTTTGGCTCTCACTCTAATCAGAAGCTGATTAGTCAAATTCGGGTCTCACGACTCTCAAATGAAACTCCAAGTCACATCAACTAGTGCAATACCAGCTAGTCTAGACGACTAGTTTCCGCTAATCTTTTTGTTTCAGGTGGGGTGGACCATTGGCTACATAAAACAATGATGTTGAGCAGGGGTGACTATTGGCTCCGACGGGTCGACAGCTCACTTCCGGATCTGCTCATAATTTTATGTTTTTATTTATTTTTTTCTTTTGTTGTTATTGGCGCGTTTCACTAAAAATGCAACTAATATCTAAGTTACGTATATAAATTACGTACGTTTCCACGCGATCAGAGCGTAAAATACGTAAACAAACAATAGGTTTTTATACTGCCACCTAACGTCAAACAACTAAATTTTATGAAAAATTTCAAATTTTGCGAGGGCTAAAAGCGTCAATTGTAATTGTAGTCAGGAGGCTTCGGCCATTGATGATAATAAGTAAATTAAATTAATTTGTGAAAGGAAAAGCTCCTTAGCTTGGTTAACCAGCTACTTTAGGTGACATTTCACAAAACGAAAAGTTTCCCAGCTTCGTTAGTAGCTTTCATTAAAGCGCAAATTCCCT
This sequence comes from Pseudolycoriella hygida, assembly GCA_029228625.1. Classification (NCBI taxonomy): domain Eukaryota; kingdom Metazoa; phylum Arthropoda; class Insecta; order Diptera; family Sciaridae; genus Pseudolycoriella; species Pseudolycoriella hygida. Next base: position 90,930,713 of record CM055403.1, read on the forward strand.
ACTTTCGTCAGCCATCTCGTTTTGTGATATTTCGTAAAAAGGAAATTCTTTAGCTTCGTTAACTAGCAATTTTTTGTGACATTTCGTAAAAGGAAAATATCATAGCTTCGTTAGCGACCTTGTTTCTCTCGCGTTTCATTAAAGCGCAAAGTCCCTCGTTTCGTTAGTCTCTTTGTTTGGGGTAAGTTCCATTTGCACATTGTGAAAGCAAAAGAAAAGTACTGTTCATGAGACGATATCTGTGTCCATCTATCTATTATCTAGCGATACATTATTATCTTCTTATGGTTCACAATTATGTGAGGAATATAAGTGCATTTGTGGTTTGTCATGCAAGAAGAAAGCAGGGATAATTTCTAGGCATGACGAAATTAATAGAATTATTTCTCATGCGTCATGCATTTTCTTCTGCAGAGTTCCCAAATATAATACAACCACCAGGAATTTCTAGAGACGATGGCAAACGACCTGATGGTGTGACTCTAATTCCTTGGAGTAATGTAAAGTCTCTTCACTGGGACGTGACAGTTCGAGACACGTTAGCACCTTCTTATGTCAATAAATCTTCTAAGAAAGCGCGTTCAATAGCCGATAACGCGGAAAGATTTAAGAGTCATTTTTTTATTTTTCATTTCATTTCATTTATTTCTAATTAATTTGTCAGGGTAACAAACGTTTGCGTAGCTCCAATATGTCATTGAACAATTCGAAGGAGCTACTAAAGAAAAAATTAAGATAAATTAATTTTTAAAATAACGTAGATTTAGATAATTCAAATTACAAATGAAACAATATTAATAGAAGAAAATCAGAAAGAAAACAAAAACATAACCAAAGACCCGTACGTATTAGAATAGATGTGACAAACAGAATAGATGTGGCAAAGTGACTCGAACGAACCAAAAATATATAAATAAGCAACGTTTTCTGTTCTTTCATAACTGTAAGTATTTCAAAGGTCCATAGGAAGACCATTCAAATCTAGAAAAGCTTATATCCAAGGACTAAGTCGTTTTTCCCTAAAACACAGAAACACGTGTTATCTAAAATTTTATTGTCTACAACTTCGCCTTTGGAACTAACTTTCTAACTCTTACAGTTCTGGAGATCCGGGTCATCCTGCCCCATTGGGACGGGTTGGCACAGTGGTTAGCGTACAGGCCTTCCACCAAAACGATCCGGGTTCAAATCCCGTGTCGGAAAAATTCTACATGGAATTTTTCTAGCAAGTGTAGCGCATTCATAACGTCCTAGAGTTCACTCAAGCTTCAAAAGTTGGGTAGTTGTGGTGTGTTTGGTGCCCACAACGACGTACACACTGAATGAATCGTATGACGTAACCCATATACGACGAATTTGTGCACGAAATATCTAAGCCTACATTTAGGCGAGATAATAATCAAGCGCCTAACAATTCTTGGAGTAATTGCATAATAACAAAGACGCTACATTCGCATTACTCTGAGACGTGGTTCGGAAGTCACGTTAAGCCGGTGGTCTAGACAACACTTGTTACTGGCTGTAAAAAGCTGTTAGTGGAGTCTCTAAAATACAAATACAAATTATGGAAGTAGCAATCTATCCAGGATGACCATATTCCCCCAAAACCCTGAAACGTCGTGTTCGCTTAAATTTAATTCTCTACAACTTTGCCTTTGACAGTAAATCTCCATATTGCATAGTTAAGGAAATATAGACGAAAAACTGTTTTCGTATATGGCTAAAAATCTCAATTCCGTCCATTCTATTGGTCCCAGTGCCCAGACCCCTGTACCGATTCCCACAAAATTCCCAGTTTTGTGACATCAAATGCTTTCATTTGACACCAAAATGAGGAATTTCCGTGCTATACTTGCTGAAATATTTGCGAAAAAGCTTCACCGACCTTCGAAAAATCATTTTTGTCTTCCTCGACCATATCTCCGGAACCACTTCATCGATTTTGCTCATCTTCGAACTTGAATCATTTGAGACATGTACCTTTCAGGGAAAAAAGTTTAGGGTGATCGGTTGAGCCGTTTGGAAAAAAGTGGAGACGGACAGACGGACGGACAGACGGACATTTTTTTTATTGCTGATTCGTCATCTCTAGACGATAATAGATGCATCCCCCCACCTCCCACCTCGATCTACCCCATGTCACAATAAAATTGTTTGTAGTAAACGTATAGGATCTTTGTACTTCGTACGGGTCCAATAAAAAGAAAACAGAGCAATGGCGTTCAAAAGCAAGAATTACTTTGTGGTTTGAAAAGGAAACCAATATTTGAAAATCAAAACTAAAAAATAGTACCAAGGGGGGAAAATGAGAAGAAGGAGTGGCGGGAACCACTTAAAAACTTCATAAAAAAAAAAAATAAAAACTAATTTCAGTTATAATAAAAGTAAATAGCTTATCCAGATAGATCGTAAAATTTAATTAGAACGATTCGATAGAAGAAGATGAACCTTCAACGAATGATGAAATTGTTTTAATTGGCTTTGGTTACGAATGAGCGCAGGCAATGCATTAAAAAGAACAGGCCCAGAATAGAGCAGGGATCTTTTCCCATAACTGGAATGAATAATGTGCCTCCTCAATAAGTACGAGTACCTGGTATTATATGGGTTGAAATTACTAGAGAAAACGATCGAATGATGCTTTGAGTTATTGACACAACAGAATACAAATTTGGAGACTGCAAGCTCGTGTGACTGTAAAACAGTCAACATCTTCGGAAATTCTATCCTAAACAGGAGATCAGTTGAATACAGTTCAGGTAGCTTGTGTGCAGCCTTTAGAGCTCTTTTATTCAAGGTCTGGAGCTCATCGATCAAAGTCTTCTTGGCAGATACCCATATGCCAATACAGTAGGTCAGATGACACTGGACCGTTGAAAAGTAAATCAGCCTGAGAATCTTTTTAGGAAGGAAACGGAGGCGTCTGATAATACCTATTCGACTAGAGATCAGTGAGCCGACAGCCGATATATTATTTCACCGAGGAGAACGTCTCAATAGTCACGCCGTTAAAAGTTAAGAGGGGGAGTCCATCAATCTTAACCGAAGGCTTGCAGAAATGAATCAACTTAGTCTTGCTCAGTTTCAAAGTCAACCTGTTTATTCTAAAATATTTGGCAATGCTCTCAATATCATATGTAAGATCAGCAATGCTTTGGGAAATATCTGCCGAGGAAACGAACATGTTTGTATCATCAGCAAACCCAAATGGTACAGACTTTAGCGGTAGGTCAAAGAAATCATTCACAAATATTATAAAAAGCAAGGGAGACAAAACACCCCCTCGAGGGACCCCAATGGTCACGTCAGACAATGGGCTACATACTCCGTTACATTCCATATGTTGCTTTCTATTGCTCAGATAGTTACGAAATAGATCCTGCGCAACACCTTTAATTCCGGCGCACTCTAGTTTATATAGCAGAAGGTCATGCATGACCGTATCAAATGCTTTTGACAAGTCAATAAACAATCCGGACACAACCTTCATGCCATCTATTTTCTTGTTGAGCAAACAGGCCAATTCAAAAAGGGCAGTATGTGTGCCACTGCCTTCTCTGAACCCATATTGTCTCACATAAAAAAATCTACAGGAATCAAGAAAACCAAATACCGAACGCTGATTGATTGTCTCTAAGATCTTATTTATAGCAGGCAAAACAGAAATCGGACGATAATTGCTCACTTCTTCTTTCAGACCTTTTTTATAAACATGAATCACCTTAGCGATCTTCAAGTCGTTGGGGTACACCCCATGAAATAGACAGTAATTAAATAAGTCGCACAGGTATTCAGAAATTGAGGGGGAGCAGCACTTCAATAATCCCACTGTTATCCCATCATGACCTGGCGCTTTGTCTATATCCATCATGTATATAATAGAATTGACCTCATGCACAGTCACTGGCTGTAAAAAAATCGACTTGGGTTTGGCATTCAAAGTGTTGAAAGCATTAAGGTCATCTGGAGGAGTCTTAGGAATCATGGTAGCTAGTTCCCTTCCCACATTAACAAAAAATTCGTTGAAACGTGCAGAAACAAGATCATCATTGACTGGTGTCGAAAGTGTCGTCCAACTGAAATGCAACACATCTCCTATTTTTACGAGTTATAGCTCAATCCAAAGCCTCTTTTATACTGAGTAATTCGTAGAAGAAATTTTTTTTAAATACTCCTGCCTTAGCTGCCTATGAAAAATGTACTACACGGAACGTCTGAAAAATGTTTTTGTGGAATATATTCCCAAGTCTGACTGGTATGGTGTGAAATTATGGTCAATTATTAGCCGCAAAAAGATACAAATTTTACACTATAGATATGTCCGAAAAATTCCTTACGATTGACTGCAAGGTCAATTTTACCCTTAAAAATCGACTATTTTCAAAAGGTTCAGTAGAGCGTAGCGATCCGGATATCTTCAATGTTATAGTGTGGTGTGTTAACATGAAGTGTCTAGTACATAACGATATATAAATCACCTAAGTTAAGTACGTCTGTAGGCTACGGTATCAATTTTTCAAAACTTTTGCAACCCTTTGGCATAGCTGTATCAAATTTTGTTAAAAATTCTTCCCTGAGCCCTTAGCTTTCGATTTATACCTGACACGATATGATCCGGTCGCGTAAATGGGCTCTCAAGCTACGTTTTCGCACTAAAGTCGGCCTATGTCGAATTTTGGACATATGTGAAGAATAAAATCGGCTTTTACTTGATTTATTTAGTTCGAATCATAATCGTCATAGTCTAAGTCAACAGAGGGCAGTGCGAAATCACATTTTTCGTCAATTTCGGTTTCAATACCGTCATCCTCAGAATCGTGAGATATTTTGGTTTATGTATCCGATTCTTTCCCTGTTGCTTCTTAAATTTTGTGGCAAGACCTCGAATTTGGTTTGGCTGCAAATATTCATCTAGAAGAAATTGATGTTTTCGATATGAGATTTCATTTTATCAGCCATTTGATCTGGAGTTAACTTCGTGTTTGTTGACGATCCCTCGTCAAACAATTGTTCAATGTATTGCTTTTGTTTAACTGAAAATATTGCAACTGTGCGAGCTTTTCGTGCCCATCCATTTCCGTCCAATATGTCGTGATGTGTAGTCCTTCGCTACCGCAAAATTCTTTTCAGTGCTGAGCACGTTAGGGGCTATCCATCAAGTACGTACAAAACAAAATTCGATTTTTTGACACCCCTACCCTCCTGCTACGAAATCGTGTAAATTAGAGAAACCCTTTGTACTAAAACTATTTCATCAAACCGTTTTTTCGAATGGTCTAACGGAAAACACAGCATATTTTTTTTTTATTTATTTATTTGAATCAACGGCCATACAAACATAGAGAACTGATTCAACATCGACAATTGAGAGATCAAGCGTAAAAGAGAGCATTATGAAAAAAGAAAAGAGAAAAATAAAATCATCGATACGCAAAACATACGAAAAACCTCCACTATGATGTGATAGCTCATGAATCCTTAAACTTCAGTCTTTTACGGAACAATTCGCGTGACACGGTGTCATTATATAGTACTGCGAAATTATTAAAGATGCGACACAAATTGTTTATCGGTTGATGAAGCCCATATTCAGTTCGGTGAAAGTCTATGTGAAGCGTTTCATGCGCCCTCATTTCTCTCGCTGGCTCACTAACGATGAAATATTCATTCAATATTGGTGCCATAATTCTCCGTCTCAACACATCAAATACGAAATAATACGCACTCAAATCGGTTCTCCTTTTCGATAACTTGTCCAAACCGATCATTTCTAACCGCGACTCATACGAAGGCAAACGAAAGTTTTCATCACGCTTCACTATTCGTCTGAGGGCATATATCAAGAATTGTTTTTGCACGGATTCCAGTTCAGCAACCTGTTCTTTGTAGTGTGGCTGCCAAACAACAGAAGCATATTCTAAATGCGATCTGACATGCGCGCAATATATGCTCTTCAGTGCTCTCACGTCACGGAATTCCCAACAAATCCGCTTGATGAACCCGAGCATCGAATAAGCTTTCGACACAACGCGCTCCACATGCCTTTTAAAATCCATTCTCACATCGAGTAGTACCCCCAGATCACGCACTTCATTCACTCTTTTCAGCGTTCGCACACCGATCATATATTCGAACATTATTGGCGAATGTTTCCTGTACATGACATACTCTGACACTTTCCAACGCTCAAATAAAGACAATCACGTTCATACCACGTGGATACTGCCTTCAGGTCTCGTTGCAATGCCGTGTTATCTAAGACCGTTCTGATGCGTTTGTATATTTTGAGGTCGTCCGCGTATAATGAACACAATGATGATTTAATGACCTTCGTGATGTCATCGATAAACAGAAGGAACAAAATCGGACCAAGATGACTTCCTTGCGGAATACCTGACGTCACAGCAAACGTGCGTGAACAATGGTCACTGATCTTTACGTATTGTGTACGATTCGTCAAATATGATTCTATCCAGTGCAGTAAATCAGAATGAACACCCAGTTCTTTCAATTTCGCCACCAAGTACTTATGCCGCACCCTATCAAATGCTTTCTCAATGTCCGTGTAAATTACGTCCATCTGGTCACCCGATTCTATCGCACGGACACATTTTCTGGTGAATTCAAGCAAATTCGTTGAAGTAGAACGGCCCTTCATGAATCCGTGTTGCTTGATAGAGATCTTATCGGAAAATGCTTCTGCCAAGAAGGCTGAAACGATCGAATCGAAGAGTTTCCCAAATGTGGGTAAAATGGCTATGCCCCTGTAGTTTTCTACATCGTTTCTGGAGCCGGACTTGAAAACTGGTGCCAAATACGATGTCTTCCATTTTGTGGGGTATTTACCGGACGTCAGCGATAAATTGAAGATCAGAAACAGCGTAGTAACGAGTCCAGAGTAACAATTCTTCAGTACTTTGGGCGAAATTTTGTCAGGGCCACTGCCATTAGTTGTGTCCACATTTCGAAGTGCTCTTTCGATTAATTCATTGGTGATTGATAGCCGTCCAAGGTCCACACATTTTTCAACATCGAAACCAGGAGTGGTGGTTCCATCGTCCCGAACGTAAACTTGTTGGAAAAATTCAGCGAACAATGGTAGAGTCAACCGAGCCTCAACGCAATGGGATTTTTCATGGTTTTTTCCTTTATTTGCATTTTCATTCTGAATTTCTTTCAAAAACCTAAATTGAAGAAAATCGACAAAACTCTAATAAATATATAAGTAAAAGAGATTAGTTTCAAATATGAATTGACGAATCACACGCGCGTGCGAATAGCCAGTCCTTGTAGGAGTAGACTATTCGCAAGCGCGTGCGAATAGCCAGTCCTTGTAAGAGTAGACTATTCGCATGCGCGTGCGAATAGTCAGTCCTTGTAAGAGTAGACTAAACTAAGAGCTTAACTAAGTAAACTAAATCAGCAACTGCAAATGAAAAGTTAGTCAATTACCAATCACCTGGGGAACGAATGTGTTTTTCTCATGTTATAATATAAATCACATTGAAAGAGTGAAAGACATAAAATTCGTTACCCAGGTGACAGTATCGATGGAATTAGCCATAGATAAATAAATATTGTGTCATGTACGCGCTCGATACGTTGAGTTTGCTTAGTCGTTTTTGGTTTCGAAAGTTTGTCATTTCTGATGCACATTGCAGTAGCAGTCCGGGAAAGTGTACTTTGCATTTGTACGCATTAAAACGAAATTTCTTAAAATAAAAATTTCGATTGGCACAACCGAGATTCGACCCACCGACCTCCTGGTTACAAGACCGAGACGATACCACTACGCTAAATCGTTCATACACTTAGTCCACATAAACGTTAACAGTATGCTATGCATGGATGTATGTGTGTATTTATAAAGTCACTAATTTCACCATTATAAATGAAAGAAATGTTTTCATTCAATTGAAAAAAAAATTATATTGGCGTTTTTTTTCGTTTAATCAACAAACTTGTAACGCAATGTAAACTTAGGAACCTCATAAAACATACACCATTTGAACGTATTCAGTAGGAACAGTAAACGATGTCCTTTAGACAAATAATTCAAATTGATCTTTAAATTCATTGGTTTATACATCTTACAAGGTAAACAGAATAAAAAAAAATCTAGGAATTATATTGTGATATTGCTCATTGCGCATCATTAAAAAAAAGTCTCAATGAAGAAACGAACCGCCAGCCTCCCGCGCTCAAGTCGTCGACGCTACCACCGAGCTAACCGGACATACGTTTGTACACAAAAATTATGTTATATTACTTACACATTATTTTCACAGAAATCGCACAGCAGTATGGTTACAATTATTCACCACAAACGTTGCACAGAAGTCGCCATAGAAAAAAAATTTTTTGGATGTTTGAACATTTTGAACATTTTTATTTATATTTTTCATTTATATTTTTATTTATATTTATATTTTTATTTATATTTTCAACAATTTGTTGAAGTGTTTCAACGATCGATCGCTACTATGACAAAACTATATGTTGTGTCGTTTCGAAAATATGCGTTTGCCGAGTACGAAAAGTTGCAAGCTCGCCATGCAACTTTTCGTACTCGGCAAACGCATATTTTCGAAACGAGACAACAAATAACTATTACGAAACTCGGTAATTTTCCCTTTTACGAAATGTCACAGAAAACCTGCCGAATTTTCTTTTGTGTGCCACTTCGACTTTGCTTGTCAGTTCGAAATATTTTTTTTCTTAACATTTGTGGATTATTCGAAAAGGACAAAATGAGGACATTTTTCTGTTGCGAATTGGAATTCAAGAGCAGTCCTGGAAGTTATCCTTTCAGATATATGTAACGATGCTCCCTAGCGTCGGTCGCCGGTTCAAATCCTGTCGGCTATCATTTTTTTTCTTAACATTTGTGGGTTATTCGAAAAGGACAAAATGAGGACATTTTTCTGTTGCGAATCAGAATTCAAGAGCAGTCCCGGAGGTTGTCCTTTCAGATATATGAGTTTTTTACTCTATTCACGATGTATTTTTCAAAACGCATAAAAATTTCGTATATTTCCGGACCTCTTTAACATGTATGCGTTTTGAGTGTTAAGGACAATAATATTTCAGTAATACATTTACATAACCTGCCTGAGTGTACCAACGGTACCAACTTTCATAAACAAAATTATTTGACATTTTGTGGGAATTCTTGTTAAGATTCGTTCAAATAAGTTATATAAGCGTAGTCTTGTCTCTCCTTGCAAGGACTGACTGTTCGCAGGCGGAAAGAAATACATCAGTAAACGGCTAAAAAAATATTTTTCACAATTGAGCATGCTCAACAGTTTCAAAAGCCTCAATAAAATTTAGAAAAATATTTTTGTCGAAAATGAGTAAACTCAACAGTCTCATTGGCTAAAAAAAATATTTTCCACAATTGAGCATGCTCAACAACTCGATAGCGTAGTGTTAAACACGTCTGCTTGCTACTATGAGATCGAGTTGCCAGTGCGTTGGTTCGAAACTCAGCCGCAGACAGATTTGCTCCGATTGTTAGATTTGTAAACAAAACAAAGCTAATTGAATCGGTTCAAGTCATGTGAAGTTGAGTGTAGCGCCATCGTATGGCTTACCGGTGAAAGGCATTTTTGGTCGGTATTCTATTCCTACTAGTTTCGTTCCTAGTACATATCATGGATGGCCCTGGGTTTGTCGCACAGCTTACCACTGGCACAGTAAAAACTTTCTGGTAATGAAAGGATCTCAAATAGTAGAACCACAAAAAAAAAGTAGCGAAATTAGTAAATAATGATCTAGCCCCAAACCCTTCATGGGTTGTTAAGGCAGGTTATTATATTATTATAACAGTCTCAAAAGACTCAAAAGACTCAATAAAATTGTGAAAAATATTTTTGTCGAAAATGAGTACACTCAACAGTCTCATTGGCTAAAAAAATGTTTTTCACAATGGGACGGGACTATTTATTTATTTTTTGTAGCAAACATTGTTCTACACTTTGGCAAAATTATGACGTTTTGTATTTTTAATAACTTTTCTTCTCATTTCAAAGATTTACCACACACGAAAATTGCTGTACTTCTCTATTTCTCTCTTTTCTTCGCACGTAATTTTTAGAGATTCTCCTCGCGAAAAAGACCCCTTTGCTCTTTCATAAAAAACGCAAAATTGGAAAATGTACCGAAAACACACTTTTGAAACTAAAATATAAAATCAATCTTAAGTTTTCGAGGTATGTCGTAGAACAACTTTTTGTTCTGGATGTTATTTCACATCATTTAAAAATATCTTTGATCAATAGCCGTGTCTCATTGAGCATGCTCAACAGTCTCAAAAGCCTCAATACAATTGTGAAAAATATTTTTGTTGAAAATGAGTACACTAAACGGTCTCATTGGTTAAAAAAATATTTTTCACAATTGAGCATGCTCAACAGTCTCGAAAGTCTCAATACGATTGTGAAAAATATTTTTGTTGAAAATGAGTACGAGGGGCACCTTAAAAGTTTCGGGAATCGGCTATATCGGCTCGTGTAAACTTTTCGCCAATTTACACAAAAATTGAATTGGTCTTTCCTGATTTAAAAATGATGATCAAAATGAAAATCAATCGTAGCAGTCAAAAGATACAACAATTCCAAAAAGTCATTGCAGAGAAAAAATGGATTTATCACGTGAAAATTTTAGAGCCACGATTTTCTACGACTTTAAGTCTGGCTTGACTCCCAAATTGTGTATTGATCGTTTGCAAAAAGTATTTGGAGATGAGGCCCCATCCAAGACCACTGTTTATCGGTGGTTCGCTGAGTTTGAATCGGGACGCACTTACCTCAGTGACGACTTTCGTGAAGGTCGACCTTCCACAGCCATCACCGATGGAAACATTGACCATGTCCGGAACATGATTGAAGCCGATCGACATGTGACCTATGCTGAGATAGCTGCATCCTTGGGATCGGGAAAAGTCAAAGACAAACAATTTTACACGAACATTTACGCACACGGAAGCTTTGTTCTCGGTGGATCCCATACAAATTGACAGACGACCAAAAGGAGGCTCGTGTGAAATGGTGCCGAGATTCTCTCAAAAAATTCGACAATGGGGCTTCTGATTCAGTATATAGCATCGTAACAGGTGACGAAAGTTGGATTTACAGCTATGATCCCCAAACAAAACAGCAATCCACCGTTTGGGTGTTTCAAAATGAAGATTTACCAACAAAGGTAATTCCCGCTTGAAGCGTCGCCAAGAAAATGGTCGCTACTTTCTTCAGGAAATGTGGTCATGTGGCTACTGTACCACTTGAGGATCGTAAAACAATCAATTCAGAGTGGTATACTACGATTTGTTTGCCAAAAGTATTTGAAGAACTACGTGGAAAGAGTCGAAATCGCAAGATCGTCCTCCACCATGATAATGTAAGCTCCCACACAAGTGCTCTGACCACGACGTTCTTGGAGAAGGGAAAAATCAATTTGATGCTGCATCCACCCTACAGTCCCAACTTGGCACCGTGCGACTTTTATTTGTTTCCCAGTGTCAAGAATAAGTTGCGTGGGAAGCGATTTTTATCTGCGGAAGCTGCTGTCGAGGCATATGAACAAGAAGTGGCCCAAATCCCAACTTCCGAATGGACTCGATGTTTCGAAAACTGGTTTTTAAGGATGAAAAAGTGTATAGATCGTAATGGTGATTATTTTGAGAAGCAATAAAATCGTTTTATAGCCGATTCCCGAAACTTTTAGGGTGCCCCTCATACACTCAACAGTGAGACGGCTAAAAAATTTTTTTTTCACAATTGGTCATGTTCAACAGCCTAAAAAATCTCGAAATGAGCATACTCAGCGATCTCAAATAGTCTAAGTGAGTGTGCTCATCGACCTCAGTCAGTCTAAATTTAAAAAAATTAAAATGAGTGTACTCACTGGTCTCATAAATGATGATTTTATAAAAAAAGCGAAATCGAGTACTTTTGAGTTTTTTTCAAAAATTGAGACTGATTTGAGGCTGTGAATACACTCAATATTAGTACTCACTGAGACTGCCATTTTCACTCGGGTGGGGTTAATTTTTATGCTTTTAAAAGTATTTGGGAAAAATGATCAAAACTGTAAAAATTTGGGACAACTCAATTTTTGAAAATATCTTGGAATGTATGAGAGGTAGACCATAGGTTTCTTTGGCAAAGTCTTAGAGTTTTGTTAGTAAAAGTTACCAGTATTGGTAAATATGTCGGGCAGTTGGACGGTTGTACGGGGAAATAGTAGCACGGTGATAACGTTTGTACGGGGAAATGGTAGTACGGGCAAACGGTAGTACAGAGAAAATTGTAGTACGGGGAAAATGTTGTACGGTGGAAACGGTAGTACAGGTGAAACGGTAGCACGGGGAAAACCGTAGTACAGACGTAATGATAGTACATAGCAAACGGTAGTTGAGCAAAACAGTTTTACGGGAAAATGGTAGTACGGGGGAAAACCAGATTTGCGTAAACTTATGGTAACTACTAAAATACTACTAAATCCATTTCTTATTCATCTACATCTAACTTTGCATACATTTTAGTATTAAAGTCGCAAATCTCCGACCTAGCGGACAAGATGTCCGCGTAGCCCTTAGGGGCGGGGGTATTTACTAGTGATTGTAGATAAGGTACCAATTTCAAATTCTCTGTTGAGATGGCCATTGTTGTGTTGTGGCACAACAGCAACACAACATTGAACTAAGTGTAAATCTGTAGGCAGATAATTCACCCTTGAGATGGCCACTAATGTGTTATGGTTGCACAACAGCAGCACAACATTGACACCGGTGTATATTACCTACCGACAGATAGTAAACTGTTTCTATGCATATGCGTACTCACCACATTTAAATTATACCTGTATATTGACCACTTACGAATCGTATAGTCACCTCTCGAATTTTCTTGTGCTTTTACAACACAACAATTTTCTTGTGGTACACTAGTTAACTTTACCCACATCTGATATGCATGCAGTGTTGAAATTTTTTCTTCTTCACTAGTCAGCTTGTAACCAACCCTATCCGGCCTAGGTTTTGATGAACCTAACGTACTCCTCTGTCTAAACTGATTTTATGAAAAATGATGTAAAATACGCTTACAACAGAGCAAAACCTGTCGGGAGTCTGAGATATTTTATCAATATTTTGCTGAACCTGTACTTGACATTTTCTGAAAAAAAAACTGAACTACTCCGTGTTACTTTTTGTTTTGAATGAGAAATTAAACATTTTTAACGCGTATGCTGCTTCGGTCACGCATAGTACTTAACTAAAACTTGAGTAAAGGCCGCATAACTCACAAAACAAATTAACCGGATGGAAAGAAGCGTTTTTATTTTATAAAACTTGTCCAAAGTGTGAATAGAGCGCAGCATTATGCAGAATATAAAAGTTGTTACAATTATTCCTTTTTTTACTGCTTCATTTTTCTATGTTTATCAAATACATAATTCTTTTCGTTCACCATCAAAACTGCAAAGATTTGTAACTATAACAAGAAAATCTACGAAGAAGTTGACTTCTTCTACACATAACTCTCATTGGGTACTTGTAGAAAATGTTGAGCTAACTTAAAATAAATAAATAAAAAAAATGATGATGCTACATGTATGGTGGATTCCGTTTCTGGGCTGATACAAGTTTTTGTGACAAACGACATTTTTCAACTCACCGAAGCAATTGATCTTTTCGATGTGAATGTATACGTTTGCATACTTTGTATTTTAACATTGAAATTGTTTTGTTTGAGTTAGAAAATTATACTAAATTGTGTTGGAACAACACTTTTGCGTAGAACTGAAGCTTAATCAAACAGATAACAATGATAACCAACCTCTAGAGACGACCCGTGAATAAATGGAAGCTAGATAATAATTTAGCAGAGGTGTCGAATACGATGAATTGGATTTGACCGGATAGACCTTTTTTTTCCAAATATGACCTGAAACGAACCTGATCTGAACTGAAAATTTCAAACCCGACTCGAGACCAAGCCCGAAACCCTGATCCCAACTTTTTTTTAAAAAGTTTGATTTGAAATGTTTTTAGATCCGTACGAAGATACAAAGTTCTTCCAAAAGGTGTCTCTTGCGTTTACCACGACGTTTGTAATCAATCGAATTTTTACCACGTTTCGGGGTCTAAATAAGAGAAGAATGCAAAAAAAAATTCGTTCGTCCGTCCGTCTGTCAACACCATAACTCGAGTAAAACCCAACTGATTTTCAAAATTTGTTTTCCCTGAAAGGTAATCGAAAATATTTTCCTATTTTCATACATTTTGTTTTTGTTTGAAATGCCCTACAATTTATGAAAGACAAATAAAAAATTTTTGATTGTGAGCTTTTGGACTCAGCAAGTGCCCTAAAACTGAGTCTACCCGGACCCAACGTGTTTTTTCTACATAAATTGGGTAAATCTTATCCGATATTCAATACCTTTTTTTCCTAGAATATAATTGAAATTATGATTTCGGGATTGAATGCGGACAAAATCTGTTGAAAAATTTCGAAGTTACGGTCGAAAAATAGACTTATATCTCTGCGAAATTAACACGGAAATTGTTCTAAAAGGCTTTGAAAGAAAGGTACATACTTCCATAAAAAATACAAAAAAATGAAAATTGTTTGAGTGATTATGACAAGTTGGCCTGTCATACACATGGTCATAAGATAAGGAGGGTGGGGGTCTATTTTGTAAATTGTTTGTAAATTTTTATCACAACAAAAACTCTTTTAAAAGGAAATGTGACGCAAGTCCTTGTCCCTTCTTCCAAAACAACTGATATCAATTTGGGTGACGCTTAACGCTTCGAAACGCAAAAACAACTGTCAAAATAATTTCACATTTGATTAAAAATATTCGTCACAAATGCAGGACCCACAAGTGTTATAGTTTTTCTGTTCTTTCAGTTTTATACGCAAAATTTCACATCCTGTACAAAAATACTACGTACATTCCTTCATACAAGTCAAATTTTTGCGGTGTGACATTCACCACACAAAGTTGCTTCTAAAGGCAAAGTTGTAGAGAATACAATTTTAGATAACACGTGTTTCAGGTGTTTAGGGAAAAATTACTTAGCCCTTAGATATAAGCTTTCCTAGATTTGAATGGTCTGAGACGTACTTCGGTAGGGCCTTTGGGTAATTTCTATGGATCTTTGAAATTCTTACAGTTATAAAAGAACAGAAAACGTTGGACTGTTTGCTTATTTGTATATTTAGGTACGTTCGAGTCACCTTGCCACATTTATTCTGTTTGTCACATCTATTCTGATACGTACGGGTCTTTGGTTATGTTTATTTGTGCATTCAATTTCGTCACAGGGTGTAACTGATGTTGAATGAAATTTATTGGAGGTAGTTATTGGAGGCCATTATAGGTTCACTAGTAAATATCGCCGCCCCTAAGGGCTTCGCGGACATTAAGCATTCTTGTCCGCTATGTCGGACTTTAATACTAAAATGTATGCAAGGGTGTGCAATTTTCTCCGTACTACCGTTTCCCCGTACAAACGTTATCATCGTGCTACTTTTTCTACGTACAACCGTTTCTCCCGTCCTACAAATTCCTCCTCACTACTGTTTTCCCCGTACTACCATTTCACCGTTCTACCATTTCCCCGTACTAACATTTCCGCCGTACTACAATTTCCCAGTACAAACGTTACCACCGTGCTACTATTTCCCCGTAAAACCGTTTCTCCCGTCCTACAATTTCCTCCTCACTACTGTTTTCACCGTACTACCATTTCACCGTTCCACCATTTCCCCCGCACAACCGTTTCCCCCGCACTACTGTTTTCCCCGTACAACCGTTTCCACCGTACTACTGTTTACCGTACAACCGTTTCTCCCGTAATACCATTTTCTCCTCACTACTGCTTTCCCCGTACTACCGTTTCCCCATACAACCGGTTAACCCCGTACTGCTTCTTCCGCCGAGCTGCCCAGCATTTTCACCAATACTGGTGACTTTGACTAACAAAATTCTAAAACTTTGCCGAAGAAACCTATGGTCTACCTCCCATACATTCAAAGATATTTTATAAAAAAAGGGAAGCATAAAAATTGACCCCATGTCCAACTGCCCGACATTTTCACCAATACTGGTGACTTTTACTAACAAAATTCTAAGACTTTGCCAAAGAAACCTATGGTCTACCTCCCATACATTCCAAGATATTTTTAAAAATTTAGTTGGCCCAAACTCTTACAGTTTTGATCATTTTTCACTGATTCTACTAACAAAACTCTAAGACTTTGCAAAAGAAACTAATAGTCTGGCTCTCGTACATTCCCAAATAATTTTAAAATGCCCAACTGCCCGACATTTTTACCAATACTGGTGACTTCTACTCACAAAACTCTGAGACTTTGCCAAAGAAACCAATCGTCTGTCTCTCATACCTTTCCAGATACTTTCAAAAGCATAAAAATTGACCCCATGTTCAACTGCCCGACATTTTCACCAATACTGGTGACTTCTACTCGCAAAACTCCTTTCCAAAACTACTTTCCCAAAGAAATCTATCGTCTAACTCCCATGCATTCGAAAATAATTTTAAAAGCATAAAAATTGGCTCAATGTCCAACTTCCCGACATTTTCACCAAAACTGGTGACTTTTACTAACAAAACTCTAAGACCTTGCCGAAGAAACCAAAGATTTAACATCAACCAAAAAAAATGTACAAAGAAAACCAATACGGCACATCATTTCGTTCCATACAAATAATTCCTTACAAAGAAAATATTTGAATATATTGAATATTTGAATACGCCACATAAATAAAAAAAAAATATTTGAATACTCCACTTCATAAACAAACATAAAATTTTTATTGTAACACACAAAAGAATGCGTGTAGTAAACATGCTCCTCCTAAATAATCATTGCGAATATTAGGAGTGTGTTCAGATACGAAAAATTCGTCATGAAACTTGAGCAAAGTTAAATTAATGACAGCGTTCCGTAAGTCGTTCAGAAACCAAAAAGTTTCACCGAGACTATTGTGTGTAAAAGTATTCGCAATTATTTACATTTTTATGTCATTTAATCACCTTATATATTTGCACATGTCATTATTAACCTCTACAAAAGACACTTGTCACAACTTCTAACCAAATTCGGAATATTGTATCATTTTGTGGTAAATTTTTACAAATCTAAACAATAACAAATTTTCTTCATGACAGTTGGGTAATCCTTCACGACCAAAATACATCGTGAAGAATGTAAATTCAAAGTTAAACTTGACAACCTTAACTGAGCAACTCTAGTTGAAGAATTTAGTATCTGAACGCACTCTAGTGAATGAATATTTTTTTCGTTTATTCCATTCCACATTTACATACACACACACATAAACATATATATTCTCCCTGAAATTACTTGAACAAATTTCTCATATGAAAATTACTAAATATTTGCGTTTACGAATGGATGAAGTTCCGTCGGGCAGAATTATAAAGATCTAATCTTGACCATTTCACAAAATGCCGCTTTCGGTTTCGATTTATATTTGTTACCTGCCCGACATCCCAACGTTGACCAGTTTCCCACCCAATATTGACGCCATTTTGTTCTATGAAAAAATTTCTTCCACGAAATGTCGACATTGGATCAATCTCTTCATAGAAAGAAAATCTGAAAAATACTCATCCGTTAAGAAGTTATTTGAGTTTTAATTTTTTCATATAAATCGCTTTCCCGGCCGGAAAATTGTTTTCAATTTTCCAGAAAAGAAATTAGTTCCACAGTTTTTCACCAAAAACAATTTACGCTATCAAACAAGTTACATTTACTACTGCTAGCGGAACCAATTTTCTGACGAAAGCACCCGTACTATTATGAATTTAGTTAAATAAATATGAAACAGAATCCCTTCAATAACGAAATCATAATGCGAAATGTGTGTAATTTGCATGTATGCGTTCTTTTAGAGTTTCAATTAAATCATTTTTCTAAATACGCATGGACACTTGAGTGAATGAGTTGAATATGGTCAAAAGACAGAACGAGTTTTGTAATCAAATAATGGCTCAGTGGAATTATTGTGGCTTGGTACTTTTTTGCAAATTAGATGAGATTTCGAATTCTTTTGCCGTTTTTTTTTTACTAAAAACAATAAGAATATTTTTTGATATGTTTTTAATAATATTGAACTGATTTGGTTTCAATTTAGTTCAAAATTAATAAAAAATGATGATTATTTGCAGCATGTACTGTACAGTGCATTGAAAAGTTAACACAAGGTTCATGTAGTAGTGTTCTTTTCATACACAACAGCAATAAACCAGTTGAACAATTCTTCGCAGTTACGCATTTTGTCAATTTATAAAACAAACAAAATTATCGTAGGGACGCAGAACACCGTGCAATTGTATCAACTCTTTGGGGGTTGAGACGAATAAAACTCTAATTTTTTAATTGCACTATACAATGTTTTTATTATTGCCGACCGGTTTCTTCAGCTAAGCTGACATCATCAAAGGCTATTATTCGACTAATTAACATTCGATAACATGAAATAGATTAATTGATTTTAATTCCTTATCTGTGTAGTGATAACGGAGATAAGTACGTTGCATACATCAATAAAATAAACGCATCAAAAAACACATACAAAATAGTCATTTGCATCACAAGGCCTCTTCGTTTTCGCGTGATGTATTAGATTTTTTGGGTTTTTTATGCTTGCTGAGAGAACCGAAAATATTTTCGGCCCTCTTAGGAGGGAGTACCGAAAGTACTTGGAGGCCCTCCTAAGAGGGCCGAAAATATTTTTGGTTCTCTCTACAAGCGTGAAAAACAGTCTTGCTGCACCATTGACGATTTCTCTTCACTCTTCGCAGTCATAGAAAATTTCGCCCACACTCGAATTGGGGGTGTCTTCCGTCAAGTCAATGACTCTCGCATCTGTTTTTCTCTGTAGAGCAAAAAGGTGTAGCAAAGGCGATTTAATATTTCCTTCGTTTTCATTGAGCAGGTGCTCGCGTTTGTGTTTTTGTATGTGTATCGCCTCATAGAATTCTACCTTCCAGTGTTGCTTGACAGGTTGTATAAGTTTTAGGTCGCTTATGTTGATCTCGTGTTTTGAAGTGAAAATGTGTCTCCCAACTGCAGTTTTTTGCTTCCATTTCGCAGAATTTATGTGCTCATTAAAGTGTATGAAAAGCTCTCTGATTGTCATTCCGTAATATAAACGCCCGCAGCACCCGCACTGTATGCTATATGCGGTTTGTCCTTAATTGTCCCCAATAAATCTCTCAGATTGCCTTCGTTCCTATGGACTAGTTCTATGTCAAATTTCTTGTAAATTGTCTTCATCTGCTTCGTCATTCTGGGAAAATATCTAAAACTCACTCTTTTTGCGGGCTCCTTGGGTTTGTCAAAAAAGGTTGTAATGTCTTTCAAGCGTTTCTTCTCGATGTGTATGTCGATGATGTCAGAGATGGTTGAACTCTTGAAACCATTAACATGGCCTATTTCCACGATTTTTGCTCTCTCCCTTTCAAAATAGGCTTCATTTAGCGGAAGATTGACCATATAGTCTGCCATGGAGTGATACGCCGCTACGTTGTGCTTCATATCGTGAAAAGAATCGCTGGTGATGAGTCTCATTGTCTTAGTTGGCTTTCTGTATACGTCTACTATCACCTTACCATCTACGATTTCGCACATTACATTCAGGAACGGGAGTTTACCTTCTTCATTCTGCTTTTCGATTGTAAAACGGATGGCTCCTTTTTTAACCTTATCCATTTCATTTTCCAAAAGTTTTTTGAAGGCTTCGAATTTCCTCCTATTATGGATTAGGAAGGTGTCATCTATGAATCTCCTGTAGAACCTGGGAAAAAGCGGGTCCTTCTCCAGCTTCTTCTCAAAATAACACATGAACAGCTCTGCCATGATACTTGACAACGAGTTTCCTATTTCGGCCCCATCCTCTTTCTCATACACCACGTCTCTGAAACGGAACTTGTTCTGTCCCATGCATACTGCTACCATTTCAGTGTATGCCCTCGCTAGTGGCGCTGTGACCCCGTTCTTAACAAGCCATGCCATCAGGAGTGCTAAGGTGAAAACTATTGGGATGTCAGGGTACATCGATGTTACGTCCAACGAGCCCAGACCCAACGAAGATTTCTATATTTTTACAAGAACATAAACTTATTCGTGAATTTTGTTCGGAATATTCATTTCATTCATTCATTCATTCATTCATTCACCATGACTCTGTTAAATTTTGTTTTTCTTTTTTAAATTTTTTGTTTTTTTTTTTTTAATTTTTATTGTCTTGTAATTTTTCCTAGCAAATATGTTGTAGTCAGGTGGTTTCGGCCGTTGATGAATAAATAAATAAATAAATAATTATAAAAGTCAAAAGTTTGTCTGTTTGTCTGTCGGTTTGGCTGTTTGTTTGTCGGTTACAAATTTTCAGCGTGAACCTACATACGTCCGACCTGCTTGAAGAGTTCCGAGGAACTACATCAAAATGTCGTTTTGCATTGCCTTTTATAAGCCGAAAGCCAAAAAAAAGGCAATACAATAGATTCCAATGTGAATTTACATACGTCCGACGTGCTTGAAGAGTTACGAGGAACTGTATGTACTGACTGTACTGTATTCCATTGCCTTTCATAACCCAAAAAAGCAATGCAAACCTAGCTTCGAATGGGAAGAGAAATCAACAAGGGAAACCTAGAGGCAGAGAACGAAAGACGTTCCTTTTATTAAAGTACTGGGGCCGTAATGAAGCAGTCCCTTCAAAAATAGTTTGTTCTAATTATAGGAGCAATTTCCCATAACAACAATATCGCCACCCGCACTTTCAACGATGCTTTAGCGCTGGACATCACCAACCGGCGACACTTCCATGCAAATTGAACAGTGGTAATTATACATTTGCAACTCGGTTTGCAACTCCGTGAAGTATAACATTTATGTACCGCTTTTGCAAATTTTTTATATGAGAAATTTGTTCAAGTAATTTCAGGGGGAATATATATGTTTATGTGTGTGTATGTAAACGTGGAATGAAATAAACGAAATATAAGATTATTGCCATACGTGTATAACCCGAATTTTATTGTTGAAGTGGGTATTAAACGACAACGAGCGTCAGCGAGTTAGTTTAATACACATAACAATAAATGAGGGAATCCACGTATGGCAATACATTTTTTTATTGCATAGGAGATAGTAAATCGAACATTGAACGCACCCAATATTATGATTATGATTTAGCTTTTCTAATAGTGTGTTATTCATTGTTCATTCATCGCAGTTGTCGTCTCAGTCAATCTCATCAATCTATATGGGAAAAACTTTCTATTTGTGTCGTTTTACCTCAACAAACCAACTTACTAATGACTGTGGGAAAACTTTACTTTTAGTCGTATCAGTAACAACGATCTCTTTTTGTTATGTTCTGTTTTGAACTGTTCAAAGAACAACAAACCATAATAAAAATCTTGGAACTAACAGGAATAGAAGGGATTCATCATCCTTTGCTTTTTCCCCTGTACACTCTCTTTGGCATTGTATAAAGTAAAACTTCACTTCAAATTTCTTTCTCTCAAGTGGACAATAGTGGACTGGTAGTGCTTTCACAACGATTGAAACTTTATTGTACTTGGAAGTACACTAACAAACCTATCAATCGTTTCAACTAAAAATTAATGAAAGCAAGCGATAAATGTTAGCAGATCTCCATTTCTAATCCAGAATTCACCATCTATCCAAAGTAAGTTAGATTTAAATCATTTCCTGAGCGAATATTCTTAAAGAGCGATTCAAGCTGTGACAGAGATTTCTATAAATTATAAAAGCTGTTTCAGTAACGGAATAGTGCATGTGAGGTGGCCTCATCAGTTTCTCCAGTGCAATTGCTTACAAAATAGGAGTGCAATCTCGCTTTAAATAATGATAGGACATTCGCTTACTAAAAATGTGCTATGAAAAAACTTTTAACTTTGATCACATTACTTGCATTCTTCCTGATTTGAAAAAATTGAAAAACATCGCGTTCTATTTTGACATTAAACGTTGCCATTGAAACTGTTGTATGTCGTGCCTGTCAAATCATAAAAGAGAAAATCGGACTTTTCGGTTCTCGTCGAGGACGGACGTGTTAGTCAAGGTGGGGTGAGTCTACATAAATTCACAAAGGGCATCGTGATCGCCATTAGCTTTGTCTTTTGTGGATCTTGTGCAGCTAATTTAACCAATTTTCGTTTCGTTGCTGTTGCAATTAACGGATGGGCCCTGGTCTGCGGAAACCTGTACGGGAAATAAAATAATTTTGGAAAAAGAATTTGGAATTACAAGTTGTGAGAAATAGAATTTATATTAGAATCATAGCTATTATTCACGGATGTGACATAAATATGTGGAAATTATTATGAAATTCTTGGATGTGACTATTAAAATAAAAATACCTGGAAGTGACTATTAAAAAATTGTTAAAAGTGATATTGAAAAGAATTGAAAGCAATTTAATCAGAAGCATGGAAGGGGACTGGGATGCTCCTATGGCCAACCGGGCTAAATAGTAACCCTTGGTCTTTGGGTCATGTATTGGTTATGTTCACCGACGGGGGGGTTATGGGAGATATAAGGACTTTGAAGATGCTACCTGATTTCGGATTTGAGGTTATGCATAGCATGTGCTTTTAAAATAATACAAATAATACAATACAACACAAACAATACAATACAATACAAAGAAAAGACATATATAAAGTAGTGAGTCATATGATCATTAGTAATAAAATGGCAGAGACGCCATAGTGCGATTATATTCAACAGACATTCATTACGCGTTTTAACGCGTTCATATAATTATATAGCAATGGGCCCCAGCCCAGCCTGCTATAATAAAAAAAAAAGAAAAAGAAAATCGGATTTATCCCTCTAGACAGAGGAATTTATAAGTACTGACCTCGCACTGTCCATATGTAGTACGAGTTGCATTAATGGAGAGTTTGGGCAAAGCTACATATAGCGAAATTTATAAATTATAACATATACAAATTTTTCGTAAAAACCTCGGAAAAATGTCAGAAATTTCGAAAATCGAATTTATACAAAAAATTTTTATATGTTATAAGTTATAAATTCCGCTATATGTAGCTTTGCCCAAACTCTCTAATAACTATTATGTTTTTTTAGATTTATCAGGTTGGGACGACCCACTACTGGGTCATGAAACACAGATCTACTGATGCTTTGTTCCTTCCCCGTTCATCACGTAAATCCTTCGAACCTACCAGTACCAGCGAGGAACTTGTCGAGGACAGTCCTAGCTTTAGTACATCCAGAGGCCTGATCACATGATCACCCAGAGTCCTAGGTCTCAGTTGAGAAAACTTTGGACACTCACAAATTACGTGATATCCGGTTTCGTTCCCGAGACGATTCCCATCTTTGAAAAATGACTGCTTAGCCCACAGTGCCCGGTAATCGCTCCCACTAGTCTTCTTATGCGACTTCGGTCCATGTTTATTTATTTATTTATTTATTTATTTATTTCATCAATGGCCGAAGCCAACTGACTAATTACAAGTATTAAGTATTAACAAAAAACATAAATTATGAGTAGATCCGGAAGTGAGCTGCCGACCCAGTCGACCCATCGGAGTCGATAGTCACCACTACTCATCGTCATTCTTTATTTATTTATAGTTATACATTTAAAAATTTAAGTTAAGTCCAATCAAGTACCAACGCCTCGTGTAGTCAATGGTCCACCTGAAACAGAAAGGATTAGTGGAAACTAGTCGTCTAGACTAGCTGTTTATGCACAAGTCGGCGTGACTTAGAGTTTCATTTGAGAGTCGTGAGACCCGAGTTGACTAATCAGCTTCTGATTAGAGTGAGAACCAAAGGTTCAGTATAAATGATGAGATGATATTGACATCGATTCTGGTCTTACCATTCAGTTTATACGTAATTCTCAACTTCTTGATAGTCATCTTG
>CM055403.1:90955205-91019494 GCA_029228625.1 Pseudolycoriella hygida
CTCCCGGGTTCGAATTCGCAATGTAACAAACGTGGTAGTAAACGCATCAGACCTACGTACTTCGTACGGGTCTAAAAATTTGATTAGAAGAAATTAGTGAATATTTGTCTGGATCCACGTTGGACTAGGAAAGCTTAATCTATGCAATCGGAAACCAAGTGCACATAAAATTTTCAAGTTAAGCAGTCAATAAATCAACCTAACGCTACAATTAATGTCGAGAATACTGTCATTAAGGAGGGCGTCTGAAGAAAGATAAAACCTTTTCAATCAAGTCAGCCTGGTGTTGAAATTCTGACTGCGCCTAACTGGAAGAACAAGTGAGTTTATTAATTAGTAACACCATCGAAGTCGGCACCAGGCTGCCTACTTGAGACCTAAAGCTGGGAATAAATGAGACAGCCTGGTGCTGAACTACTGTTCTTAGTAAAGTGGAAGCAGGATTGAGTTCTATACGTCATATAAGTTTCAATTTGGCACCAGGCTGCTGCTGCCCTCTGCATTCAAAGTGTCATAGCTCAAGGACGCAGCCTGGTGCCGAGTTGAAACTCATGTGACGTATAGATCTAACTAGAGGTGTGCGGGCCGCCCGAAAATCGAAAAAACTCGAGCCGACCCGAACCCGAATGAATTTGACGTTAAAAAATTAGTTCACATTCTGGTTTCTAGCAAATAACTCTTACTCACTTATAAATTTTTTGAAAATATTTATGAAGCAAATCAAATTTGTTTGTAATCGTAGAATGAGTTATGCTTGCTGAGATGCCCGTAGGAACTAACGTGGCTGAGGTTGTGCGAGTCGACGATACGTTTCCGAGACTTATTCGGAATCATATCTCATCCTGATACACTTTCAGTCATTATTTCTCATATGTAAATAAATTATTTTCAAAGTACTTCCAAATGAACTCGAATAACATCTAAAGACATACACAAACTGAAAATACCCGCATAAAATACCCTGTACGGATTATGTATCCAAAATTTAATACTCCAGTGAACACATTTTGCATTATATTTTGATGTTCATATGATCTGTGAACAAATGAAACAGCTTTCAAGCAGTCGCTAAGACAACATTGAAACAGTCGTCCAACAGTCTTCAAACAGCCTTCAAAGTAGCCGATGACTACTAAAATAATGTTGTGGATAGTTGCACGGGAACGAATGTTCTCTATCACTTCGCATTTATTATTTTCCTTACACACTCATCGATGTTTAACGGAAATTCGCTTAATATGTATCCGAACTTCGAATATTATTATCTAAAAAGCCCCAGGTGCGACTTATATTTTATTAAATTCAAGAAACAGACCTTGACCTTTCAACATTCGAGCTGGATCCTGTGATCACTCCCAGAGAGCTTGCACGAGTGAACCCTGAAGGTGACATGGTCACTTCAGGGCTTATACTTTCATACTCACAAGTCACATTATCCGGAACATGACAGCGCTGGGTCGCTACTCGAGATGCAGTGTAACTAATATATAATTGACAACAATCGACAAAGTGATCGGACTAGCTACTAAATCTGGTTATAGAGTCATCTATACAAACCACCTAATCAGGGCCGTAGCTAGAACCTTATGCCAGGGTGGGCGCAAGCCCAGATCGAAAATGAAAATCTCGATGTGTTCACAAAAACATTTTTTTAATGTTGCTTACATGCTTACTATAACAAAAACACAAATCAAAATAGTTGAATGCGTCTGTTCGGATTTGCATTAAAATCTATTAACACCTCTTCTACGTCAATTTGGGACAATCTTTTGGATTCGAAAGCTAAGAAAGACAAGTGTCGAAGTCTTTCATTGTCCATGCTCACTCTGCTCGGTTTTCTGATTCTCTCCACTGCGGAAAATGAACATTCACAAACGGATGTGCTGCTTCCGAATGTGTCGACTGTTGCCATAAAACGATACACTTCAGGCAAAACATCTCTCTTGTGATATAACTCCTCCAACAACTTAAATCTTGTCGAAAATCCGTCGTTGTTATTTTTCTTGCGTTCCTCTTCGAAAGCTGCCTTTTTTCGTTCCATGTAAGTTTTTGCGACAAGAAGCTCTTCTTTCGGTGGAAGTTTTATGTTGATTTTTTGCATTGGTTTCAACTTTTCGTAGTACAAGTCGTTTGCATCAGAAATTGCAATCAAAATGTCAGTGTTATCGTGGAAGCGTCGTTTCATTTCTGAAGTAAAATCGTCTATAGCTCGAAAATAAGCTGATCTAATTTCGATCTGAACATCAGGATTGTGTTTACCAATCTTGTCTGTGACGATATACGATTCCAGCGTTTTGGGTTTACGCTTTTCTCTGACAGGCCTGGCCTGCAAATCAAACTTCGGCTGAAACTTATCCCACATTTTCTCGAATGACGATAACGACCTCAATTTTTGGATCTCAGTCATTACACTTTCTATTACAGGTACAGCCTCTCGAAATCCGACATCGCGGGATTGGAAGATCTTATCTGCCGGCCAAATTGTGTTCAAGAAAGTTTTCATAAATTCAAGCATGAATACGAATTCGGGTTTTTTCATTGCACTTAGAATTCCAGTCGATAGTGCTATATCATCCGCATCAAAGTTGTAGCTTGTGTGAGATTTGACCTATTACAGTAATGAAATTAAAATCAAATTCAAATTCATTTTTATTTACGAGTTACCTAGAGTTACGGTAGAGTTTCGATAATTTCATCATAATTTTCATACACGACATTTGTGGCTCTGACGTGACCAGCCCATCTAGTTACAACTAAATTCAGAATCTTCGACCCCTTGTAAAGTGACTGAATCTTGGCTCGGTGAAAAAAGCTGTAGATCAGCTTAATATTATCAAAGAAAATTCTGACCATTTCGATGTTTTCAATTACAGCAATTATTACCAAATGCAAGCGATGGTACATACGGAATAACTTTGCCCAATTTGTCCTGAATAATACGTTGGATACCACCATGATCGCCTCTCATGGCATTAGTCCCGTCGTAGCATTGACTCAATATGTACAAAACGTCCAGGCTATGCTTTTTGAGTCTTTAAAATCAATTCGGCATTGGTCTCAGCATCGAATGTAGTTATCGTTTCGAAACACAGAAGTGATTCCACCGGTTGGCCATTTTTCACATTTCGAACTGCCATGGAAACGATTTCTTTATTCGTTCTACCTTTTGTTCCATCGACGAGAATCGTGTAATACGGAATATCAGCACAGCACTCAGAACATCTTCCACTATTTTCTGACGTGTTATCTTAGCGATTGTCCATATCAATTCGTTTTGTATATCTGGCGACAGGTAGGTTGCATTTTTTGACATGAGCTCCGCACATTTCCTCAGTTCTTTATTGTGTGAAATCTCAAACTCGAAAAGATTTCGGAAGACACCATCTTCTTTGTGATTTTCGATGTCCCAAGAGCCTCGTATTGCCACTTCGTTTGTTATAAGAAAATCAAAATCTCAATCATTGTTTTCATATAAAATCGACGCTTCTGTAGAACAGTATTCGAAACGAGTTCACTAAACCCATTGTTATTTGCAGTGCGTGTCTTCCTTTCGTCCCAAGAAATCATAGCGCTTTTATGCGTTACCGCTTGCTCATGTTTCACGAACCCAGCATTTTTTTTCCAGAGCAACATCGAATTGCCTGCATACGAAGCAATATGCGGCATCACGAGAATCAGAATATTCCAACCATTGAAACCTGTCCAGCCAGCCGAGTTGAAAAGCTCTTGTATTTGTTTTTGGAAATGTGAATCTTTTGAGCGATGTGGTCGTTACAGTTCGTTCAATCGAATCCAATGGCGATATATCATTTGGAGCACACTCTACTAACGAAAACGCACCAAGATTAAACAAGAAATTTGTACGTGTTGCCGTTTGATGTTACCTGTGTTTGATTCACTTCGATCTAAACCGTTCTGAACACCGAATTCGGAATTCGAATATGAAATGGAATCGCCGGTAGACTCTTCAAGTACCTGCTGTGATGATGCTTTGCATCTTTCGTTTTTGATATTGGTGCAAGTCGCCGAATCATTGAGTGTGGCTAATATATTGATTTACGATTGAAGATAATAATGACGTTCAAAGTATAATGATGTGGGTTTCAGTCTTACGTTTATTTTGATTTGTCGATTTCAGAAAAACTGATACCTTTGGTTGCACAAGTTTTTTCATATTGAATTCAATCAATAGTACACAAATTAATGATCATCGAATGTACGTAAACAAAATTGAAAAAAAATACAAAAACGTTTTTTCGATCAACACCGAATAAACTTAGTCAAACTCCATGCGACTTTCAAATGACTTTAACTGTCGTTATAATTACAAATTGTTCTAGTAATAAGAGCAAGTATGTGTGTGGCTGTGTATAGTGTATACTTAATACAATAGGCTCTCAGCAATAGGACTATACGGAGAGTTCCGTTTAAACGAGACGAAATAAAAGCTTGTGTAACGATTTCGTACACGTTTGACTTTGATGTTTTATGGAGCTACGTAATTTTCCAGGGTGGGCTCAGAGGCGGTCCAGCAGGGTGGGCTC
Source organism: Pseudolycoriella hygida (assembly GCA_029228625.1). Taxonomy (NCBI): domain Eukaryota; kingdom Metazoa; phylum Arthropoda; class Insecta; order Diptera; family Sciaridae; genus Pseudolycoriella; species Pseudolycoriella hygida. The sequence goes on from CM055403.1 coordinate 90,959,750, forward strand.
AGCAGTAATCCAGGGGGGGCTCAGCCCACCCGTAGCTACAGCCCTGCACTTAATTTATTTTTGAAGGCACGGCATTTGGTCTGAATTCGATTCATTCGGTATCCCTTTGTTAGGTTTTTGTTTCGCACAATCTTGATATTCGCTGAATTATTTACTCATGCAGCCAATAGGTCTGATTCGTATCAAGTACGAGTACATTTAAAAGAAAGAAGTACGTTGAATGAATGCAATCTACGCTACGTGGACCTATAAATGAAGGCACGCTCGTGTTTACAGGCTTCAACACATATAACTTACGGAAACTCATGCAATTCCTTATATTTAGATTTACATTGCCGTTATTTTGTCAGTTGTTGGTTGAGCAGAAATTCTCATACGTTTTCATCTTGTTATGTAAAGTGCCATATTCTTGTTCCTTGTGTTGAGCACGAAAGCCAACGCCAGAAATCCTTATTATTGTTATAATGAACTTCGGGAAATATAAGTCTACCAACTCAATGGGGAGAGAATATTATAAATCATATTATGAAGTGCCGAACCTTTCAACAATATTTACTGATCCGAAAGACATTGTCGATCCGGTTAAAGAAAAATAGTTCATGAAAAACTGCAGGCTCTAGATGATACAGATAGTGAATATTTTGATAGTAAGAGAGTTCACCATGTTCACCATGTGTTCAATTAATAATTCCATGATGTTTTTATATTCGCTTGAAATAACTAAAATCTCATTGATCCGACGAGCAAAGTCAGCAGTTTCTAGGACCGCCTCTGCTAAAAAGACCAACGATAAACATCCATTGTTCCACGTTGCATGCGAGGAGCAAGGAAATTTCGACCAGAAAAATGTTACGATGCAGCCGAATGGCATCGCAAATATGGCTTTTATAAACGAAACAACTGAACCGAACGAAATTGTTACAATCGAAGAAGTAAGCCGAAGGCAAGCAGAAATAACATTTTAATGGGAGCCGGTTCTAAATAACAACTGCGTTTCGGAATTTCACCCACCGACACGGAAGCGAGAGAAACTCGTAAGCATAAAAGAGGTAAATCAGCTCAAAGCTCGTCGAGATATCGAATGATTCGCCACCAAATTCGTAAGAAAATTGGAGCACCAAAGATTTAGCAAATATCAAAGAAATTGTAAGGTCTTAAGACAAAGTACTTGACGTTTTGGATAATATTTAGCGCTTACCGCGCTTACCGAAAAATACTAGTAAAAATTCAAATAAATTAATTCTTACGACAAAAGGGCTTACCTTTCTGCCATGGTATCATAGATTGACATAATTGCGGAACGCCCACTTCTTTGTCAAAATCAACTTTCATTGGGAGACTCGCCGTTTCAATGGTAAAAAGAACTTTGAATTCTGTAAAGTGTGTTGTATACTATTTTTCGCGCAGAAGAACAAAAAGTCAGACTTCGAACAGAACACTCAACAAACTTAAGTTCGAATTTCATATTATGTTCACAGTAGTAGTAGTATAAAATTTTTTTTGTTTGAAAGATCTGGGCATGGACGACAATTTATGGAAGAAACTTTTTTTAATTTGAGTCCTTGGACTTAGCTAGGGCACTAAAAACGAGTCTCTGCTAGGGCTCTATGTGTTTTTTGTACATAAGTCGAGTAAATCTTTACCGATTTTCAAAAGTTTTTTTTTGTTTGAAAGATCTGGGCATGACCGACAATTTGTGGAAGAAACATTTTTCGAGTTGAGTCTTTGGACTTAGCTAGGGCACTAAAAAAGAGTCTTTGTTAGGGCACTACGTGTTTTTTGTACATAACTCGAGTAAATCTCTTCCGATTTTCAAAAACTTTCTTTTGTTTGAAAGATCTCGGCACGGCACGGAAGAATTTTTGCCTGTGCTTAGGGCTCAAGTGGGCCTCATGTCGGTCCTAAGGTCGGCCCTGACATAAAAAAATGTTTTTGCTATGTTGCAGAGGAAATTGAGGGAAACATGTATCCGAAGCCTCTATTTAAGGCCCTAGGTCAGTACTAAGGTCGGCCCTAGCCCAAAAAATAGTTTTTTGCTATGTTGTAGACAAAATTGAGGAGAACATTTTTCTCTATTTGGAGGTCAATTTTGTGCGTTCGCAGAATTTTTTTACACCGTTACTTCGGACGGGTTTTTCAAAATTGCCCTAGGGCAATTTCCAATACAGTCTAATGTGAACGCAACATTTACCTAAATACGTTCCAGTCTTTTCGTAACATCAACTCTGTTTGCCGCATCTATTCTGATACGTACGGGTCCCTTCTATGTTTTATTTTGGATCGGGTTCGGTTCGGGTCGGGCTTGAATTTTTTTAGATCGGGTTCGGTTCAGGTCGGGTTCGAATTTTTATTTTCGGGTCCCGTTTGGAAAAAAAGGTCGACCCGCACACCTCTAGATCGAGCTACCTTCTACTTTTTGGTAAAAACAGATGCTCAGCACCAGGTTGCCTTTTTTATTCTCAGATTATCGGCTCAATTACGCAGTCAGGTGTCAAATTATAAATTAATACGATGTAATCTCACTACTTCCTTAATTTTGGCATTTTCAAATTTTCGGCACCAAGTGTCCTGGCTGAAAGTGCGGACTTGTCTTCTAGCGAAAAGTTTGTTAAAAAAACTAAGCAATCTAAAAAAAGTACAGTCTCAGAAAAGTGGAAGCCGACAAGTTTCTGATTTATTATACGAATTTACGATACAAATCAGAAACTTGCCGGTTTTCACTTTTCCGTTCCTGTAGCTCAACTACTTGATGAAAAAACAATGATTTTATATAGCTATTGATGCACTTTTTTGAAATTGACAATTTTTTTTAACAAAAGTTACTCTAGAAAAATATCGTTTTTATCGGACGCACTCAAAATTGGACGGTGACGTTACAACTTATTCTACTTTCTTTTGTTTTAAAATCACGTCACGCGATTTACAATAATTCTAGTTGCGCTAATTCGGCATAAGCGTGTTAGGGTTGAGCGAAGCACGCCACTCAATCATGCAATCAGAAAAACAACCTCATAGCTCAGCTGGTTGTAGCACAACAACCCAAATGTTTTAAAGTATTAGACATGTGCAAGGGACCGTACGCATCAGAATATAGATGTGGCAAAGAGAACAGATGTTGCAAAAAGACTCGAATCAATTCTAATTAAATATTGCCTTATGAAATTACGTCGACATTAAATTGTTTTGGAAATTGCTAAATGGGCAAAACTGAAAAACCCGTCCGAAGCAACTGTGAAAAATTTTCGAAAAAAATTTTTGGAAAAACATTTTTTAAAAAAATGTAAAAGAAATCATTCTTCATATAGACAAAAAAGTTCCCCTTAATTTAGTCCACAACACAGCAAAAGACATTTTATTTTTATTTTATTTATTTTTTATTCGTTTAACAATGAAAGGTCTGTACAGTGTACAGTGTACACGATAAACGTTACCGAACTTAAAACAGCCCTACTCGTTTTCGCGTGATGTGTTGAGTTTTTCATGCTTGCTAAGAGAACCGAAAGTACTTTGAGTAAAGCTTTGCAGAGGGTGGGCACGAAACAATAAAGCTGTGATGCCATTAACAGAGAACTTTTTTTACCCCCGCTAATTGTTAGCCTGCGGCGCTTTATATGCTTATGTTCCAAATCATGTTCCAAATCCTGTTCCAAATCCCGTTCCAAATCACGTTCCACAGCCCGTTTCAAACGCTGTATCTGCCATACATCTCAGACGGAAGACTGATGCGGTAGTTGAGTTAAACAATTTCCACTGTCTTTGCTAAAGACAATGCAATAGTAGATTCCAATGTGAATCTACATACGTCCGACCTGTTTGAAGAGTTCCGAGGAGAACTAAATTAATTTACTGTTTTGCATTGCCTTTTATAGCCCAAAAAAGCAATGCAAACCTAACTTCGAATGGCAAGAGAAATCAACAAAGGAAACCTGGAGATCGGCAACAACGCAAAGAGCACTGTCTGCTGATCTTTTGAATAATAACATAGTATGACGGGTTACGTGGTTAGCGTTCAAATCCCGTGTCGGAAAAATTCTAAATGGAATTTTTCTAGCAAGTGTAGCGCATTAATAACGTCCTAAAGTTCACTCAAGCTTCAAAAGTTGGGTAGTTGTGGTGTGTTGGTGCCCACAACGACGTACACACTGAAGGAATCGTATGACGTAACCCATATACGACGAATTTGTGCACGAAACATCTAAGTCTACATTTAGGCGAGATAATAATCAAGCGCCTAACAATTCTTGGAGTAATTGCATAATAACAAAGACGCTACATTCGCATTACTCTGAGACGTGGCTCGGAAGTCACGCTAAGCCGGTGGTCCAGACAACACTTGTTGAATTTGATCAATGAACACACAATTACCCTACAACATTGCACAGAAAACTTCATCTTTGAGGAATATGTATGAAAAACCACCAAATAGTTGTAGTAGCGTGAGTCGGCCTTCAGCCCGAATCACTCAACCAATGTTTAAGTGGTTTTTGGTCTTTTGTACATAACTCGACTAAATCTTTTCCGATTTTCATAATTTTTTTTTTGTTTGAAAGATCTGGGCATGACTGACAATTTATGGAATAAACTTTTTTGGATTTGAGTCCTTGGACTCAGCTAGGGCACTAAAAACGAATTTTTGCTAGGGCCCTACCTGTTTTTCGTACTTAACTCGAGTAAATCTTTTCCGATTTTCGTAAGTTTTTTTTTCTTTGATTTTGAGCCTTTGGACTTAGCTGGTGCACTAAAAACTAGTCTATGCTAGGGCCATGCGTGTTTTTTGTACATACTGGAGTAAATCTTTTCTCATTTTCATAATTGTTTTTAAATCGATAGGTCTATTTATTTATTCATTTCATCAATGGCCGAAGCCCCCTGACTAATTACAAGTATTAAGTATTAACAAAAAACATAAATTATGAGTAGATCCGGAAGCGAGCTGCCGACCCAGTCGACCCGTCGGAGTCGATAGTCACCACTACTCATCGTCATTCTTTATTTATTTATAGTTATACATTTAAAAATTTAAGTTAAGTCCAATCAAGTACCAACGCCTCGTGTGGTCCACCTGAAACAAAAAGGATTAGTGAAAACTAGTCGTCTAGACTAGCTATTTATGCACAAGTCGGCGTGACTTAGAGTTTCATTTGAGAGTCGTGAGACCCGAGTTGACTAATCAGCTTCTGATTAGAGTGAGAACCAAAGGTTCAGTATAAATGATGAGATGATATTGACATCGATTATGAAATTCTGGTCTTACCATTCAGTTTATACGTAATTTTTAACTTCTTGATAGTCATCTTGTTCAGCAGTGCATTTGTCCACTTGCAGTCGGGTATTGTCCGCAGTTGTGAATGCTCTCGCCTTGATGATCGTTTGGATGGGTGCAATATTCAGCAGCGCTTCCATGCCTATCGTTGCTGTTGTTTTCATTGTTGTTTTATTATGTTGCGTATTAAAACTTTTTCTTTATTTGTATGAAACGCAGCCATGTGGCGTATTCAAATATTTTTATTTGTATGGAATGAAATGATGTGCCGTTTTGGTTTTCTTTGTAAATTTTTTTGGTTTATGTCAGATTTTCGGTTTCTTAGTAGAATTTGTGACAAATGACCAAAATTGGAAAAATTTGGTCCAAATCAATTTTTAAAAATATCTTGGAATGTATGGGAGTTAGACCATAGGTTTCTTTGGGAAAGTCTTAGAGTTTTATTAGTAGAATAAGTGACAAACGACCAAAGCTGGAAAAATTTAGTACAAATCAACTTTGAAAAATATCTTGCAATGTATGGGAGGTAGACCATAGGTTTCTTTGGCAAAGTCTCAGAGTTTTGTTAGTAAAAGTCACCAGTATTGGTGAAAATGTCGGGGAAATGTTAGGGAACTTTTGCTGTTGGACAAAGTAGAGAGAATTTTTGAGTGCCAATCGTTAGTGCAGGAAATTGCTGTACAATGTTGGGTGAAAAAATTTACCACTCCTGAGATATAGGCCATTTTTCAGCGTTTTTTCCAGAACGGGAGCACTTCTTCTTGTATATCTCAGCGGGTAGTTGCCGGAATGAGGCTAGTGAGGTGTCAAATGAAAGGTTTCGACAGTGTGAAGTCAAGAAAACATGTTCCGCGTGGGATATTGTTCTGAAAATAGGGAGTTATGGGTAAAAAACGGGTCAAAATTGAAATCGTCCGAAAGTCAGTCAAGATGTCGTCTTAGAATGAAATTTCGTCAAATCAGTTTTCAAACGTATCTTCGTATGTATGGGAGATACGGCGTTGGTTTCTTCGATAAAGTTTCAGAGTTTTGAGAGAAAAATTCATCAGTAATGGTGAAAATGTCAGACAGTTGGACATGTGGTCAATTTTGATCGTTTTAGAAGTTCGGGGAAGGTATAAGAGAAATATTATTGGTTTCTTTGGCAAAGTGTCAGAGTAGAATACATAGCAAGTGCAACGCTGAATACGGTAAGCGTTGAATAAGGGGGAAGTTGGAATACGGGGAACGTGGAATACGGAGAGTGGAATACGGGGAACGTGGAATACGGGGGAAGTGGAATACGGGGGAAATGGAATATGGGGGAAGTGGAATATGGGGGAAGTGGAATACGGGGGAAGTGGAATACGGTGTAAGTGGAATATGAGGAACTTGGAATACGGGCAACGTTGAATATGGGGAAAGTGGAATACGGGGGAGGCTGTGTTGTAGAATTCATAACAAATCTGGTTTTCCGGTGTCTGGGAGTTAGCCAAGCGCCCAACCTACTTCCGTTTCCCCGATGACCCGTAGACAAATCATCAGGTAGCACTCTTAAGTTTAGCACAAAACTCCGAAGAGAATTGAGGTAACGGGGACTACGACGTGGACGTAAAAAGAGCACTTGATAGTTAGACAGTTGCACGCCTGGCACATGACACGGACTACCACACTCCGCTCATATGCAATCAGGCGCTACCCTATCTAACTACCCAATCCCCAATAAGTAAGTAAGTAAGGAATACGGGGGAAGTGGAATACGGAGGAAGTGGAATACGGAGGAAGTGGAATACGGTGAACATGGGATACGGGGGAGGTGGAATACGGAGGAAGTGGTATACGGTGGAAGTGGAGTAATTTTGCAACAATGAAAGTATTTTGACTTATAGTGCCTTTCGCGCCCACTTCGATTTTAGTATTATTAGCGGTAATATCAACGAAGTGAGATAACGACCTTCAACATTACGCATCATTATTTAAAACGAAAAATTATTTGCTTCGGCTCTCTGAATGGACATCAAGCGAAAATGATAAAGCCTGCGTAGCTCCTAGGGGCGGGGTTTCAACTAGTTTATTTATTATCAAACATTTTATGTTAAAGTTTCCCTGATGCAACATTTGTTAAATATAAACAAACAAGCCAAAAAAATATTACAAAATTTTGTCCAATGGAAATTATCAATGCAAATCTAACGTCGCTAGAAAAGCAAGATCCTTCGCTTCCGAGATAGCATCAGAGACAGATAGCTCAATGGAGCAGAGATTCAAATAAACAAAAAGCAAACTCAAATCAGTACCTTTCAGAAAGTGGTAAAATAATTTTCAGCACATTGAATGTAAAAAGGGGATACTGCACCAAAGCACTCAAGGTTTCAGATTTCAGATGTCTTGACGATTGCAATGTACCAGATTTCCTCACCACTATAGGTAAGGCATTCCAATCTGGACACCACGAGCAAAAATAAACCTATTGTCATCAACACGAGGCACTATGAGCTGTTTCGCACGCTTCGAAGGGCCGTAATCCACCATCTCACGCAGATAAGATGGGCAGCTATCAATAAGAAGCTTATACATGAAAGCCATCGATCTAAGCTTGAAATGATCAAACAAATTTAGACCAAGAAATTTGCTAGCGATTGACGAGATGCTCTCATATTTGGATTTACCGTATACATATCTAATGACGGAGTTAAATGCTCTTTCCAGTAGCTTAGAAGCAGCGCCATCTAACCCATAAGAAAACAAATGAAGGGACCCGTACGTATCAGAATAGATACGGCAAACAGAGTTGATGTTACGAGGAGACTCGAACGTATTTAAGTAAATATTGCCTTAACTCTTAAGTGTTTGAAATTAAATTGTATTGGAAATTGCCGAGAGGGCAATATTAAAACACCCGTCCGAAGAAACGGTGTAAAAAAACCTTTCCGAAAACACAAAAATGAATCCCAAATATAGAAAAATGTTCTGCTCAATTTTCTCTACAACATAGAAAAAACCATTTTTTGGGCTAGGGTCAACCTTAGTACTGAACCTAGGGCCCTAAGTAGAGACCTCGGACACACAATTCCATACCAAAAACTGTTTCCTTCAATTTCCTCTGCAACATAGCAAAAAAAAAATTGTTTTTTGGTAAGGGCCGACCTTAGGACCGACATGGCCCACTTGAGCTCTAAGCACAGGCAAAAGTTTCTTTTGTGAACTGTCGGTCATGCCTAGACCTTTCAAACAAAAAACATTTTGAAAATCGGAAAAGATTTGCCCGAGTTATGGACAAAAAACTACCCGGGAAGCAACTTTACACATATAGATTTAGGGTAAAACTTGACTGTCATCTGTCATACCCTGTCCTAGTGAGTGGTAGAGTTCTACCAGACTGTATACTTGGAGAAAGAATGATACTAAAAGCGCATTCCGGGCATCGCAGACTTTATTCTATTTCGTTGTTGTCACTAAAACCATGAAATACCTCATAGTAGATTATGCACCTCTTGGTAATATTGTTATTTGACGTGTGGGACATTGTGGCCCTAGCCGAAGGGGTGAGTCAAAATACCCCACGTCGACAAAAGAATTTTGCCATTTGCCAATTTGCCATTTGCCAATCTGATATATTTGCCCTAGAGGCATAAGTTCAAGATTATCGTTCTACATAGATAAAATACTATAAGTAAAGACATTCGTAAGCGTTTTGCGGCCAGCACTAACGTACGCGGAACCGTGTGGAATGATATCCCAATCGAAAATACGTGCTTTCGTATGACATTTAACTTTAAAAGGACTAGGGGCAACTACAGGTACATATATCTACTTAATCACTGCATGAAATTAGGAGGTATCCTAGATTGTGTGAACTTCTGCATGACTTCTCGATATGGTACCCAGCCGAACTTACGAATTTTAAGTAATTTTTGATAATTTTCACGAATTTTTGGTAATTTTCAGCAATTTTCGGTAATTTTTGGTAATTTTTAGCAATTACCGAAAATAGGCCGTGGAACTGACGAGCATGAAAACACGCTTGTCAATGCATTTGGTAGAACTGTTTTTAAAATGTACAAACCTCCCCATTCCTTACCTAGAAGTCAATTTCATTGAATATTAAACCATTGTGGTAGTTTCATGTTAAATTTTAAATCCCGGCATGTGAATTAGAATTTCCCGGGAGTATTCCCTAGTTGTCATAAGCGTTTTGAACCGAAGTCGATAATTACCAAATATCTATTACATGTTAATAGACATATATATGTAACCTTCTTTCAATTAATGGAAAACATAGACATATATAATGCTATGCAATTAATTATGTACATTATTTATAATATTTTAATTGTAATGCAATAAAAGTTATGTTTCTACACAGAATAAATGTGTGCATCATCAATTATGCAAATTTTTTGGTTTTGTAATTTCTATGCTAACCCTAAAAAGTATAAAATATAAAAATATGATTGTACTTACGATTGTTTCCATGAAAATTATTTATTTATAAATGCACTTTAATTGCATTTTATCGTTTAAATAATCATTTAAACTACTCTCTAGCAGTAATTGTACATCTTTCTTTTGCCACTGCTGTGGCAATAAATAATCCATAACAGCAAAAATATTATGTCTGATGTATGTGGAGAGTGTGTGGTATTTCGCTTATAACCACAAGAACTTCTTAGCAGAAGAACAAAAAAATCGTATATGAAAAAAAACGTTATTAAGAGATACCTATCTGCAAGTGATCTTCCATCATTTTTTTCCCTCTAGTTGTTTTTATTGTTTAATTATTTTATATACGATTTTAACAATAGTTGGAAGTCATATTCTCATTCAAAATTACGTTTTTATGTATTTGCGATTTTTAAATGCGATAAAAGTTGCTATCAAATAATTTTAACCAGTTAGTTGAAAGTGCATAAATACAGACATGGAAACTCAGAAATGTCAGAATTTAGACAAAAATTGTCAATTTACTTTATTTGAGGATAATCTTAACTATTCAATTTAAGTGGCAGTGTTTTCGAATTACAATATTGATATGAGAATGTTCCGTTCCTGCTACGAAAAGACTCTTTGCACATTGTGCAAATAGTCTCTTCTATGTATTGTTGGCTATTTGCACACTTTTACAAAATATCACAAAAACTAGGTGGCTAACAAAGTTGGGAAACTTTTCCTTTTACGAAATGTCGCGAAAACTAGGTGGCCTACGAAACTATAGAATTTGTGAAATTTATGAAACGTCACGAAAAGGTAGTTGGCTAACGAAGCTAGGGAACTTTTACTTTTACAAAATATCACAAAAACTAGGTGGCTAATGAAGTTGGGAAACTTTTCCTTTTACGAAATGTCACGAAAACTAGGTGGCCTACGAAACAAGGGAATTTGCGCTTTAATGAAACGTCACGAAAAGCCAGTTGGCTAAGTAAGCTAGGGAACTTTTACTTTTACAAAATATCACAAAAACTAGGTGGCTAACAAAGTTGGGAAACTTTTCCTTTTACGAAATGTCACGAAAACTAGGTGACCTACGAAACTAGGGAAATTGCGCTTTAATGAAACGTCACGAAAAGCTAGTTGGCTAACGAAGCTAGGAAACTTTTACTTTTACAAAATATCACAAAAACTAGGTGGCTTATAAAGTTGGGAAACTTTTCCTTTTACGAAATGTCACGAAAACAAGGTGGCCTACGAAACTACGGAATTTATGCTTTAATGAAACGTCACGAAAAGCTAAGGAAACTAGGGAACTTTTACTTTTACAAAATATCACAAAAACTAGGTGGCTAACAAAGTTGGGAAACTTTTCCTTTTACGAAATGTCATGAAAACTAGGTGGCCTACGAAACTAGGGAATTTGCGCTTTAATGAAACGTCACGAAAAACCAGTTGGCTAAGGAAGCTAGGGAACTTTTACTTTTACAAAATATCACAAAAACTAGGTGGCTAACAAATTTGGGAAACTTTTCCTTTTACGAAATGTCACGAAAACTGGGTGGGCCTACAAAACTAGGGAATTTGCGATTTAATGAAACGTCACGAAAAGCTAGTTGGCTAAGGAAGCTAGGCAACTTTTACTTTTACAAAATATCATAAAAACTAGGTGGCTTACAAAGTTGGGAAACTTTTCCTTTTACGAAATGTCACGAAAACTAGGTGACCTACGAAACTAGGGAAATTGCGCTTTAATGAAATGTCACGAAAAGCTAGTTGGCTAACGAAGCTAGGAAACTTTTACTTTTACAAAATATCACAAAAACTAGGTGGCTAACAAAGTTAAGAAACTTTTCATTTTACGAAATGTCACGAAAACTAGGTGGCCTACGAAACTAGGGAATTTGCGCTTTAATGAAACGTCACGAAAAGCTAGTTGGCTAAGGGAGCCCTAAGCACAGCCACCCGGCCCAAATTTGTTTTTGAAAATAATTCGGTAATCGGTTACCTCTCCAATAGAAAAGAAATCAACAAAATCGATTAGGATTTACCCGAACAAACACATTGGCCCCTAGTAGAACCTCAGTTTTAAGGTTCTGACTGAGTCCAAGGGTTTCTAACCAAAAATACTTCTTCCGTAAAATGTGTGACATTATTAGACATTTCGATTAAAAAAAATGAAAATCGGAAGAGATTTACTCATGTTGTGTACAAAAAACATGTGGGCCCTAGCAGAGACTCGTTTTTAGTGCCCTAGCTAAGTCCAAGGACTCAAATCCCAAAACATTTCTTCCATAAATTGTCGGTCATGGCCAGATCTTTTAAACAAAAAAAAATGTATGAAAATCGGAAAAAACCACTTAAACGGCCCTCAGCTTGGACCGACAGTGCCCAGATTCATTCCCATAAAAGATTTTTGGATTACCTTTCAGGAAAAAAAGTTTTTGAAAATCGGTTGAGTTTTACTCGAGTTATCGTGTTGACGGACGGACGGGCGGACGGACTATTTTTTATTGTTGATTCGTCATCTAATGACCGTGATCGATGCTCCCTCCCTACTCCTCGAAATTACAAATTACAAACGTCGTGGTAAACACAATAGAGCCCTTTTCGAAGCACTTCGTACGAGTCTAAAAAGCATATAATACGCGGTTCACCATTTCAGTGGTATGAACATTAACGTGCCAGTCGGCATTTATCAATTCTCTCAAGGACGTTCGATTTATTACATTCTTCTGCCTTTATTTCATAGTCAAACATAAACAAAGACACGTAAACATCAGAATAGATGTTGTAAAAAGACTTGAACGTATCTAAATAAAAATGCAATTGTTTTTTGTTCTTTCAGAACTATGCGAATTTAAACGATAATGTCCAAGATAACGTCAAAGACAATACCGAAGTACGTCTCATGACATCTGAGACCATTGATTTCGTTGGGTTCTTCCCTGCATAATATCCCAACTCCCAAGTCTTTGTGCAGTGTTGTTGAAAAAAGAGTCGGACTTTTTTATCCTAAGATCGGCCTCAGCCAAAAAGAAAAATTGTTTTTGCTATGTTGTGGAATAAATTGAGGGGAACTCTTTTGTCCACTAATTAGCCGATGCCTTTCTTTTGGTTATTTTACAAAAATTTTTTACAGCCGGAGTAATTTCTAAATGTTACGTTTTGATTTATGTCAATGTAAATTTACATTCAGAAACGTTAAAGCGTAACATTTAGAAATCATGGGCGCGCGGTAGCGATGCGCCCGTGGCGCAAGTCCTCATACGAACAAAAAATTCAGAATTTTTTTTTTTCGTAGACTTTGGAACCATATATACAGCTAAGTTTTGACCCCTCTGAGACCTACTTTTTCGGATTCTACGTAAAATTTTGATTGAAATCGACATTTTACTCATTAAAATCGGTCCAGTGGTTCCGGAAATAAAACCTTTTGAAAATTGCAATTTCCGGTACAAAATGTTCCTTTCCAGCCAAAGTGAATGAAAATATCCTACGTTAGTTCGTTATTTCCAAGGCAATTTCTGCCGTAATTTGCATAAAAAACACCTGAGCAAAATAGAACAAAAGAATTCTTTTGTTCTATAACAATAAACATGTTTTTTTATGCAAATTACGGCAGATTTGTATGAAAACCCGTGAAAAACCACTTTTTTGACTGCGGCTCGAAAACGGTCCGATAACTTTTCTTGAAAATTTGTAGTGACCTTCGGGCATTCTGCGCCATATGAGATTTTAAAAAAGGGGAGTACCGGCCTCGTTTGGGCGCCAGCGTTGTAGAGGAAGTGTCTGTGATCATTTTCGTAGATGCAAGTGGTGCCGTGACGCCAAAAAAATTTTATGAATGAGGGTTGTAGAGGAAGTGACTCTACTTCCAAAACTACTGATATCACAACAAAAACCCTTTTTAAAAGAGAAACGTGACGCAAGTCTCTTTGTTTCTTCTTCCAAAACGACTGATATCAATTGGGGTGACGCTTAAAGATTCGATACGCAAACAATCTTTTGAAAAACTTTTACATTTGATTGGAAAAAGCGTCACAAATGTTGGAATCACCAACGTAATAGTTTCTCTACGCTTTCAGATTTTCAAAAGATTTTGCCAATGGTGAACATTAAACTTTCCAAAATAAACATTGAAATATAAAATATAGATAAATTAATAAAATAGAAAAGTTAGAATCTGAGAATTTTTAGACATTTCCACAAATTTTTCAAAACGATTTGGAAATACAGTCACAGAAAAGTGAAGACCGACAAGTTTCTGATTTACCATTCAAATTTACCATACAAATCAGAAACTTGTCGGTTTTCACTTTTCTGTGACTGTAGTATCATGGGCGCGCGGTAGCAATGCGCCCGTGAAGCAAGTCGCCATACGATCAAAAAATTCAGAAAAAGTTTTTTCGAAGACTTTGGAGCCATATATACAGCTAAGTTTTGACTTTTTTCCCTTGCGTCGCATCCCTCTGAGACCATGTTTGGCGGATTCTACGCAAAATTTTGATTGAAATCGACATTTTACCCATCAAAATCGGTCCAGTGGATCCGAAGATATGACCTTTAGAAAATCGTCATTTTCCATACAAAATGTGCTATTTCATAGAAGCCAAAGTTAATGCAAACATTCTACCTAACGTAGTTTGTGGGTTAGTTAGTTCCAGGGCCATTTGTATGAAAACCGACTTTTTTGGCTCGTGCTCGAAAACGGCTCGATAAATTTTCTTGAAATTTTGCAGAGACCTTCGGGTGGGCATTATTTATTTATTTATTTATTGATGTACTAACAGGCCACTGCCCAATTACAAGTAATCATTTTATGTTATTAATTAATTTTAAGTTAATGTTTATATACGAATATTAAATTATGCGGTGTACTAAAATTCGAAAAAGCTTTTCACTGATTTTCTGAAATTATATTGATTTGAATTTGTTAAACTTAGCGAGCGGAAGACAGACGCGCCGACTTTTACTTTGGTCGTGTGGGGCGAACCAACGCACTGAAATACCAAGCATATGGGGCAAACGTTTTCAGTGTTGAGACGTTTATTTTGATTGTATGGGGCAAACGTTTTCAGGGGCGTTTTTAAATGAACAGAAAACATCAACATTTTGTTCGAAATGCGCCGCAGGCAAAAATTTTTTCAGGAAAATGTCAAAAATCTCATGTTTACTACTAAAAACGCTGGTGCAAAAAGCGACATATTTCGCGAGCAATGCTCGTGGGAAGCGGGAAGTACATTGTTTTAGATATGGGAAGTTATCATCAGGAAATAGGAAGTTGTGGGAAGACAACGGTAAGTGTAGGCATGTCAAGGAAGTGGAACAAGTTGTCTGAGGGCTTACCTTGATATTCTTTAAATGTGGGAAATTATGGGAAGGTATTAGTGTAGAAAACCCATGACCAAAATTTACATTGTCTTAGATATGGGAAGTTATCATCAGGAAATGGGAAGTTGTGGGAAGACAACTGTAAGTGTAGGCATGTCAAGGAAGTGGAACAAGTTGTCTGAGGGCTTACCTTGATATTCTTCGTGTTCTCGTGTGGTGGATTATGTGACGCATACTTGGTCATTGGAAACATGTCTAATGCAGTTCAAAAACCCAACATTCCTTGTTGGGAAATAGATACGATTGTAGAGACTCATTTAAATATATTAAAAGAAATGGCGAACACCCTAGATGATTCCAAACTGACAGTTAAGTCTGTTTCTGCTTCTAATGTTTTCCGACTTTAGCGTTGATGACCAAAGAAGCTATAGAAAAACATGAGTATAAAGGTTGTCCTCTATTAACAAAAGTACACTCTGTCCATTGCACTCGCGCAACAACATCAAAAGAATCATCGCATTGCGAGACCGTTGAGGCTGCACTTAAAACCTCAGAAAAACCGTTACGTTCTCTAATTGAAAATTTCATTAACAAATTTGAAGGTAGAATGTCAAAAGAAAAAAAGAAAAATGAAATCTTGAGCGATGTAAGTGCCCTTTTCGATGTTTCAGAAATAGTTAAATTAGATTCAGGTCAAACAATTAGAAAACACCTCGAAACATATTCAAATTTAGCAAAATTAACCGACAACTTGACTGATGACGTTACAACAGACGACTTTTTAAAGGAATACGATCTCTTTGTAAAACGAGTCAAGGAGATTGCTCCTAGTTTTTTACATATACCGAAAGAAAAAGACGATGGAAAAGTTAGCAAGTTTAAAATTACTTATCCCACACGATACGATCAATTAGACTTATACAAAAAAATTTTAAAAACACCTGAACTCTACAAAGACACACAAAACATTTTACATTTAGCTCTAACTGGGCTTTCAAGAACGCATTGCGAAGCCGTCGTCGAAGGCATGGGCAGTGTTCTCTGTCTTAATAATGCAAAACGAACAACTTTAGATACTAATACTGTTCAAAGGGAAACAACTATCAGATGGCAGGGTCCACATCCTGGGAAAGGAGCAACTAAACTGATAGAAGAGTCTTTGGATAGGCATTTTAAAGGCAGGGATAAGTGGCATTTTATTACGAAGTGGGATAGATCTCAATTTTACATGGGGTCCAAGGTTACAAAAAGAATCAACGATGCAGCGTCCAAGAATGACAAAATCCCCTTTTTTTATTTTTATTATATTTTAAAATTCAATAGATTAATTTTTTTGTAAATTCAGTATGTAAAGCATGCAAATGATTTGTATAAATAAAGGAAACTTTCAAATAAAATGAATTTTCGGAATCGGGAAATTTTGGTTTTATTGACAATCGGGAAGTTTTTTTGAATTTTTCTGCTCGCGGGAAGCAGTCGCTTTTTGCACCAGCGACTAAAAACTTAAATTTTCCTAAAATCTCTGATCGTATGGGGCATTCGCCTCAATCGCCATACTGTACTCGGCGCGCCTGGCGGAAGATAGTGTTGTGGTGTTGTTGGATGCGGTAAATAGGTGCATGTGCGACGTAGTTGGCTGCAGGTTTTGGAAGGTAGAATGTGGGTGGGTTCCTTGTAAAACGTTGCGGATTATTGAGTGATAAATCCTATTTGAGCATCGTGTCAACTTTGTCGTTCAATATGTTGTAAAGTAGCATTTCATCCATCTGAAGTCTTCGGGTTTCAAGTGAATGCATTTTAACTGTTTTAGGCGCGTGTTATAGTCGGGCTTCACCCAATTAAATCTATAGTACAGAAGACGAGTGAACTTTTTTTGAACCCCTTCAATCTGGTCGATATATTTTGCATATTGTGGGTTCCAGGCTGAGCAACAATATTCCAACCTGCTGCGCACGTACGTGTAGTAAAGTCTAATAATACTTGAATAGTTTTTAAAAGATCTTGTAGTTCGGAAAATAAAGCCAATCATTTGATATGCTTTACGGGTTACCTTTTGAAAATGATACTTAAATTTTACCTTCTCATCGATTTCAATTCCTAGGTCTTTCTTCACTGACGACAATGTTACCTCTTCATTGTTAATTTTGTATTCGAATTCGACTTTAATTGGCTTATACGTGATAGAAAGTGAGTGACATTTTTTTATGTTGAGATGCAACAAACGGTCTCTGCACCAGTCAGATAGGAGGTCGAGGTCTGCTTGGAGCTTTAAGCTATCATTAATACTATCTATTTTTCTTGATAGTTTCAGGTCATCAGCAAAAAGAGAACTTCTTGACGATTTGAAAATATGAGGTAAATTATTCATGAATATTAAAAATAGCAGCGGACCGAGAATCGAACCTTGTGGTATGCCAGAGGACGGCCGAACTTCTCGGGATTTAGTACTACCTATCATCACTACTTGTGAGCGATCGAGCAGATAAGTGTGAAACCATTTTAGGTTTACACCGTTAACACCTAAATTTTCCAGATCTTGCTTTAGTAGGTTGTGTGAAAAATCGGTAAATATCGTGTCAATCTGGCTTCCTTTCGAGATCGATTCCACAACAAATTGCACATATTCCAACAGATTAGTTAGCGTGGATTTCCTTGGGATGAAGCCGTGTTGCGATTGATTAATGAATTTCCTAACATGTGCATATAAGCGATTAAATATTAGACGCTCGAAAACTTTAGAGACTGCACACAAAATGCTTATGGGCCTTTAATTTTCAACCTTAGATCGATTGCCAGATTTAAATGTAGGAGTAATATAGCTCACTTTCCATAGCGTAGGAAATTTACCTTCTCCTATAGACTTATTGAACAACAATGTTAGAGGCAGACTAATGGAGTAAGTTAAGTTCTTGTAGAATATAGTTGTCTGGACTAGATGCCTTGTATTGGTCTAGTTTGGCTAGTATTGATTCAACTTCACTCGATTGTATGGCCGACATTGGAAATTTAGTTTTAGCTTGCATTTTGTTGATTATGTTATTGTCAGGGTCCTGGTACACGGAGGCGAAAAAATCAGAAAATAAGTTGCATACTGATTGCCTGTCGGTCGTAGTTTTTCCATTGTGATGCATGACGTTTGGAAGAGAATTAGATTTTCTTAGAACTTTGGTGTACGAAAAGAAACATTTCACATTAGAATTAATTTTTTCTTCAATATTTGAAACGTAGTTATCGTGACACCGTTCCTGCGATTTCTTAATTTCCTTGCGCTGATCGGAGAACAATGCATAGTCTTCCGAAGAATCAAACCCCCTTTTCTTCTTTGAATCGATTAATTGTTTGGTTATGAATTTTTGTTGAATGAGTTTGATCAATTCATCAGAATACCAACATGGAAACTTACTTGATACGCTTCTAACTTTGGGAACGTTGACTAATAAAGTTTTAATCAGTTCATAGAACCTTCCCCTAGCATCGTCAATGTTCAAATGTTGAAATTCACTTTCCCAATCAATGCTGTTTACTAGCCTATTTAGTTCCACATAATTCGCTCGGAAAAAGTTGTATTTTGGAATCCTAAATTCCTTCAGATACTTCAATGGATATCATTTAACCGTAAGTATTAAGGCTGGGTGTTGTGGATCGATATTAACAAGTGGATCTTTATCTTGAATTAGTGAAAACTTACTTTGGTCTATGTTCGAAATCACTAGAAATCACTAGAGTATTTTTTACGTTATTAAACTGATTCAAATTAGTCATCTCTAACGCATCGATCAAAGCGTTTGCTATCAACTTTTTCTGTCCCTGCACGTTGGTGGCGGTGCACACTCCATCATCATTGACTAACCAGGTAACCGAATCGGAGAGGTTATAGTCTCCTAGTAGCATGAATTCACTATTAGGGCGGAGCACATTGACTATTTCTTCAATCTTTTTAAAGTGTTTATTGTATTGATCGAACGTGCTGGTACAATCTGGTCATTTGAAAGAGACCTGACTGGCAATACTGAGGTAGATTTACATACATTTACCTCAGTGCTGCTAGCCAGGTCTCTTTCAAATGACCAGATTGTACATGCAATGTATTTCACATTAACATACAAACTTTCGTTATTTGATTTTACAATCGAGACCCACATGCCTTCATTGGCTATTTCCCACTCTTCTATTCTACAAGAGAAATATTTCGCTTTTACAGCTATTAGGCATCCTCCACCGTCTAATTTTTCCGTTTGATTCAAGTCACGATCCGCCCTATAAACTGTATAAACTGTCTCCGAAAAGTTCATTATCGAATATGCCGTCATTTAGCCATGTTTCACTTAGGACTACTACATCTAGGTTTTTATTAAAAATGTTATTTGAGAATTTCGTAGTTTTGGTTCTAAGACCTCTCACATTTTGATAATAGATTAAAATCGTTAATAAAAAATTGCACCTGTGATCTACTAATTCTATGCATTATTGCTGATCTTTTGCGTATATGTTATGTGTTACGTGTTTACGTGTGATTGTTGTTGTTTGGTTTTGCGTGGGAAATCACTGTTATCACTGTTTTTTTCGTTTAGTTTTCCTTTTAGAAATTGATTTTTTTTGAATTTTGGTTTTACGATAGGTTTTACGTTGAGGAAATTATAATCAACTTGATATTGGGTAAAAAAAGAATATCAGTTGTTGAATCTATTCGCCTTTTTATTGATGGTAGAAATTTAGGTTGTGTTAGGTTTCGGTTTTTCGTTTGATTTTTCGTGTAATATAACCTGTGTAACTGCTGTACTTCACTATTACGTGATGTTTTGAGTACTTAAGTATAAGTTTAGACTCACCAGGATATTTAAATCTTATTATAACTATTTAAAATTAGACTTTTTATTGCTCCGGTAAGTTTTTTCTGTATAGATTAATTCAGCTGTCAAATTGTTTGTGTGTGTAATGTGTATGATAGCAGATAGACATGTACATTTTTTTCGCCGGAAATTTTTTCTCCAAAATTTGTTTCCTCATTTCTTTCAAAACTACTGACATCACAACAAAAACCCTTTTTAAAGGAGAAACGTGACGCAAGTCCTCGTCCCTTTTTCCAAAACAACTGATATTAATTGGGGAGACGCTTACAGCTTTGAAACGCAAAAATTTTTTTTGGAATGTTTTCATTTTTGATTAAAAAAATGCGTCACAAACGCCGGACCCCCCAGTGTTATATTTTTTCTGTTCTTTCACCTTTCAAAACGCAAAAATTTGACTTTTTGGGATGTATGGCGTATTTTTGTACAGGAAATCAAAATTTTGCGTATGAAAGCTTAAAGCGTAGAAAAGTTATTACATTGGTGGGTCCGGCAAACGATATAAATGTAACGCTGTTCACGTCCACATTGGGTGAGACCAAATCTTGCATGGCACGTCTTCAGCTGACGATATTACGTTCTTCCGGATGAACATTTGAAACATAAGCAACTTTATGAGTTTCGGACTCAGAATTTCGGTAACGATTACGTTTAGTTTTAACAGCACGCTGGGCGTAAGACGGCGACAATAGAAGGTTTGGCATTTCGCGATATTGCAATAGCGCATCTTTGCTGAAGTTAGCACACTCAGTCTGAAAAGATTGACGACAAATTCCAACACAAATAATCTTATTTGGATGATCACTCCGGAAACATCCGTCACACTATATCACAGTCGGAATGTAAACAATATTAAACGTTAAGTGAAGATGGACGATATAAAATTTAAAACAAAATAAAGGCGACGGGATGCCACTAGCTAGAAGAAAAATTTACGGGCTACTACACTAATCGAAAAAACAAAGAAATTTGGTGGGAATGTGTCAGATGATTGAGTGAACGGGTGGTTGCATATGCGTAAACAAAACGAAAAATTGTAAAAAAAAAACTGCACTAATAACAATTCACATGCAAAAAATTCGTCAATTAGGTTGGGGCATCGAAAATATTTTTCGTAGAGGACATTATTTTAAACCCGAAAACGTAAAAAAAATTGGTGAATAATTTACATTTATATTTTTAATTAATTTATTTCTGCTTCTAAGAATGTACTGAAAACGCACATTTCAAAATCCTATATAAAATCAGTAGAATGGTTTTTCGACGTGCGATTTTTGATTTTATGTACAGAGTTATGTTCAGAATCGATTAAAAATAATTTACAAAAATGCTTTAATTCAATTTCACAATTTAAAACGACTTCATGAGTCAAATAAACAGAAATATCACTTTAACTAAGAAAAATTGTAACTAATGGAGCTAACTTTTTACAATAACATTGTAAAAAAAAAACGTAAAATACGGACATTACCTATGATGTTGAATTAATTCCTAAAAATTCAAAGTATCTATAGACCTGGTCACAAAGGAATTAGTGAGGATTTTGTTTTTGCTGTTCTCATTGGAAAAAATAATGGCCAGTATTGTACCAAATTGATTTATTTTTGGTACTCTGTACATTATGATTTGGAGCATTTTATTTTTTATTGGTACATTTGTTATTTAATATGGAAAAACGACATTAAAATACGATTGGAATGATTGGAAATTTTTTTTGGAACGAAATGTATACATTTTGGAACAAAAACATTTTTTTTGGAACGTTTGTTTTAATATTGGAACATTTAAATAAAGCCACATAGTCTAGCACCGTTTTCGATGGAAGATTTCTTATAGATTTCGGATTCGTAGTATATGAAGCATTTTGCTCGTGCCCCAATAAAGGCAGGGCAACGGTAGAGGAGGTGTTTGACGGATTCGATGCCCTCACACTTGTCGCACAACGGACTGTTAGCCCATCGTGTAAAAGTGTTTATTAAGACAGCAGTGTCCTGTTAGAATGTCTTTCTCTTGGCGTCACATTTGGAGAATGAGAGAGTTGTTTTCGCCTTCCATGCTAGAGTAAATCTCTTCTCAAAGGTTACGTTACGATTAAGTTCAATGTAAAACTTGTTTTTTAAGTAACGTAAATCATAATTTTCCCGTCGGAAAAATTCTGAAGGGAGTGTAATGCGGCGCTTCACTCGATACGTGTTATCGAATTCACCGAAGTTAATATTCTACTTGTGTCTTTGAACGTATCGGTCATTTCATCTTGTATTCGAACATCGTATTCAATTAAATACAATAAAATTTATGTATGGATCAAGCGCCTATTGGCCACAAAATAGCTGAGGGCGCCCCGGGTTTCAACTGTTCCGTCGGTAACAAAACATTAAATTTGTATGGAAGAAATTCGTTTTTTGTGAATTATTCATTTTGTGTTTTGTATAAAGCGGACCAAGTGAGTTATTTTAAAGTAACATTAAATGAACTTCCATCGTCCTTCATTTGGTCCGCTTAATTAAATACAGAAAATGATTATTTCGGAAAAAACGATGTTTTTCCATACAAATTTAACCTTTTGCCCCACATCTGATCAGGCAATACTTCATAAGTTTCAACTGTTTAACTTATGAAGTATTGCCTGATCAGATGTGGGGCAAGACTTGATCTATTGATTTCGCGTTTCATTTGCAACAATACCCCTCTTTGAAGGCCAGCGGAGTTGTTTATTTCAAAACTTTGCTACACGCTTATAGTTAGTGTCAAATGTAAAGTATTGTTCAATTCATCAACATTTTTCAATATTTGGGATAATTTTGATTTGTTCATAACAGATTTAGAATAAAGAATCAAATTAATGCAAAGCGAAAACATGTGGTCGGTATGAAATAAGAATTTATTTGAGGAAATTAAACATTAATGTCCCTCCAAGCATAATAAAACTGAATTATTTTAAATACTCTATAACAACATTGGATTACAAACATAATACAAAAGGGGGAAATTACAATTGCAAATATATCAATACTGGCGCCACAATAGCCACAAATTGAATTCAGCAACAAAAACTCAATACTAAAGCTGGATGTTTAATTTGAATTGTATTTTATATTAAAAACAGAAATCCCAACAAATGGCATTCAAAATGAGAAAATATCAAACTGAAGCGTTTAAAAAATGTACCCAATTATTATACCATTCATTATAACATCAAGAGCAATTAATTTATTTCTGTCAACAAAATGTTGGAATATCAATAAATTTATGCTAAAGATGCATTGGTTTTCTTTCATTTATTCGTCGCTTTTTGTTATTATTAATTCCTTGACTATGTTTATACGGACATACAAAGGGATAGCATTTCATATTCCGAAGACGTGCATATTTATTTCTGTTGAATTTTCAATCAGTAATTATAGGCTTTTATTAATTTATTTATTTGGTTTTCTTTAGCAATAATAAGCCGTTGTATGTATAGTATTCGACAATAAATCTTTAAATTCAAAATTATAAAAATTTAAAATTATGCGCATATTCATAGTGGGAAAACGTAATTTGAGCTTGATTAAAGCTCTCGTGGTATAAACTGCATATGCTGCTAGATGATGTTAGTGTGACTTGATAATGTTAGCAGTAGTTAGCAAAAGTTAGCTGAAAAAAATTATTTTGTAAAAACTTTTGTGCTAACTTAATTATCGTTATTCACATCCCTTTCCTCGCCGATCACAATAGATAGCCATAGCCATAGCCGACTATTATTACTAATAAATACCCCCGCCCCTAAGGGCTACGCGGACATTAAGCATTCTTGTCCGCTAGGTCTTTCTCCGTACAACCGTTTCTCCCGTCCTACAATTTCCTCCTCACTACTGTTTTCCCCGTACTACCACTTCACCGTTCTACCATTTCCCCGCACCAACATTTCCCCCTTACTACCATTTCCCCGCACAAACGTTGTCATCGTGCTACTATTTCCCCGTACAACCGTTTTTCCTGACGATGTGGCGTTTGAAACCACACAAGTGCAATTCACTTCATAGAGTCAGACATGAGTACACACACAAAGATAATGCATTTCTTTATAAGAAGCTCTTATCGAGCAGCGTACAAGAGAGTGTGTGTCGTAAAGTGAAGTTGTGCTTTTCTTACGCGCTCCATATTTTGCTGATATTTTTAAGTGAATTGCCATTGTTGAATAATAAAAGTGTTTAAATTCAACGGTGGTAGTTTTGTTTTATAATAAAATTATCGAAATGTGCTAATTTGTGAAGTATATTTGGGGTCGTCCCTAAATTACGTAACGCTTGAGGGGGAAGGGGGGAGTATTCCTCTAGCGTTACGGAAAGTTACGAGGGGGAGGGAGGGGGTCTAGCATCGGCGTTACGTAACGCTCGAACCTCAACATTTTGCTTCCTATATGAAAATATCGAACATAAAACCGTTAATTTCAATTCCTTTTGGCACCGTAGATTTTTTCGTTTACTTTTGACGAATTTTTTATATTTTAACTAGTTAACAAAAATGACAGTAATGAAATAACTTTCGGAAATTCATATCGAACAGTCTTCCCTTGAACTTCGTTTGATCTCGACAGTGCTGCGTTATGATTGTGGATCGTTACAGTGGATAGTGAATAACACAAGACCAGTTTTGTACTTATAACAGTCTTTATTCTTTCTACGTTGCTTCAAAAATATGTTTTGTTACGTTACGTAACGAAGGGGGAGGGGTTTCGGCCAACGTTACGGTGTGTTACGACAGGGGGGAGGGGGGAGTCTAGACCGCAAAATTAGCGTTACGTAATTTAGGGATGACCCCTTTTGTAAATTATTCAATCTAATTAGTTTGTATTTCTCGTAAGTATTTCCGTTACTGACGTCACGTATTGAATTGGCGCGCGACTTTTCAGTGTATTCAGTGAAATAAAATTGTTCGACAATTCCTCTGAGAATTTCTTAGTTGGGTGCTATAATTTGGTTTGCTGTTTATTTATTAATTCAATTTTAATCACATTGTGGTGACTTAATTTACTTTGTTTTACGTGTATGACAAAAAAAATTGTAAACAAATTTGTTCTTTGTGCGTTTTCGAACATAGTCGGGTTCCTTGCGGAGAATTAAAATATCTTTTCTTTTAGTTAGATACAAAGATTTGTGTAATATTTTTGTTTTGGTTTCATTTTATTTTTTGAAGGCTTTTTCTCTGTTGTGCACTTTGCACGCAGTGAACCATGTCTTCACCTCATGGTTGCAGTATGGATGATTGCCCACCTTCGCATGTGAAGAGAGACACCACTGTAAATTGTGGAATGTGCGATTCTCTAATTCACCTAATGTGTATTGGTATAAATAAAACTGCTGATGAAGTTCTTTTTCATGAAAACGTGAAAGTGATGTGCAATAAATGTCTGTCGCCATCATCAAAATCCTCTGAAGTTAAGACTTCAAATGCAATTTCAACTCTGAAAGCGTCACCAACGATGAAAAATATCAGAGCTACTAAAAACTTATCAGCTGATTCAGCTCAAACTTCAAATTTTCACTTCGCTCGGCCGGTTAGAAATATCTCAGTCTTCCTCAGTGGTTGACAAATCTGACGAAATGTTATCGCTGCTTAATGAAATCAAAACGTCGATCAGAGATCACCGCGCAGAAACCAAAACTTACGCTTCAGTTCTGACTGGACTGAAAGACATTGCAGTCAGTCAGAACGTTGATTTTCAGCCTAAAAAGCTCCTATTTGCTACTATTGGTGCGGGTAGCAGTAACAACACTTCGATGAACTTTCCCTCATTAACTTCTTCTAACAAGCGTAAACGCGTGCAAGATTCCGCTCTTACACCTAAGAGGATGCGCGAGGATCACAGGAAATTGAACGTCAATCCAATGATTCGCGAACGTAAGTTGACCTACGGTACCAGTCTGGACGCCAATCATGGATTAGGTAGTCCGGTTAAATCTTCTCGACGGCCAGCGAATAAGCTCACAAAGTTTATTTATGTTTCGCGCCTTAAACCGGATGTCACTGTGGAATCAGTTTCCTCTTACATAAAGAGCAGAATGCCCGAACTTAATGATACTGATTTTAATTTTAGGCTATTAGTCAAGAAAGATCAGAAGCTGGATGAACTTACATTCATCTCATATCGTCTTAGTTGCACAGTCGAACTCTTTGATAAACTCTTGGACCCTTCTTTTTGGCCAGCTCATGTCCAAATTGGAGAATTTCATGAGAAGAAGAAGAGAACCTTCGACCATTTTTTACCGTTTCAGAAAACCCCATCGCCAAGATCGTCAGAGCAGAAATCAGATACGACCGCAACATCAGTATTAAAACAAATTCCATTGGAACAGGAAATGACAGATGCGGTAATGGACGTCACACAAACAATCTACTAAGCCATGTTTTGTGTCAAAACCGCCATTTTCAGCCGCTTATTTCTGATTTATTCAAACCTAAGAATAAGCCAACTTATTTTGATTCCGCTAATCCCGTTAAGTCTAATCTCCCCGTTTTGAAGAGTGATGTCAGATTGTATTATCAGAATGTTCGGGGATTAAGAACTAAAACTGATGATTTTTCGAATAACTCCTTGACGTGCGACTACGATGTTATAGCACTTTTTGAAACATCACTCAATTCGTCCTTCTATGACAGTGAATTGTTCAATCTTAAGCAGTTCTCAGTTTACAGAACTGATCGGTCTGCATCAAACAGCGTTCATCAGAGATATGGAGGTGTTTTGATCGCTGTCCGTTCATCTATTGCCAGCAAATGTGTTCTAGTGCCTGGGACCGACAACGCCGAAATGGTCTTAGTTAAAGTCCAGCTTCAAAATCATTCGCTTTTCGTTTGTTGCCTTTACATTCCTTCTGCTCCTCTGTCAAAGCATACACCGAATATCATGATGCATTAGAAAAGACACTGAAATTTATTGACGAAATTGACGAAATTTATTGATGAAATGTGTGTTTTAGGAGATTTTAATCTAACCCTTGTTGATTGGATTCCTGACCGTTTTAATGACAATATTGACTCCATTGATGACTTGATCAGTGGTCAAGACGAATCATGTGAAAGCAATGGGATGCTCCCTACCAAAGATGGTGAAGGAACGAAAGCCGATATCATCTATCTTATGATGAGTGGTAACCTTCATCAAGTTAACAGCGTTCGCAACTATTATGGAAAGATTTTGGACCTCGTCTTTTACAGCAATCCGAATAACGTCAAAGTCATTAAATCTGATATTCCTATGAGTCGAATTGATTTGTATCACTATCCTATCGAAATAGTTATTTCAGTAGACTTAGTTGAAAGAATCGAAAATATTGAAAGTGAGGAATCACAAAGTGAATTTAACTTCAGAAAAGGTGACTATACTGGCCTAAATAACCATTTTCATTCTATTGACTGGAATCAACTGATGTCAAACGTTTCTGACGTTGATGACATAGTCAATGTATTTTACGATGTTTTGTTGGATGGATTAGAGAAATTTGTTCCGCTCAAAAAGAAAATGATTATTAACGATCCACCCTGGTATAATCAGCGTTTACGCAATCTAAAAAAATATAACAAGTAAAGCTCACAAGCGATTTAAAAATGAAACAAACCCAGACGAAAAACTGAAACTAAAAATGAAATTTTTGTCCATTAGTAAAGAATTTCACTCCTTGCGTGACCAAGCCTTTAACAAATATTTGACTAACACCGAAGAAATGTTAACTTCTGATCCGTCAAAATTTTGGTATTACGTGAAGTCGCGAAAAAAGACTACAGGCTATACTTCAATTATGTCTAGAGGTAATAAGAAAGCTGGTAATCCTAACGAAACGTGTGATCTATTTGCTGAGTTCTTCGAAATCGTTTATGTAGCTGACAATAATATTAATTCTAACTTATCGGCAAAAATGAACCCCATAGAAAAGCGCATTGCCATTGGATCAATTTCTTTTGAGATCCAAGACGTTTTGAACCATTTGAGTAGTATAGACACGAGTAAGGGTGAAGGTCCTGATAAAATCTCTCCGATTTTATTAAAAGCCTGTGCTGAGAGTCTGTCATCACCGCTACTTCGCATTTTCGACTCATCCCTCGAAACTGGAAAATTTCCAACAAGATGGAAGACTTCTTATATTACCCCAATTTTTAAAAGTGGTTCTAGAAGTAATGTCGAAAACTACAGAGGCGTAGCCATTCTACCAACAATAGGAAAACTATTTGAAGCCATCGTCACCTCTATTTTATCCACAAAGTTCAATCGAATAATTTGCAAAGTCACAACATGGCTTTATGAAGCGCAGATCTACAGCGACAAATTTAGCTGAGTTTGTTAGCTATGCTACCAAAGTTATGGAATCTAGACATCAATTAGACGTCATATACACCGATTTCCGGAAAGCATTTGATAGAGTCAAACATTCGATACTTTTGCACAAGTTGAACCAAATAGGTGTTCATTCGAACTTGCTAGCATGGATTGCATCTTATCTGAATGGACGTTCACAATTCGTCAAGCTAGGGAATTGCTCTTCTAGAACGTTTACGTGACCTCTGGTGTTCCTCAGGGTAGCCATCTCGGCCCTCTCTTTTATTTTATTTTAAATTTGTTTATAGACCAATTAACAGGCGAGGCCCAATAATAAATCAGTCTTATACAATTTATGAAATACAAAAATTAAGAAAATTAATTAGTGAAAAGAAATTAACATATGAAATGAAATAGCAAGTAATTGAGAATGTCCAAAGGATTAAGTCACCAGTCGAATTTGTTCACCACCAATTTTTTATACATAGTAGCTCTTGGATCAATAATCTTCAGTTCTGGGAAGTAGTTATCATGATTACGCTGGAGTCTGTATATAGGAGAGTTTCTTTGATAATTAGTGACCATACGCGGAATGTAGAAAGTCGACTGATGTCTCGTGACTCTGGCTGGTCCATGGAAGGAGATACGTTGAAGAAGTGAGGTGTCGATGAGTCCATGAATTATCCGGTGAAGTGTTATTTCATCAATTTCCAGACGTCTAGTTTCAAGAGAGTGTAACTTCAAATGTTTTAATCTCAAATGATATTGCGGTCTTGGATTAGAGATACTGAATTTGAAATAAAACATTCTGGAAAATTTTCTCTGCACCTTTTCGACTCGATCGATAGCATTCACGTAACATGGATTCCATATCGTTGAACAATATTCGAGCCTATTCCTGACAAGTGTGAGAAATAGTAGCCGCATGCTGGCTTGACTTGAAAAATATTTACCGCAGCGAAAGATGAAACCTAATGTCCTGTAGGCTTTACGGGTCATGTCACTTATGTGATCATTAAATGATAATTTATCATCCATAATAATTCCCAAATCTTTTTTAGTGGAGACTCTTTCTAGGCATTCGTTTTCGATTTTATAGGGAAAGATTATTTTGTTACGGCTGTGAGTGGTAGACATCACTGCGCATTTATCAACATTCAATAGCATTTTGTTTTTTTTACACCATTCAACTACCTTAGAAAGATCATTTTGAAGCAGTTCACAATCATAGATATTACTAATAGATCGATATAGTTTCAAGTCATCAGCAAAACCAGAGCAAGAAGAGAGTGATTCAAGAAGATCATTTATGAAGATAATAAACAGAAGTGGCCCCAAAATAGATCCTTGTGGAACTCCTGATGTAGGTACAATTTTATTTGACATAGAACCACCGATGACAACAAATTGGGCTCGATTTGTCAGATAAGTGGAGAACCAATTAACCATCGTTCCGGATATACCGAGTGACCGTAACTTCAATAACAAGATTCTGTGATCAACTTTATCGAAAGCCTTAGCGAAGTCAGTGTATATCGTGTCAATTTGACCACCCGCTACAATTTCATCTGCTACCGTAGAAACATATTCTAATAAGTTCGTTTGAGTTGATCTTTTTGCAAAGAAACCGTGCTGAGAGTGGTGGATGCTGCCTTTGATCTCATCAAAGATCCTAGTGAAGACTAGTCTCTCAAAGATCTTTGATGCGGCACATATAATGCTTATAGGCCTATAATTAGTTACATCATCCTTCTTTCCTTCTTTGAATATAGGCGAAACAAAACTAGTTTTCCATTTATAGGGAAATTTACACTCTAGCAGTGATTTATTGAAGAGAATGGATAGCGGTAAACTGAGAGACATAGAGAGTTGCATAAAGAACAGCATTGGAACATTGTCAGGAGACGATATTTTATTTTTATTAAAACCCGTCAGAGCTTTTTCTACTTGAGCGGGTGTGAATTCAAAGTTTGGAATGTCTTGGAAAGATGAGGTCTGGTGACCGAAGGGGTCATATACCACATCAATAATAGGGCCAATAGATGGATTTATACTGAATTAAAATAACTCGCAAACAAGTTACAAATCGATAGTCTGTCAGTGGCTTCTACATTGCCGAATTTCATGATATTCGGTAATGAATTGGTTTTTTTTAAAGATTTTGTAAATGCAAAGAAACACTTAGTGTTTGTTTTTATCTTTTCTTCACAGTCTTTTACATACTCATCAAAACATTCCTTTATAGATAATTTAACTCGTGAACGGAGAGTTGAGAACTCAGTTTTCAGTTTTTCTAAAATATTTGGACACTTAGCGCACTTCGTTTTTTTCCTCACAGATTCCTTTCTGATTATTGAAGAGATAAGTTGATGGGAATAGAAGATTGGGTAATCCCTATTCGGAGTTACTGTTTTAGGAATCGCCCTAATGAAGGGTTCTAGTAAGTCATAGAATCTGTCAACTGCACTGTCAATGTGCAGACTAGATAGTTCGTCTGACCAGTTAATTTTACTAAGTTCTTGATTAAGGTAAACGTAATCTGCTTTAAATACTACTTTAAAATCTGCTTATTCATACTATTCATGGACGACGCTACTTAAGTCTTCTCTACGTCAGTTTACCTAATGTATGCTGACGACTTGAAAATTTTCATGAGAATTAAAAATGTTCTTGACGCAAGTGCTCTTCAACGTGACTTGAACAGGTTTCTGCAGTGCACTGCCAACCTACTTGCATGTAATAGTCAAAATGCCCAACTCTTAGTAAGAATAAATAAAAATACAATCTTATTTAATCTGTCACACACATTGTTACGATGTTCCATACCGCTCTACCAAAACTGCATCACCCGATCGCATACAATTAGACAACTTTTCGTCTATTCCCATTTCAATAAAACACGACTACGGCATCAACTTTTAACGGTCATACGGTTAGCGTTGTCACGTCATCAAAAAATTTAAATAAACCCATTTTCAGTTTGCTAAAATTGTATTTGCATATAAAAATAAGTAGTGTCTACTATGTCGAATGCAGAGTGTACTTTACACTTAATAATCGACCATTGTATCAATTTGAAGTAACGCGAGTCTCGAAAGGATTACACAAGGTAAAAGCAGTTAAAATAAAAGAATGTGGAGAAGATTTTTTGAGCTATTATTTCTCCATTTATGGTACCACTAGATCATTAATGGTAATGCCGAAGAAGGACGCAAAGACAATCGCTGAATTAGAAGAAGAGGAATACGAGAAAAAGATGCTTCAGTCGGATTCGGAAGATAACAGCTGCACTGATCTCAATAATACAATCAATAGCTTCGGTAAATTGATTGTAAACGGCAGTGTTGATAAGAAATTTGAAACTACATCTGAGGTTGAACGAGTTGAACCCAATCTTGTCGGCAATTCCGGTCGCACCGAATCAGGCAAGAAACGAAACAGAAGTGAAGATTCCACTCACTGAATCCCATAAAAAAACATTGTCTTATCATCGATATGTTGCACACCATGGCAGGCGTAGTGAAAATGGACACTGAAGGCCACATGGTGGACATTGTTTCAATTGACGATAAGAAACCGTTAAATAAAGCACAAAGTGATGATGTCAAGAATAACATTACCACGGCCCTCTTTTCAAAGGAAGATATTTCTAACATCAAGTTCGAACCACCGTACTTTGACGGTAACAAATTGCGGTTGATCTGCAAAAATGAAGATACCAAAGTCTGGTTACTAGAGACTGTCCCGACATTAACAGATTTATTGGACGGTGTCAAGATTTGTACTGTCGAACTAGGCGTTCAACCGAAAATGGTCACGGTTACCATTTCCATGCCGATCAAAACATATGAACCAGCGGTTCTTTTCCAAATTATCAAAGCGCAAAATTCCATCGACTCTAAATTCTGGTGCTACAAGTCACGCAGTAAGGTCGCTAATGGTAGACAAACATGGTATATTAATGTTGATGAGAACTCTCATGCTCAACTAAAAGCACTCGAATTCCGTCCTTTTATCGGTCTGGAAAGAATAAATTTCTCGACTCTATACGATAATAAAAAGTTATCCAATGTCAATATCTAGTTACTACTTACCTATAATGAATTATCTCGTAAATAAATCGCGGCAATTGAACATTGAGTTTTTATTCAAACGAAACAGGAAGAAGCCACCAACTATTAAGGTAAGACATAGATCTCACAGATCCTTGAATGTTTATAAGTACAATTTAACCAACGAAGAGTATGAAGCAACAAAATAAAAAAGTGGAATTCTATCAAATCAATCTCCATAAGTCTAAAGTACCCACAGCTGACTTAAATAGAATTTTAAATAACAAATCATCATTTATAGCTCTAATACAAGAACCTTCCTTCAGATCAGGAAAAATTCAGGGACTCAATAGGAGGAAAGGCAATGTCATTCATGCACCATGCAAAGGCATGCATTTATATCTCAAAGGACTGGGAAGTCCAACCGCTGTACGAATTATGTACAAAAGACTTATGTGTCGCTCGACTGAAAGCCAAAAAAAGTGATAAGGAATTAGAAATTGTGGTTAGCTCAGCATATTTTCCATATCACCCAAAAACCAACCCACCCACTGATGAATTCGTCGAATTGATAAACTATTGCAAAACTAGCGCAATTCCTCTCATAAGCAGTATAGATGCTAACGCTCATCACCATGCATGGGGTAGTACAAACATTAATGATAGGGGTAAACATCTCTTAGAATACATCCTTTCATCAGATGTAATGATTAATAACGTAGGTTGCAAACCAACCGTTGTAACAGGAACCAGATCTGAAGTCTTAGACATCACACTATCGACATCCAACCTATTTTCGTTTGTATCGGATTGGAAAGTAACGGATTTAATCATGGGCGCGCGGTAGCAATGCGCCCGTGACGCAAGTCCCCACGACCAAAAAATTCAGAAAAATTTTTTTCGTAGACTTCGGAACCATATATACAGCTAGATTTTGACTTTTTTGCCTTGCGTCGTATCTTTCTGAACCCTAGTTTTTCGGATTCTGCGTAAAATTCTGATTAAAACCGACTTTCTACTCAAAAAATCGGTCCAGTGGATCCGGAGATATGACCTTTAGAAAATCGTCATTTTCCATACAAAATGTGCACTTTCATAGAAACCAAAGTTAATGAAAATATCCTACGT
This sequence comes from Pseudolycoriella hygida, assembly GCA_029228625.1. Classification (NCBI taxonomy): domain Eukaryota; kingdom Metazoa; phylum Arthropoda; class Insecta; order Diptera; family Sciaridae; genus Pseudolycoriella; species Pseudolycoriella hygida. Next base: position 90,993,077 of record CM055403.1, read on the forward strand.
TAGTTAGTTAGTTAGTTAGTTAGTTAGTTAGTTAGTTACTTGTTCCAAAGCCATTTGTATGAAAACCCACTTTTTTGGAGTTTTCTCGAAAACGGCTCGATATCTTTTCTTGAAATTTTGCAGGGACCTTCGGCTGGGCATTCTACACCATATGAGATTTTAAAAAGGGGGGTACCGGCCTCGTTTGGGTGCCAGGGCTCTTAGAAGGCGCCATATAAAGCCCATATGTATGTGTTTGTGTGTGTGTGTACGGAAGCATATTTTGTATAAGACATGGTTGGGTGCTCGAGATACAGGTTTGGTGTCAAAGGGAAAGATGTTGGGTTGGGTGTGTAGTGTATAGGGGTGACCGCCAAAATGGCGGAAAATGGGCCGGGGGCTCAAAAAAAACTTTTGATATGTTGTAGAGGAAGTTGAGGTGATTATTTTCGCTCATGGAAGTAGTAGCCGTCGCGGCTGGGTTTGGCGGCGGCGGCGGCTCAAAAAAAACTTTTGATATGTTGTAGAGGAAGTTGAGGGGATCATTTTCGCCCATGAAAGTAGTAGCCGCCGCGGCTCGGTTTGGCGGCGGCGGCGGCGGCTCAAAAAAAACTTTTGATATGTTGTAGAGGAAGTTGAGGTGATCATTTTCGCCCATGGAAGTAGTAGCCGCCGCGGCTCGGTTTTGCGGCGGCGGCGGCTCAAAAAAAAACTTTTGATATGTTGTAGAGGAAGTTGAGGTGATCATTTTCGCCCATGGAAGTAGTAGCCGCCGCGGCTCGGTTTGGCGGCGGCGGCGGCTCAAAAAAAAACTTTTGATATGTTGTAGAGGAAGTTGAGGCGATCATTTTCGCCCATGGAAGTAGTAGCCGCCGCGGCTCGGTTTGGCGACGGCGGCGGCTCAAAAAAAACTTTTGATATGTTGTAGAGGAAGTTCAGGTGATTATTTTCGCCCATGGAAGTAGCAGCCGCCGCGGCTCGGTTTGGCGGCGGTGGCGGCTCAAAAAAAAACTTTTAATATGTTGTAGAGGAAGTTGAGGTGATTTTTTTCGCCCATGGATGTAGGAGCCGCCGCGGCTCGGTTTGGCGGCGGCGGCGGCTAAAAAAAAACTTTTGATATGTGGTAGAGGAAGTTGAGGGGATCATTTTCGCCCATGAAAGTAGTAGCCGCCGCGCCTCGGTTTGGCGGCGGCGGCGGCTCAAAAAAAACTTTTGATATGTTGTAGAGGAAGTTCAGGTGATCATTTTCGCCCATGAAAGTAGTAGCCGCAGCGGCTCGGTTTGGCGGCGGCGGCGGCTAAAAAAAAACTTTTGATATGTGGTAGAGGAAGTTGAGGTGATCATTTTCGCCCATGGAAGTAGTAGCCGCCGCGGCTCGGTTTGGCGGCGGCGGCGGCTCAAAAAAAACTTTTGATATGTTTTAGAGGAAGTTGAGGGGATCATTTTTGCCCATGAAAGTAGTAGCCGAAACTTCCAAAAGTACTGATATCACAACAAAAACCCTTTTAAAAGGGAAATGTGACGCAAGTCCTTCTTCCTCCTTCCAAAACAACTTATATCAATTTGGGGTGACGCTTAAAGCTTTGAAACGCAAAAAATCTTTTGGAATGTTTTTATTTTTTATTAAAAAAATGCGTCACAAATGCCGGACCCATCAATGTAATAATTTTTCTACGCTTTCAGCTGTCATACGCAAAAATTTGATTTCCTGTTCAAAAATACGCCATACATAATGACAAATTTTTGCGTTGTGAAAGCTGAAAGAACAGAAAAACTATAACATTGGGGGGTCCGGCATTTGTGACGCATTTTTTAATCAAAAATGAAAACATTCCAAAAGAATTTTTGCGTTTCAAAGCTTTAAGCGTCACCCCAAATTGATATCAGTTGTTTTGGAAGGAGGAAGAAGGACTTGCGCCACATTTCCCTTTTAAAAGGGTTTTTGTTGTGATATTGACTTCGGATCATAAATGCATTCGCTTTGACCTTGACCTAGATACAAAACCACCTATTTTGTTCAGAAAACCAGCAGCCACGAACTGGTACACCTATTTACAGAATATGCAAATTAAAATTGATCAAAATTATACGAACTATAACCTCTCTAAGATAGAAAACCTAGAACGGGAAGTTGAATGTATTCACAAAATTATCACAGAATCATACGAGAATTCTTGTCCACGTCACAAACACAAAACAGGACAATCTCTGCCTTACTATACATCAGAAGACAAGGCACTGAGGGTAAAATTACGCAGAATGCTTAATGATGCAAAATCACCTAACAGTGATGTTACTTGGTCGGATTTCTACGACATTCAAAGTGAATATAAAAAAATCTAAGAAAGAAAGGAAGACTAGGTTGGAAAGAGCAATGCTCGTCAATTGATAGCCTTACAGACTCAGCTAAAATGTATAAAATTCTTTCGAGAGACCCAGTACAATTAGTTGGCTCTCTTCAACTGCCATCAGGTAAATATACAGACACAATAGATGAGACATATAGACACCTAGCTGCCACTCACTTTCCGGGCAGTGTAGTTCTTGATGTAAATGATTTTCCACCATTCATACCAACTGGTACAGCTATAATCAATATTGAACTGATTAATGAAATTATAACTAATGAAAGAATCCAATGGGCAGCAAATACATTTGCTCCTTACAAATCACCAGGCGAAGATGGAATCTTTCCTGCTCTGATACAAAAATCTATCCCACTAATTACATAAAAACTGCGACAAACATTCATTGCCTGTCTATCATTAAAATACGTCCCCAAAAGATGGAGAGGAACCAGAGTGGCGTTCACACCTAAACCAGGAAACAATGATTACTCTAAGATTACTCTAAGATTACTTCAGACCCATCAGCCTAACCTCCTTTTTCCCGAAGACCTTAGAAAAACTCATTGACCGCTACATAAGGGATCAACCGCTCTGCATTAGAAAACTGCATGTGAAACAGCATGCATACCAAACGGGTAAATCCTGCGAAAATGCGCTTCACAACGTTCTAACCAGCATTGAAGCGGCTCTCTCAGCAAATGAACTTGCTTTATCGACATTACGGGTGCGTTCAACTACATTGCATATGAAGCAATTATCAACGCTTGTCATAAATTTGGCATTGATCCTGGAATCGTGGACTGGATCTTCTATACGTTAAAAAGTAGAATTGTCTACGTTCAATATGACGAAACAAAATTGACAATAAATGTAACGAAAGGCAGCCCGCAGGGCGGAGTTCTTCCTCCACTATTGGTAATAGACGGTCTTATCGAATCACTCAACAGCCTAGGATATCAGACTGAAGGTTTTTCAGATGACTTGACTATAATCTTAAGAGGAAAATTTACATCCACACTATGTGATGTCCTACAAGAGGTTCTACACAAGATCTCAGGATGGTGTTCTAAAAATGAACTTAATATAAACCCGGTTAAAACTAAAATGATTCTATTTTGGAAGAATGGCAAGAAATTTGATCGATTAAGAATCCCAACCATTAATGGTATTCCTATCACTCTGGCAGATGAGGTAAAATACCTGGGAGTCATTATAGACTTTCTACTGAGTTGGATTCCCAACATAGAATATCGAATTCACAAAGCAACAATAGCACTGTGGCAATACAGGAAAGCATACGGAAAATCGTGGGGTTTATCTCCTAAAGTCCTTCACTGGATTTACACATCAGTAGTTAGACCTATTTTACTATATGGATCTTTCCTTTGGCACCACAAATGTACTCAAAAAAACATTATAGACAGATTGAATAAATTCCAACGTCTAGCATGCAAGGCCATTACGGGTGCATGGCATTCGACCCCCTCCGCAGCCTTAGAAGTGCTCTTTGATCTCACACCATTACACATCTTGGTAAAGACTGAAGCATTATCAGTCTTAAGCAGACTTTCTAGAAATGCATCCATTAATAATAATGTCCACTCATCAATCTGGCACAGCTCAAAGAGTTTCATTCCACTAATTCATATCAAATGCGATCATATAAATCCTATATTCAAATTTGAAAGAAAATTTGAAACATTTATCCCAGACAGATCACTTTGGAAGGACAAGATTCTCCCATACGCTAACTGCAAAAGTTTTTACACAGATGGCTCTGTAATCAATGAATCCGCTGAAGCTGGTGTTTATCACGAATCTTTAATAGATATGCATATCCCACTTGGAACTAACTGTTCCATCTTCCTAGCGGAACTCTCAGCAATAATTAAATGCTGTCAAGAAATAGATAAAATGAAAATGGCTGACGAAGTTATTTCAATATACAGTGACAGCCAAGCAGCCATTAAAGCCCTAAAATCCCCAATTATCAGATCTGCCCTCACCTTAAAATGCTGGGAATCACTAGAGCGACTATCGTACTCAAACAGAATTAAACTAGTTTGAGTGCCAGGGCATAGTGGTATTAATAGCAACGAAAGAGCTGATGCACTGGCTAGGAAAGGCGCCCTAACCGAGGTTAACACTATGCCAGAGCCACTTGTTGGCATCCCATTATCAGTTATTAAACGTGAATTGATTAAGTACAAACGTTCGGAATCTGTTAACTACTGGAACAAACAAGAAGGTTGTAGACAGTCTAAGAACAACCTTCAGTTAAGGAAAAACCATTCCAAATTCTTATTAAACTTGAGTAGAATCAGACTGAAAGTTTATACAGGAGTAATGACTGGACATTTTGATTTTAACAAGTGATCTATGTGGAGCGCTCATGGACTCAGCCGACCATTATCTATGCCAATGCCCAGCATATATTTCGTCTAGACATAAATGTCTGGGTAACTTTATACTGAAGCCCGGTTATATTAAAATGTTACACCCTAAGGATGTCCTAAACTACATCCGTAGTACAGGGAGATTCCAAGGAAAATACGGAGTGTAGCAGCTTGTAGTAAAAAAAAAATGTGGGTTGCACAATGGGCCCACAAGCGGCATACGTGCAAGTCAGGCTCAAGAAATTGAGATGACGCCCTATTTAATAATAATAATAATATTAAGCATCCCCCACTGTATGCTGTTTTACTCGGTGTCCCAACCGAAAACGCGTCATTATATGCAGATATACATGCAATGAGAAGTTTCGGTGGGGGCTACATGTAATGAATAGCATGTAATGAATGACACGTAATGAATAATTTCCGTGGGGTGCACATATACATGTAATGACAAGTTTTCGGTGGGAGAACGAGTAAAATAGTTTTTTCGTTTATTCCATTCCACATTTACACACACACATAAACATATATTTTCTCCCTGAAATTTCTTGTTATACTTCACAGAATATCCTCAGTTTCAAATGTATGAATGCCTCTATTCAATACGCTTGAAAGTATCGCCGGCTGGTGATACCGTTCTCATAAGGGAGGATACTCCCATAATAAGAACGCCTTATTTTTCGATTTCGGCCTTCTAATAAAGAAGGTCTCTCGTTCGCTATCTCTAGGTTCCCCTTGTTGATTTCTCCTGCCATCCGAAGTTAGGCTTGCATTGCTTTTTTGGGTTAAAAAACGCAATGCAAAACAGTTTAGTTCCTCGGAACTTTTCAAGCAGGTCGGACGTAGATAGATTCACATGGGAATCTTCTATTGCATTGCCTTTTTTTGGCTCATAGAAGGCAATGCAAAACGACACTTTGCTTTAGTTCCTCGGAACTCTTCAGGCAGGTCGGACGTAGATAGATTCACATGGGAATCTACTATTGCATTGCCTTTTTTTGACTCATAGAAGGCAATGCAAAACGACACTTTGCTTCAGTTCCTCGGAACTCTTCAAGCAAGTCGGACGTAGATTGATTCAATGCAAAAGAATCTACTATTGCGTTGCCTTTTTTTGGCTCATAGAAGGCAATGCAAAACGACACTTTGCTTTAGTTCCTCGGAACTCTTCAAGCAGGTCGGACGTATGTTGGTTCACGCTGGAAATTTGTGACCGACAATTTACAAACAGACAGACAGACAAACAGAAAAACAGACAGAAAAACTTTTGACTTTTATAATTAGTAATTCTAATGTGGAATTCGACATTATGTGAATAAAACAATATCGGTTACAAAGTTAGAAATTATAATTGCATCCAATTGCTTGAAACGATGTAATGAGAATGGGTTCATTGATTAAAACTTATTTAAATGTACGGTTGTATGCCTACTCCAATATGTTCCGACCTCGGAACATCTGGTACTGGCGATCACGACTTTGCAGTTGGTGCAGTATTTCTTAGTTGATTACTGGAACGTTGCCTCACAGTAGAGCTTTGCATTTTTCCCGATCGAACGAAACTATCTAATCCAAAGTCAACCGTCCAACTACTGTTTTGTTTTCATCCCATGGAATGAATTTTTTAATTTGGAGCCCTCATTTGCGGGTTGAAAATAGAAACTTTCCGCAATATGTGTCATAAAAATGGTATGGTTTGATTGCCGCGCTCACCTTTGTTTCGGTCTGTAAACTTCACAAAGGTTCGTATTTTTTTACTTTCGCTCCTTGACTGTACATAATTATAACATGACTTACATACATTTTACATCATTTATCCATAAATTTTAAATTAATTGAAAAACCAGGTGCCACCTTTTGGGTGGGTTAGGTCACTTGACTGAAGAAATCATAAAGTGGGTCGCTCAATTCTCTCGATTACAAAGAGAATGCGGCGGGCGGAGAATATCATCATGAAGTACGAGAGGAAACAGCATCTTCTACATGTTTCGTTTTTAAGGCTTGCCGATGCATGAAGACGAAAATTTGTTTGTTGACGAATCAGCTCAATTTCGTGCTCAAGTGCTCTTTTTACGTCCACGTCGTAGTCCACGGGACATATATTCTCTTCGGAATTTTGTGCTAAACTTAAGAGTGCTACCTGATGACTTTTGTACGGGTCATCGGGGAAACGGAAGTAAGTTGGGCGTTTAGTTAATCTCCAAAAACACCGGAAAAAATGGATACCAGTTATGAACTCAACAACACAGCCTTGGATCGGACAGGATAAACGGCAACGACTCAAGCAACGGAAAAAAGACAATGATTTAAAACTAGGAACATGGAATGTAAGATCTTTGTTGCGGCCAGAAGGATTGACATCTCTCACAAGTGCGCTAAGAGCGGCAAAAATTGACATCACGGCAGTGCAAGAAACGAGATGAGCTGAAAAGGACACCATGATCAGTGGAGACTATAAGTTCTACTACAGTGGGAATAGTAACGACAGTCCAAGAGAGTATGGAACAGGTTTCATGGTTTTCGGCACAGCTAGAAACGCGGTGATTGGTTTCAATCCTTTTGACGAGCTACTGTGCTCTCTACGGATAAGAGGAAAATTTTTCAACTATACTCTTATTAACGCCTACGCACCCACGGAGGAAAAAGACAACGAAGCGAAGGAGCTATTTTATGAGAAACTGGTCGATGATAAATGATGGAGCACCGAAACGTGACATTAAGATTCTGATTGGAAATCTGAATGCCAAGATAGGTCGCGAAGTCTTCTATCGTCCCACAATTGGTATGGTAAATACAGCCTCCATGAAAACTCTAACGACAACGGTACGACAAACCAAAAACCAGATTGATCACGTTTTGATAGATGGACGTGTGAGTTTTCGCAGTTACAGCTTAGGAAAATGTAAGACGTTACAAAGTGAATTCTATTTATTTAACTGAATTGTTCAACTGTCACAAGTGATTGGTTTCTATGATTTTTACTAAATTGATTTAGTTTAGATAGATGACTCGATTAGAATTATGGATTTCTCACAGGACGCCACTGTTCAAATGTATTGGATGTCAGGAGCTGAAGAGGACCAAATGTTGATTCTGACCACTACTTGGTTTAAGTGGTTGTTAGGTCTCGCATATCGGTCCAACACAACCGACAACAGGCATTGAAAAAGTGGGACGTTGAAAAATTGCAGAACGAAGACATCAAACACAAATGCGTGGATAGTTTGGAGAGAAAAATTATCGAAGAAATGGTCAGCGAGCAACACAGTATAGACGATGCGTGGTGGTAGTAGTAGTAGCGTTCAGTCCCGCTCAGTTTGTTTATGGCTAAATTCAAGTTAAATCTGCTGTGTTGGTTCTTCTACATAGGAGTTGTGTGTTCCGTGGATGTTTTTGTCTGGCTGTGTGCTAAAGTGCAGTTCGGGAAACTATTCCAAGTGGCATTAATTTGCCTAGAAAGACCTTGTTTACATAGATTTAGATATGGTTCAAACCATAGCCGACGTTGATTCTTGACGGCTTAGAATCTTTGATGTCACTGGAGACAGAATTTCAAATCGTAATCGACGTTGCTTCTAAGCTGTTAAATCTTGATGTCACTGGCGCTATTCGATTTGAAATTGTGGGAGAAAGTGGTGTATGTGAACCCGCCACCTCGGATCTTTATTTCAAATGTTCATAGCTTGGTGTTGGGAGTGCACATAGTCCAGAGCTATTGAGCCACAGTTCGGTGTTGGGAGTGTGTATAGTCCAGAGCTATTCAAAGCTATTGGATGCTGCGGAATAATATCAAAGGACATGTCCTCCAGGACGACTAGATCAACTTCCCGAGGCCAACTGTATATTGACAGTTCTTCAATAAACGAATGCGGCGTTTTTAATATTGTCGAAGCAAAGCATGATGGAGATTGTCTTTTCACATCGATCCTGGACCTCATGTCCCGCAATAGAGAAAAATTCAAGAATGCAACTATACGAACTCAACCCGCGAATTACACCCTTTCAAAGAACTCGGTTGGATTTCAGCAAAATTGGGAAAGATTCTACAGAAACATTCAGCTAAACCTAGAAATGCGAATAGAAGACATAAACAAATACGGCGACAACGATACAACCGACGCATCAATAAAAGAAGCCTACCGGAAATATATGTCTACTTCGGGAAACTTTGGAACATTCAGCGAATTATGTGCGGCAGCTGAGCTGTATGGATTCATGGGCAACATCTTCCAACAAACAGAAGCGAATGAATACAGCTGTTACGAATTTGGTCATTCTGGTAAGCCTGAAATTGACAAAAATAAACAAGTTCTTTCTCTGCTGTTCACCGGTCCCACGGATTCAGGACATTTTCGTCGGTTAGAGCCGTCTATTGCTCCAAAAATCATTCATTCGGGGAAATATATACAAATTGACAGCATTCAAACGTCCTCACAAAGCGGACCTAAAATCACGATTAGGAGAGTTGCCAACGCAGAATGGACAACCGCTGAATCAAACCGAAACCTTCCACTTCATCGAAAGTTTCACGAACGGGGAAAGAATGCAAATATACCAACCGAGAGTGATGTTGATTCAGCTCAGCAGGACGCAGTGCCAGAGCCGTGGCTTAACGGTGCACCCAGGAAGACACTCCAAAGAGGCAAACGATAAAACTGCAAGCCAATTGAATGCGCGAACGCGAATCATGAGGCCAAACATTACAAGTGCGACGAATCATCTCCAACAAGAAGATAGAGAAACCAAAGCAACTCTAAACTCCCAATGCAACGAATGGAAAAATGTGTTTGCAGTATTTGAAAATTCGGATGATCTGGACGAAGCCGCATTTGACGAAAAAGTAGAAAACTTCCAAAAGTTTTTATTCAAGACGAATAAAAGGATACCTGGACCACAACATCCGTCAGTCAAATTTTACAAGCTTCGACACCAACAAAAAATCATCGCAAATTGACAGCAGCGCAGCACTCACGATCATCCAATCCACAGCGAACTGACGCCAAAGCAAAGCAAAGACGCCGTGATCAATATCAGTACGATTTGGCGCAATACTGGTATTATAATCAGCGAAAAAAGCGGTCAGAATGGTAATGACGACAAGTGGCTCACGACAGTGCAAAATCAAGATGGAAGAAATGGAAACTCATACCAAATCTGTCTTCGAATCAAAAAATGAAAAAGTGTTAGAATCATATCCTAAAACAGAAGCACATCCGAACGTAACTGTCAGTGAAGAGGAAATCCGAAAGCAGATCAAAACAATGCCAATGGATACATCAGCTGGGATAGACAGAGTATTGGTCAAAACGCTCCGACAGCTGAATGTAGCTAAGACAATATCCTCGATCGCTAATACAATGCTTCGGTCATCATGCCGAAAAGGCATGATGATTTTCATCGACAAAGAAGGTGATGCAAAGTCAGTAAGCAACTGGCGTCCAATCACGATATTCTCAGTTATTAGAAGGATAATTGAGAAGGCACTCGACTCAATACTTCGTGCTCAAGTGAAAATAAACTGCAACCAGCGCGGGTTTATGTCTGGAATAGCTGGATGCCACATCAATGCGCGATTAGTGAACGCTTGTCTAAGGAAGGCAAAGAAGTTTAAAAGAAACTGTGTTACAGCTTTTCTGGACGTCTCCAAGGCTTATGACAAGATTGGGCACGTACACATATCGGAAACACTCAAATCAAAAGGAGCGTCAAAAAACTTGCGTGATTTGATAATGAGCTTGCTGACTAACAATATTGTCGAGATAGCAATTGGAAAGTCAACTTCCAATCCAATCACAGTCAACTGTGGTGTGGCTCAAGGTGCTCCGTTATCTCCAATAATTTTCAATATCGCAATCGATTTTTTATATGAGGAAATATGCGAACCACAGTACGCTCAGAATAATGGATTCAGCCTATCCGACGAATATGACCCAGTGTGCCTTTCTGATTTCGCGGACGATCAAGCTGTCACATCAGATTCAGAGACACCAGCTGTTCGGACAATCGAGCTAGTCAAAATGCTTTTTCTAAAAATCGGCTTGGAAATAAACCCAGCAAAAAGCCAAGCGATTATTATCAGAAATGGAAAGCTGAACGAGGACTCGTTGCATTTGGCTGACGGTAGCGAAATCGTAGGCGTGCGACTAGACGAAAGAATCTTGGGTGCTCATTTAATTCTGAATTACTCTTAGACAATACAAGTATCGACATTCTAAACAAAAGCTCAACATAATCAACCATATATATGGGATGCGACATGCACCGATACTTTTGCACCCAGCAACATCAGATTCAGTTCAGTTGAAGCGGGAAAGGCAGCTGAAGAGAAAGCCAAAAGAAAAGTAAGAAAGTATTCGTCTTTAATCAATCAAAATTACTACTTCGTGCCGTTCGCCGTTGAAACGATGGGTTCATGGTGCGATGAGGCGATCAATTTTTTCAGCGAATTAAGCAAAATGATTTCTTTGAAAACACACGAACCAAGGTCCAGATCGTTCCTAATGCAACGGCTGAGTATGGCCGTCCAACGTGGAAACGCGGCTTCAGTCATGGGAACATTCAAAGACAACGAGAAGATGGAGGAAATATTTTATCTTTTATAATTTTATCTTTTGTAATTTTAATCAAAATTGACGATATTCTGTACTAATGCTGAATAACAATAAACAGTCATCAACCAATACATTTTTCCAACATTGATATTTCCGCTTCAATCGGCTCCGACCAACAAAATTCCTTTATTCGTGACACAAGGCCTGGACGTTATGATCCGAAGAACCGTGAAGGTCATAATTGGTTTACCCATGCGCACAACCGATTTCCTGTTTTATTCCCCCAGAAGGCTTCGCGATATTGGACTATTCCGAGCAGAATGGGAAGTGTATTTGCAGCACTTCGCCATAGCACAAAAGCTTTCTCAAGTGAACGATGGATTATTCCAAAGTATTTCGGATTGCAAGGCAGAAATGAACGAATGTGTGCAATCACTAAACGTCTTAGGTGACACGTCCAAATCGCTCCGAACAGCTCTCCGAAACCAATGCTTCGAACAATGGTGCAATCAAAAATATCAAGGTTCTGGAGTGATGCATTTTAAGACCCACACGCCAAGCAACGATTTTGTATACAACAAAAATTCCTTATCGTCATCAGAATGGATAGCAGCGATCAAATTGAGCACAAATTACGCGAATCTCAATGGTGTTCCAGGAGTAGGCAGCACTTCCCTCCTCTGTCTCAAATGCAACAGAGAGAAAGAAACCATCGCACATGTTACGGGATGTTACGAGTCGAATAATCTGTTAATATCATCGAGACACCATAACATTAAACACCGCATCGCTGAACTACTACGATCAAAAGGATTCACTTGCTTCGACGAACTCTACGCAGTCGACACAGAAGGACAGTCCCGATTTAGCGACATCGTTGCGTTCCATCCTACAAAAAGCGAGGCATACATTATTGACCCGACTATTAGATATGAAAGTAGCAACGATGAACAAGATATGGAGGTACGTCAAGAGAAAAAAAATATATACAGCAAATGCATACCTTTTTACGAAGAAAAGTATCTGAAGACATTTGGCATCCGAAATTGGTCGATACGCGGTCTTTGGTTTGGTGGACGAGGAGCATTTGCAGCAAGTGTGATAGAATTTTTTAATGAATTTAAGTTAGGTGTGTCAGAACTTAAGAAGTTCTTTGAGGAGATTACGATAAAAACTATTCATATTATTAACAACCACGAATAATCACCTCAACTGTTAGTTAGTTAGAAAATTGTCCTGTGATAGATTACTATGCCGTGTATCGATCAACTTAATGTAATTAAGCGGCACACATTTCTTTAATAAATGTTTTCTCTCTTTAAATCCGGCGGAATGTAGAGAGCGCCGCAGCAGAGACTTTGGGAACGAGAACGGGAAATAAAAGAAATAACTGGTTCGACGATGAATGCCAGCGAGCTCTGGAGAACAAAAACGCAGCTCGACTAAAAACTCTGAGTCGATACACTCGAGCAGGCCAGGCAGAGTACCGTTCGAAGAGAAATTTCGCACGAAAACTGTTCCGAAACAAAAAACGGCTGCAGGATATGAACGTTTTGATCGAAATTGAAAAGTTTGGCAATAGGAAGGACGCTCGGAACTTCTATCTAAAAGTAAGCGAATCCAAAAATAGTTACAGTCAACAACCTTTGCTCTGTAAGGACAATAATGGGTTGGTCTTACCAGATGAGGAAAGGTGAATTGCGAGATGAGCTGAGTACTTCCCAGAACTGCTTAATCCGAATACGCCGCTCAATCGAAACGAAGAAACAAATTGCTATTTCATACTGCACAACCATATAGAAGGACCAACGGTGCAAGAAGTTGAAGCTGAAATTTCGAGGCTCAGAAATTTCAAAGCCCCGGAGACAGAAAGAACTTTTTGAGAACGGCGGCAACGCGCTTTGTATGGAGATGCACGAACTCATCACGAATATATGGAATGTCGAGGAGTTACCGGAAGAGTGGAAGACCAGTGAACTTTGTCCCATATACAAAAAAGGTGACAAAATAGAGTGTGGCAATTTTCGAGGAATCGCTCTACTGAATATTGCTTACAAGATATTTGCAAATATTCTTTACCAGCGCCTTCATCCATACAGGGAAAACTCTGTAGGTGAATACCAAGGTGGTTTTCGTGAAGGTCGTTCAACATCGGACCAGCTGTTTAATATCAGACAGATCTTGGAGAAGTGCAAGGAGTACAACATTGAAACACACCATTTGTTCGTTGACTTCAAGGCAGCCTATGACAGTGTTAGAAGAAGTAAGCTGTGGAGAGTAATGGAGGAATTTAGAATCCCCAACAAACTGATCCCGCTAACCAAGTTAACACTGAACGGAGCTAATAGCCGAGTAGGGATCCGTAACCAACTGTCAGAGATTTTCGACGTAGAGGAAGGCCTACGTCAGGGAGATCCTCTCGCAACGCTGCTTTTTAACCTGGTCCTTGAAGCAGCTGTGCGCATCATGGACATAGATTCCAGCGGCACCATTTTCACCAAGTTGAGTCAGTTGCTAGGTTTCGCAGACGACCTGGACATACTTGGACGGAAAATGGATGTTGTTAAAGACAAGTTTATGGCTTTGGAGAGGAAAGGTACCGACCTTGGGTTGAAAGTTAATGACGAAAAAACGAAATACATGATCATCCCGCACGATCACACCGATATTTATATTTCAATGATCCCATGCATGGTGCAGAGAGACGAAGTCAGGCATACTCTTATGACACAACGAACGAGGCTGTCACCTATCTAGATGGTCGCATCGAACCAAAAGGAGGATGAATAGTAAACATACTTGCTTCGACATAATGGTACTGAGAGAGGTTTGGAGTCGGTAAATACTTCGGTAGTGACGAACCGAGGGGTCCCCATCTCAGTACGAAGAAAAGGCCCTTTTCAGGTCCAATGGGTTACAAGCAAGCAGCCTCCACGCGGCGTATCCTGGGTGAGTGCACACAAAATTGATGTCCACTCAGTGAATGCTTACATTATCGATAAAATTTCTTTTTAAAGCGCCCAATTTGCCTAATGTAGACTTTTTAAAGCGCCCAATATATTTTCATGGTAATTTTCATTCTTTCTCCACTCTTCCAACACCATTTCACCACTCATCCAGCCCTATTCAGCCTTACTAAGCCCTACCCAGCACTTCCCGACAATTCCTAGTACTAAAAAAGTTAAAAAAAAGAAAAAAAAATTTTTTTTCCCTTCCCATTCTCTCCAGAGGGGTGACCGCCGCCAAATGACTACTGATTATTGGTGGTGGGGTGGTCCCCAATCATTACCACTACCTTTCACCCCACTCCCACACCTGACCAGAAATCTTAAGTTTTCCCCCGAAAAAAAATCGACGGCGGCGGCTAGCTGACGTAAAAAAGTGGGCGGCCGGCGGCTAAATTGGCTAAGCCATTCAAAAAATTGTGGCGGCGTCTACACGTAGCCGCCGTCAAAAAAGGTCGGCTGGCGGCGGCTAAATGATAAATTATTATTTTTTTTAAATCGGAGAAAAATCTTAAATATATGACACCTGAGTTAAGTCCGGTCGAGTCGAAAGCACCCAATGTCGAAAAAACACGAATATTTTGAAGTGATTTGGGAAAGAATAACTTTTATATATAAAAGCCTTTAGAAGTTATTTTCGTGTTTAAAAAGTATTTTTACCCTTGCATTGTTCTGGGGCTTAAATTAGCCTTTGTCATCCCGCTTGAAGAAAAAGTTCAAAAATTGCAGAAATAGCCTTGTAGCTATACACGATAACATGACTTTCGTTAATCGATCTAAATACGGAAACTGAGCCTTGTTTTTGCGCCACGATACAGGGCCTAATTTTAGGGAAATTTAGTGAAATTGGTGAAATTAAGACAATAATCCCATACAATTTCTCTAAATTTCAGGAGATTATTGGTTAAATTAAAAAATAATTTGACTATTGCTGACCTCCTCTTTGTTATTCTATGTATTGCTGTTCTTAGTTCTTGTCGTAAAAATGGTAAAAAGACGTGTATTTCACTGAATTATGCCATGCCACCATATCAATGGATCTTAATTGCGCCGGGCCTTTAGTCTCGTTCTTCTGAGAATATTATTTCAAAATGGGCATCGAAGGATCCAAGAACGAAGCCAGATCAGTTCATCTTTTACTTTGAAACGGATATCAACAGTAATACGAAATTAAGTTTTTCTATTTAGTTCATGACTAGGACCATATTCTTCTTTGAACATCTGTTTACGATAGTGATAAAATCACTGTAATGTTGTATTTTTTGTAAAAATATATTTAAAAAATTGTGCTAGAAAAAGTCTTGAAGTTGTGAAGTAAAATTGTTATGGTTTTTTACAAAGAAAAACATTCTAGCCGCCGAGTCAGCCGACCCAAACTCTCGGCGGCGGCCCATGGCGGCTAGCCGCATCTAGCCGACCAAAAACGTCGGCGGCGGCGGCGACCGTTTTAGCCATTAGCCGCCGTTTTTCGGCGGCTAAAATTTGGCGGCTCTCCAGTCTGAACCGGAGTTATAACGGCCTTCTAAAAATCTTAAAGTCCAAGTCAGCAAGCCGAAATTCAAAATGCGCAATATACAAATCTGTGATCAGACCGGTGGTTACGTATCGTTCGGAGTCGTTGTGCTTGACACAAAGAGACGAACAATCGCTGCAAACGTTCGAAAGAAAAGTAGACAATAGTAGACAATATACCAGTATTCGATCAAAGGCAGAACCGATGGCGCAGACGATTCAATCATGAGCTTAGTCAGCTTTATGGAGAGCCGGACATAGTCAAAACTACCAAAATAAACCGACTGCGTTGGCTCGGTTATGTACAACGAATGAAAGATCATTGAATTCCGAAGAAAATCCTTAAAACCAGACCGGAGAGCAAGAGAGGTGCAGGGCGTCCAAAATCCAGATCGTATGACGCAGTTCTTGCCGACTTAAAAACTGTGGGAGTATCCAGCTGGGAGACGTTAGCTGCGAATAGGTCCGGTTGGAGAAGCATGTTGCAGAAGGCCAAGACCCTTAATGGGTTGCAGTGAAAAAAGTCCGATAATGCTTCAGCGTTGATCGTAGAATTCTATCGAGTACATCTGTTCGTCTTTTTAATAATTCAGCCAGCAATTACATGAAAGAGTTTGCAAAACAGTCTCCACACATCACAATTTCATCACAAAAGTTTTATCAACACCAACCTTCATGATTCGAGGTGTCCTCGTTAATCTATTGGATAGTTTGAATTTTTCAGTATAGTGAAATTCCAATATTCAGCCCAAAAAATTGGAATTAGGACCTCCAAAGCATGGGTCTGGTTCCTTTTTTTACTATCTGAGATGAATTAAGTTTTTTAAAACAATAAACAATGTTTTCTGTCAATTCATAAAATTTTTATATGAAAAGAAAATTCAGAAAATCAACCTCGGCGAACTTTCGTGTATTGCCATGACCACTGCAAACATCATACCAACATCAAATGAATTTTTAAATTAATGTCTCATATCTCTAGATCATTTAGAGATGTTGACCCGACTTCTTAAGTTCAATCGTCTGGGGGAAATGGGTTGATTTGTACTGAAAAGCGAGGCTGCTCAAAAATTTTCAAAAATTGCTCCTGCGGCAATAGAAGATCGACTTTTAAAAATGTTTTAAAGTGATAAATATGTCTAATTGGACCCTCCGGATCGAGTCTGGGGGCAGGCGTTTGAAAATAAAATAATTTTCCAAAAACGCTACACCCTAATACATATATTCGATTCTATCATATAGTCACCCCTAGTGCCACCTGTTGATATATACAATGTATTGCATGTACATGTATATTGTACATGTACATGCAATTGCAAAATGTCTGACATCACGACCTATTTTGGTATGTAAAAAAATTCTTCTTCTTTTCCACTTTGGGTAGTGTTTAAAGTTAATCTATTATATCAGATAGTTTATGGTCACAGCACTTTTTTCAATAATACCGTCCCACGTATGATGTTGTGTATTGTTTTGTTGCAGTAAAATATGACTCGAAGTTTCAGAGACAACATTCATTATATTTTGGCCATTCAAAGAACCTTTTCCCGCATCTTCCTTTACTTTCGAAAAACTAGGTTGCGATATGTTTAATAATTGATTTAAAAAAATTACAATACTTGCCTTTTTTAGTAATTTCCTATTTTCGACTTACTTTTAGGAACCAAAAACATCTCCTTTTTCCACTTAAAAAAAGTCTCTTTTTTCTCTTTTTTAGAAAGTAAAAGGTCTCTTTTCGTTTTTCCAACAGCTTTTCCAAATAGTTGTTTTTTGTTATTATGATGAGTAGTTTTACAAACTCTCCAAAGTAAAAACATGAACTAATTTCTCCTCATGCAGTTCTCGGCATAATTTGTACAAAAAATGAAAATGCGAGAAATGCGCGAAAGATTAATGAAACGTTACTATTCACGCCTGGGTTGAATAAAAATTAACTGAAATGTCGTTGCGCATTGGCTTCTTTGTTTATAATTCACAATTGGCATCTGCTGCTCACATTACAATAATGAAACAAAAAATTTATTGTGTGATTTATGAAAAAAATTGGAAAAACTGTATTTTTTCATTCATTTTCACACTTTTTCAGAAAAAAGTAAAATTAAAGTGTCGCGTTTAAGAGCATTTTTATTTTTTATCGATAGTACTCGCCATTGTAGGCAAAAAATTGTTCTACGGTATACCTTCAAACACTTTTGTTTTTTTTTTTCTAAAGCTAATTCTAGTCTTCATTTTTGTGCAGTTTGATGCATCAAATTAGAACCTTTAAATTAATTTTAAACCAGTTTCAAAAATTCAAAATTTGATTTTTTTGAGCCCTCGAAAACTGAAATGCATGCTGTGTGCTTGTCGTCAGTTTTTTGAATAAAAATTTATTATGTTGGCACCTTTCGATCATACACGTGCTTATGTTTACACCAGACTCTAAGCCAACGCACGTGGTTGTGTCAAAATTTCTTTTGTTCTCCCACTCGACCACGTGCGTTTATTTACCAATTTAAGCACGTGCGTGCACCCACTTTGGCATTTCCAACGTTGTCATTTTTTATTGTTGATAAAAATGCTGTAACTGAACATTTGGCGCGTTATTTTTGAATCGAGATTTTATTTTGAGTTTCAAAAAAAAAAAAATAATAAGTTATTTGTATATGTCGTAAAACCTCAGTTACCCTAAAAAATGATAATTTATCGATATGAAATAAAAGTAATGAAACAATCGTCTTCCATTTAATTTTATGATATTCTGAAAAAGTGTGAAAATGTATCAGGAATTTCAACTTTTTTCATAAAGCGCCCAATAAATTTTTTGTTTCATTGTTGAAATGTGATCAGCAGAAGCCAATTGTGAATTATAAACAAAGAATACCAATATGCAACGACATTTCAATTGACTCTTGTTCAACCGAGGCGTGTATTGCGCACTTATCACTATGTTCGTTGATGCTCTTTTTTTAATTTTCTTATTCGAAACCTAACACCTCATTTGCTATCGTCGGATCTGAAATAAATGTGACAATATGGGAAAATCATGAATCAGCACCTGAGTACATAATCTTCGGAAAAAATTAGTCGTATGTGAAAATTTTCTAAATATTTTCTTGTACATTTCTATTTTTATTGTACAAATATGTCACAAGTCAAACTACAGCAATAAAAAATAAATTATCTTACTTTTCCTTGACCAACTGACCAATTATTTTGAATCCAAGTGGCAGCACATACCCCGATTCAAAAAATTTGGAACCTTCCATGCTTTTATAAGCTTTAAACGAACGTTTTGTGAATGAACTCACCGAATGGACAATGCAATTTCCGATATCAATCAATGTTATTTCGGGGAAGTGTGATCTACAGGCTTTTTTCATTTATAGAATATGGTGAATAGAATATGGTCATCCTGAATTAGAGAATCACAACAAAAACCCTTTTAAAAGGGAAACGTGACGCAAGTCCTCGTCTCTTCTTTCAAAACAACTGATATCAATTTGGGTGACGCTTGCAGCTTCGGAACGCACAAAATTCTTTTGAAATATTTTCACTTTTGATTAACAAAATGTGTCACAAATGCCGGACCCCCAGTTTTATAGTTTTTCTGTTCTTTCAGCTTTCACAATGCAAAAATTTAACTTTATGGGATGTAGGGCGTATTTTTGTACAGGAAATCAAATTTTTTTAATCAAAAGTGAAAATATTTCAAAAGAATTTTGTGCGTTGTGAAGCTGCAAGCGTCACCCAAATTGATATCAGTTGTTTTGGAAGAAGGGACGAGGACTTGCGTCACGTTTTCCTTTTAAAAAGAAGAAGATCCTCTCAACTTTCTATACAACATATCAAAACTTTTTTTTTGAGCCGCCGCCGCCGCCAAACCGAAGCGCGGCGGCTACTACTTCCATGGGCGAAAATGATCCCCTCAACTTCCTCTACAACATATCAAAAGTTTTTCTTGAGTTCCCGCCGATTTTCCGCCATTTTGGCGGTCACCCTGATACACTGCACACCCAACTCAACAACTTTCCCTTTGACACCAAACCTCTACCTCGAACACACAACCATTGCCTCATACAAAATGTGCTATCATACACACTACAGACACAAACACATACATAATGGTCTTCTAAGAGGCCTGGCGCCCAAACGAGGCCGGTATCCCCCCTTTTTTAAAATCTCATATGACGTAGAATGCCCATCCGAAGGTCCCTGCAAAATTTCAAGAAAAGTTATCGAGCCGTTTTCGAGCACGAGCCAAAAAAGTGGTTTTTCACGGTTTTTCATACAAATGGCCCTGGAACTAACCCACTAACTAACTAACTAACTAACTAACGTAGGATGTTTGCATTAACTTTGGCTTCTATGAAACAGCCCTTTTTGTATAGGAAATGATCATTTTTTAAAGGTCGTATCTTCGGATCTACCGAACCGATTTTAATGAGTGAAAAGACACTTCACCTTAGAATTTTCCGTAGAATCCAGGAAAAATATTTTCCGGGGGGTACGTCGCAAGGGGGGGAAGTCAAAACTTAGCTGTATATATGGTTTCGAAGTCTACGAAAAAAATTTGAATGAATTTGAATTTCACTTACAAACCAAATTCGATAAATATCATACTAATATACTAGGCAATAAATATAATATACTAGGCAATAAACTGACAAGGTGCGATCATGTGCGATTACAGCAAATCCTTAAACCACAATTTTTCTTTTATAAAATTAAATCAAATAGCGAAAATAATTTTTTGAACTCGAATTACAGATAAATAAGCCACCTCCCATCATTTAATGAATAAAGAATATTTTCATACTCTAGCTTAATTGTAACAAAACGAGAATTTTCTCAATTTTTACCTTTTTGTGTTATTTCTCTGTGTTCTGATTGGATTTTATCCAATTCGTATTCAAATTACAACTTTGAAAATATAAAATCACAGCAAAAACCCTTTTAAAAGGGAAATGTGACGCAAGTCGTTGTCCCTTCTTCCAAAACCACTGATATCAATTTGGGTGACGCTGAACGCTTCGAAACGCAAAAAAACTTTCAAAATATTTTCACATTTGATTGAAAAAAAGCGTCACAAATGCCGGACACTGCTGTTATAGTTTTTCTGTTCTTTCAGCTTTCACACCGCAAAAATTTGACTTGTATGTAGGAATGTATGTAGTATTTTTGTACAGGAAGTCAAATTTTTGCGTATAAAACTGAAAGAACAGAAAAACTATAACACCAGTGTCCGGCATTTGTGACGCATTTTTTTAATCAAATGTGAAAATATTTTGAAAGTTTTTTTGCGTTTCGAAGCGTTCAGCGTCACCCAAATTGATATCAGTTGTTTTGTTGGAAGAAGGGACAACGACTTGCGTCACATTTCCCTTTTAAAAGAGTTTTTGTTGTGATATCAGTAGTTTTGGAAGTAATTCAAAGCGATTAACCCAAAAATATCAAAAAAACCTGATGGAAGTGGAAAAATGCCAGACAAATCTACAAAAATCCTTAAAAAT
The DNA here is from genome assembly GCA_029228625.1 of Pseudolycoriella hygida. Classification (NCBI taxonomy): domain Eukaryota; kingdom Metazoa; phylum Arthropoda; class Insecta; order Diptera; family Sciaridae; genus Pseudolycoriella; species Pseudolycoriella hygida. The sequence goes on from CM055403.1 coordinate 91,014,360, forward strand.
CCCTTAAACCTAGGAAGCTCCATTACATGACCTGACTCATGTCGAGAATAACCGAAAAATATCAAAAAACCTGATGGAATTTGAAAAAGGCTAGAGGAATCCACAAAAATCCTTAATAATCCCTTAAACCTAGGAAGCTCCATTACATGACCTGACTCATGTCGAGAATAACCGAAAAATATCAAAAAACCTGATGGAAGTTGAAAAGTGCTAGAGAAATCCACAAAAATCCTTAAGAATCCCTTAAGCCCAGGAAGATCCATTGCATGACCTGGCTTATATCAAGAGAAACCGAAAAATATCAAAAAACCTGATGGAAGTTGAAAAGTGCTAGAGAAATCCACAAGAATCCCATAAACCTATTAAGCCCTATTGGATGACCTCACTCATATCGAGAATAACCGAAAAATATCAAAAACTCTAATGGAAGTTGAATACCTCACTCACCCAACTGTGACACTCACACACATACACATTATTTTATATGGGATTTGTATGGGAGCTTCCAGAAGCCCTAGCGCCCAAACGAAGCCGGTGACCCCATTTTTTTTAAATCTTAGATGGCGTGGAATGCCCATCCGAAGGTCCCTGCAAAATTTAAAGAAGATCTGACCGCCAGTTTTCAAGAAATCGCCATAAAAGTCGTTTTTCATACAAATGGAAATGCCACAACTAACTAACTAACTAACTAACTAACTAACGTAGGATATATACATTTTCTTTGGCTTCTATGAAGCAGCACATTTTGTATGGAAAATGACGATTTTCTAAAGGTCATATCTTCGGATCCACTGGACCGATTTTAATGAGTGAAAGGTCGATTTCAATCAAAATTTTACGTAGAATCCTAAACTTAGTCGAAACTTAGCCGTATACATGGTTCCGCAGTCTACGAAAAAAAATTTCTGATTTTTTTGATCGTATGGGGAGTTGCGTCACGGGCGCAATGCTACCGCGCGCCCATGATAAGCAATGAATCTTTTAGAAATTCTTTTTTTTTTTGTTTTTTTAATTATGATTTTACTTAAGGCAACTAGGCCAATACAAAAATCTCTCTTCTGTTTACTAAATACACATCGATTAAAAATATTCATATTTAAAAAAATTTTCTAGAAGCTTTTCAGTCCACATCGTTAAACTCAAGTTACAGCCGAAATATCAAAATTCAATCATGGGCGCGCGGTAGCGATGCGCCCGTGACGCAAATCCCCATACGAACAAAAAATTCAGAAAAATTTTTTTCGTAGACTTCGGAACCATATATACAGCTAAGTTTTGAATTTTTTCCCTTGCGTCGTACCCCCCTGAGACCTAGTTCATTGGATTCCTTGATTGAAATCGACATTTTACTCATTAAAATCGGTCCAGTGGATCCGAAGATATGACCTTTAGAAAATCGTCATTTTCCATACAAAATGTGCTGCTTCATATAAGCCCAAGTTAATGGAAACATCCTACGTTAGTTCCTTAGTTAGTTAGTTAGTTACAGAGCCATTTCTATGAAAACCGACTTTTTTGGCTCGTGCTCGATATCTTTTCTTGAAATTTTGCACCTTCGGGTGGGCATTCTACGCCAAATGAGATTTTAAAAAAGGGGGGTACCTGCCTCGTTTGGGTGCCAGGGCTCTTAGAAGGCGCCATATAAAGCCCATGTGTATGTGCATGTGTGTGAGTGTGTATGATAGCACATTTTGTATGGTTGTGTGTTCGAGATAGAGGTTTGGTGTCAAAGGGAAAGTTGTTGGGTTGGGTGTGTAGTGTATCAGGATGACCGCCAAAATGGCGGAAAATAGGCGGGGACTTAAAAAAAAAACTTTTGATTTGTTGTAGATGAAGTTGGGGAGATCATTTTCGCCAATGGAAGTAGTAGCCCCCGCGCTTCGGTTCGGCTGCGGCGGCGGCTCAAAATAATGCAAAACATGACAATCACAACGAAAACCTTTTTTATAAGGGAAACGTGACACAAGTCCTCGTCTCTTCTTCCAAAACAACTGATATCACAACAAAAACCCTTTTTAAAAGTTAAACGTGACGCAAGTCCTCGTCCCTTCTTCCAAAACAACTGATATCAATTTGGGTGACGCTTGCAGCTTCGGAAGGCACAAAATTCTTTTGAAATATTTTCACTTTTGATTAAAAAAGTGCGTCACAAATGCCGGACCCCCCAGTGTTATAGTTTTTTTGTTCTTTCAGCTTTAACAATGCAGAAATTTGGCTTTATAGGATGTATGGCGTATTTTTGTGCAGGAAATTAAATTTCTGCGTATGAAAGCAGAAATCGTAAAAAAATTATTACATTGGCGGGTCCGGCATTTGTGACGCATTTTTTCAATCAAGTGTGAAAATATTTCAAAAGAATTTTGTGCGTTCCGAAGCTGCAAGCGTCACCCAATTTGATATCAGTTGTTTTGGAAGAAGGGACGAGGACTTGCATCACGTTTCCCTTTTAAAAAGGGTTTTTGTTGTGATTTAACTTTCTTAAAAAAACTTGCCCCCTTCCTTTGCAACATCCTATCCCTGGTCCGGATTTTCTCTGTACAACAGATCACACAAACGATATTCAAATGAACTACAATACAAAAAGAAGATAATTGAACGTAGATTGGGCACCGAACCAAAACTTCGGACAATTCAATAAAAACAAATACGCTAATCGGTACTTCTTACTGCCTAGAGTCTGCAATTAGATCAAAGAAGCACTTTGGAAGAAACACTCAACCGGCGTGGTTACATTTGACATTGAAAAAGCCTTCGATAGCGTTTGGCACAAAGGTCTTATCCACAAACTGTCCATTCTCAAATGTCCCTCGCCTTTGACAAAAATCATTCAATTGTTTCTACACAAACACTCCTTTTACGTGTCAGTTGACAATCAAAAATTCAATATTTATCAGATTTTGGCTGGAGCTCCTCAGGGTAGTGTCATTAGTCCCATCCAATACAATATTTTTACGTCCGACTTGGAAATTACTAAAAGTGAAAATGCTTTTTTCGCTGATGGGACGTGCGTTTATAAGTATGCAAAATCTCCAGTTAAAAATATTAAAAACCTGAACGAAGCCAGCAAACAACTCACTGATTATGCTACCAAATGTAAAATCAAACTCAATGACACAAAAACGAATGCGACCTTCTTCACTAAAAGAAGAGCACAAAAATGGGGTTCCCCCCGCAGGGAATGATGATGAATGATTGCATGGAATGATTCTCCTAAATACCAAGCGGTCGACAAAAAACTAATGTTCAAACTACACGTTGATAGTGTACAGGACAAACCCTTGAAATTCCTTGGGGCACTATACCCAATCCTGTTCCAAGATCGTTGACATGATCGCCCGAACTGATAAATAAAACTAATCTATAGAATACCCAATCCTAAATAGAAGATCCAGATTAAATGTCACCAACAAAATCCGAGTCCACAGAGCAATCATTCAGAATGTCCTACTGGAAGCATGTCCAGTGTGGAACAATTGTGCCAAAAATCACATCCAGAAACTCCCTCTGTTATCCAAAATAAGTGACTTAAGATGACTTTCGGCTTACCCCCGTTTCATGATACTGTAAACTCACATGAGCTTGCCACTACGCCAACTATTACCTACCAAATCTCAAAAATCAATCTGAACTTCAGAAACAAATTGCTACTGTCCGATAATCCAATCATAAGAGGTGTGCATTGAACGACGCTAGCCGTGTAAATAGGTAGATAATAGTATTAAAAACAGCAATAACATGAAGACTTCGGGAGAAAAACAAGATTCTTGCAAAAATAACATATCTTGTTTGTCTCCCAAATCTTCACATAAAATTGTACAAAATTTTTCTTTAAATTCATCGGTAGTTTTTTGAAAATTTTCTACTGCCTAAATCGACTCATAAATCCTACAACTCGCAACTATCAAACATATTGAACTCTTAATGGTATGAAGAGCTGAATGGTCTAGCTGAACACTTAAAAATTTATTGACGCAATGTAAAACTGTGTAACAATTACCAAATAAAACCAATAATAATAATAATCATCATTCACAAAAAGTCGGAATGAGACTAGTCGTTAGGTCACAATTATTCTAAAAAAGTTGAAATGAGACCACTCATTAGGTCTCATGAAGTTCAAAGATATCAACAACTCGTTCAGTCTTAAACAATCCAGAAAACTGAGCAGTCCATTTATATTTCCTTTAAAAAGAAAAAGTCAACTTTCATCTGAGTTGAATATGAAAAATGAGTTCTCCTTAACGCTACTTTATCAGAGAATTTACGCAAAGTAATGCTGATGTGAAAAGGAAAGATGTCCTCTTTTGTTGGAGGGTGACCATTTGATTGATTGTATTTATATGATAATCAAATATTCAACTAAACCGTCAGCATTATCAACAAGACATACGTTAAGAATGAATGACAGCCAATATATTTGATCCATTTGAACAAACGATTGTTGCTTATTGTCGGGTTTATTGTTGAAATGCTGCGATTTAGTTCAAACGCGAAAAAGGTCTGACCATAATGTCGAATTATTATTCATAATTCGTAGTGAGTGTTTTAAGAAGTTGAATATTTTGGCTAGGGCACGTTAAGTTTTATTGACGAATGAGAGGGGCAGATTTTCGATTTTGATCATTGGATTCTGGGTTGCTGAACTGATCCTAAAGCTGCGATCTACTTGAAATGTACGCCAGTCTGAATAGATGAATTGGCGACCGACTGCACTTAAGTTTCATGCTAATCTATCCCGTAGTTGATTTTCATACGAGGTAATTCTTGATAACTCGTTACTTTAAGGGATCACGGTAATGATGCTTTTTACACCACATATCCACATATTTATACACCTCAGTGGCTGTCTAGGGAGATAAGTCATACATTACTGTCATCATCATCATCATCATCACACTTTATAGACCGTTTGTACCTTTCGGTGTGAGGTCTTTACTACTGACCATGGACCACCCTTCTCCATACCCCCTATCCTGTGCCAAGGAGATGGTTTGTTCGCCTAGAGAAAGTCCCCTAACTTCTAAATCGGATTTAATTGAGTCTATAAACCTTCTCCTTGGCCTACCCCTGGGACGCACACCCGGGACTTGAGCATCCAATATCCTCTTTGCTAGCCTGCTATTACCCATCCTCTG
>CM055403.1:91024553-91062069 GCA_029228625.1 Pseudolycoriella hygida
TTTGATAGTTAGACAACTATCAAGTTGATAGTTAGACGAATATCAAGTTGATAGTTGGACAACTATCAATTTGATAGTTAGACAACTATCAAGTTGATAGTTAGACAACTATCAATTTGATAGTTAGATAACTATCAAGTTGATAGTTAGACAACTATCAGGTTAATAGTTAGACAACTATAGTTAGTTGGACAACTATCAAGTTGATAGTTAGACAACTATCAATTTGATAGTTAGACAACTATCAAGTTGATAGTTAGACAACTATCAAGTTGATAGTTAGACAACTATCAAGTTGATAGTTAGACAACTGTCAAGTTGATAGTTAGACAACTATCAAGTTGATAGTTAGACAACTATCAAGTTGATAGTTGGAAAACTATCAAGTTGATAGTTGGACAAATATCAACTTGATAGTTAGACAACTAACAAGTTGATAGTTAGACAACTAACAAGTTGATAGTTAGATAACTATCAAGGTGATAGTTGGACAACTATCAAGTTGATACTGAGATAAGTATCAAGTTGACAATCATCTCAGAGAGATTATATTTTGAGATTAGAGATTATGTGTGAGACTTACAACCTTACAAATTACGAATTCGATATCAACATTGCTATTGTTATCTCACTGTCATAATCGACGATGGACAATATTGGTCTAATCGTTTCGTAGTAAGGATCTGAACAGGTAGGGTCGACCTGATCAGGTTCAGGTCAAGTCACGACCTGATTACTGACCTGAACCTGATTTTGAGATTCAGGTCCGACCTGAATGTAACCTGAAACCTAAAAAATTTGATCAGGTAAACCTGAAACCCACAGGTTATTTTAAGAAAATATAATTAAAACAACTGAATTGAAGATTGAAGTAATGTTCGATCAGTTTTAAATACTCTCGCTGTATGTCTGCTAAGATAGCCTAAAACCAAAATTTCTTGCGTAACGACGTACGGATATAACGACTTAAGTTCCTTAGTACTTTATTTTGGTACAAGGTTTGCTACAACCTTTATAGTTGACTCAATCATTTCCAAATACTTGAAAATGTTGGGTACAAACCCAGTTCCATACTAACTTTTTGTATGAGAGCTTGCACATCTGCAGGTACATGGTACAACGTTTTTAGTTTCATTGAAAACTTTGTACCTGCTCGTTTCGACGTTCCATTGCTATAACGAGTATTGTAATGATAATGAAGTTAGCAAAGTAGCAGCAAAATTATTTTTAACAACAAACTTAATTATTTTAGTGATTACAGTAAACGAAGAAAAGTCGAAGTGGCAGATTGAAGAAAAACCTCTTCGTTTCTGGCAGCCGGAGTTTTCGGCGCTTGTTTTACCGTTTACAGTTGGTACAGAACTCGCTATAATAACGAAACGTCGTACGGAGGAGATACAAGGTTTTCTATTAAAGTGAAAACCTTGTACCAAGTTAGTAAAACACTCGCTATTGCAAGTAAACGTCGTACTGAGCAGGCAGAAGGTTTTCAATGAAACTACCCAACATTTTCATATATTTGGAAATGATTGAGTCAACTATAAAGGCAGTATCAAACCTAGGACTTAAGTACTTACTGAAGAAATTTTGGAATTGTCTCACTGTCTCAGTGATTCTATTATTTGACCCAAACAAAAAATTATTTATCTTACAAATCTGTGCGAATAGTACATTGAATTGAAATTCAAATCATGAAATCTATTTGCGTCTTTTGACATGTCACTCTAAATTTACTAACATTAAACCCTATTTCACACATTCAAACGATTTCAGGTCAAACAGGTTGATCAGGTTCAGTTTAGGTTCGACCTGATATCATCTGGTCAAGTTGCGGCTGAGGAAATGTCGACCTGAACCTGACCTGAAAACTTCAGGTCAACAGGTTTCAGGTCACAGGTCCGACCTGACCTGACCCACTCTGATCCTTATCTGGTAGACATTGCAGAGAAAGTAGGTCTTTAAACTCGTATAAAGTTATCGCCAGACTCTATTAGAATTGTTTTAGTCAATTAAATTGTTTTATCTCCTATAGTGACAAAGTAAGAAATAGCGCCTAGGCACTTCAAAAAGATTCCCATTCGATTGATACTGGGGCAGTTGTTAGTTGATATTTTAATAGTTTGTAGCTAATTGCTAATAATAGCTGATAGTTAACAATAATTTGATAGTTGACAGTTTCATAGTAGAAAGTAGATTATGGTTGATTGCTGATACTCAACTATTGAGTGATTAGTCAACGATCAGGTTGATAGTCAACTACCAATTATCAAGTCGATAGTCAACTATCAAGGTGAGAGTGAACTATCAAATTGATAGTCAACTATCAAGTTGATGGGCAACTACCAAGCTGATAGCTAACTATCAAGTTGATAGTCAACTATCAAACTGATAGCCAAGCCAACTATCAAGTTGTCAAAAATATGAGCTATAAATAAGAAACCTCGACAAATTACTTCATCGTTTATTACGTCATTATTATCAACAAAGAAGTTGATAGTCATCTATCAAGCGTATAGTCAAGTATAAAAACGAAGCGGGAGTAAACATTTCTATCAGTCGAGAATCAGCTTTTGTAGGGCAAACTTCGAAAGCTCAGTAAGAACTCAAAAAATGACTTCGAAAGAAATTTTTAAAGATTTAAAAAAACAATCAAGAAGTGGAGGTATTAGCACAACCTGATAGTTGACTAACTATAAACTTGATCTCTGACTAACTAGCAACTTGATAGTTGTCAAGTCGACTAACTAAAAACGTGATAGATTGTATTTGATCGTCTTGTTTGTATTTTGCATTGCATAGTTGATTTACTGTCGACTTGATTGTTGACTAACTATCAACTTGATTGTTGACTATCAACTTGATTTATGAGAGTGGGACCTAGTATTTTGATCATTTGTTTTGCTGTGTTTAATTGTACAGTTTAGAATCTTTTTTTTAATAAATCATTCGCTTTATGCGTTGAAAAGTCGCTAATTTCTACCGTGTGAAAAGTGTTTTAAGACTTCCAGCTTCTGCAGGCAATATTCGCTTCCTTCCAGTGGGTTTCCGAGAATTTTGTCTTCATAAGTAACGCTTGTCTATTTTGAAAAAGTTGTATAATTTTTAGAAGCTTCAAATTAATTTTTGCGATCAAAAATGTAATTCAATGTGTGATTATCACCCGAATCTTCCGATTTTTGTTTTTGTTGACATACGACATGACATGGCCAATTTGTTTACATACATTCATCCAAAAGTGGACACCGAATTGGAATATATTCATTGTGTTTTGAACCCACAAAAATAACTCTCAAAAGTCATAATTGTATACTTTCGAGATTGGAAAGATTGTAATAAAAAGGTTTTTCAAAGGAAACTCATTGGTCAAATAACGGTCAGTGGACGGTTAAATAACTTAGGTCATTTTATAACTGGGCAATGACTGTTAAATAACGGTCTTGACAATGTTAATCAATGTTTTTTTTTTATTTATTTAACAATTTAAAAGTACATTTGAAAGGTTTGACGGTTAAACCTAAAAAAAAAATAATTAAGTTCAATCGTCAAAATTTAGGTGAGAATTAAGTAAAGAATTCAAAAACTAGAAATTGTATTGTCAACTGATGTAAACAGAACAAGAAATAAGCTAGAAATGGAACTAAAAACTAGAAATAATGGCTAGAAAGAGGCAGCGCTTCTAAAAGACCTAAAGCTCGTTCAGATTTGATTTTTTGGCATTTCCCCAAGCACCTATTAAATATGACAACCGACAGTGCACTAGACCGAAATAAATCTTTTTTGGTACATTAAGTGGTAGCAAACGCTTTAGCTCACATAAAACCCCACTCACTGCGGCCAATTTGCGACAAAAGGTCGCGATATGCGGTATCCATGACGAATGGTCATCGATCACAAGAACTAGATACTTATATGTACAAACACGCTCAATCACTTGCCTCCTTCAACACCACCTCCGCAATGTTGAGTCTTCGACCCCACTTCGAGCGAAAGTGCATTGGTTTTCTTGACGTTGAGGTCTATTTACCCCAAGAAAATCATTAGGCAGCTCAAGGCCAGAGTTGAACTGTTCTATGTTTGCCTCATACGAATGACTACTTTCTCACCGGGAAGAATGTGTAACTTCCTCACCGCTTTTGTGGGGACAAAACGGAGGGTCCGCAAGCATCAAAATAATATTTTGTTTCTATGGAGGCTATAAGAAGGCGAGCTTGTGCTAAAATTCTGATTGGGACCAACGAAATGTATTACTGTAAAATGACGTTTTGATAAAAACGAATCTGACACTAGACTGCCTCCCCGGACTCAAGCGAGTGGGAAGGGAATTCATACCATAAAAGGAACACATAGCTCCGCTTATGAGTTGTTTTGTTATACATGAGCAACAACCTCCTCGACTGTAAGTTGAGTTCACAACTGGTGTCAATTTGTTTACGTTTTTTTAATAGCAATCAAACGCTCACCTCGCCCTGAGGACTACGACGCGACGTGAATGCCAAAAGAACACTTGACAGTTCGACAGTGACACAACTGGCATTTGACTCGAACTACCACTCGTTCACATGTAATCAATCGCAATCTTATTTAGCTACTATCGAATCCCCTCATGTTCCCTTAACTTCGCTCATTAGTACTTTCTGGGATTAAGTGTATCAACTTTTCGTTCAAAAGTACATTTTCTTTTTCTAAAATAATTTTTAAACGATCCACTTTCCTTCTTTTAGAAATATAATTCAATTAATGTGACAAAATTACACATAATTTCTTGCTTATTTCAAATAATATTTATTCCCATCATTTTACTTAGTAAGGTTATCGATTAAGGTCAACATCAAAAAAACTGTTTTTTATGTTTTCTTTTGGGGAAAATATATTTCGCAGCAGGCAAAAAATAAATATCTTACTCATAATCATAGTAGGAATGTGATATGCAGTTATATGTTACGTAATAGAACAAAACATTTATTCCACAAGTCGTTTGCTGAGGGTGATTGTAATGTAAAGTTTACTTTATCTAGTGTATTCCAATAGATATGTGGGGTTCAAGTTGAAATATTCATAGTATCGTTAAAGTAGATGAGTGTAGTTATCTATAACTACCAGGAGGGTTCTTTTACTTTAATTTGAGATTATTGTTCGTCTATTGCTTTTTTTACGAGTTATGATACTCAATTTTCTTGTTTGTCATATACTGTCTGTCGATGATCATCCATATCAGCTAAATACTTGCCCAGACGTACCCAAGCATATGAAAATGAAAAAGGAGCTACAGAGAAGTATTAGGAATTTTAATTATTTCATCATCATCATGTAGAGAGGCAAAAAATCACTCTGTTCTACATTGAACTAGGTTTCATTTTTGAAAAAGTTCGATTTTTGGATCAAAATTTACCGTACATTTTTGCAGGAATTATGCTTTAAGTAACCACAGTTCTAAAGAAACTTGAGGGAAGAATTTTTCCTCATTTAAGTATGGATCCGAGACGTCTCCTTAGGAGCCCTGGAGTCGGGGTTGGAGTGCTAATTGTCGCTAAGTTAAAATGTAAGTTAAGATTTTTAAATGTGCGGAAGTATTAAAGTTTTTCTGAGGGATCATGAGGTTTTTTCGACTGATATCACTCGTTTCGGCAGTAAAGCCTAAAAAAGTGAAGACTAAGTTTATTAAGAAAGTTGAAACTTTGGACCAGCTTTAGAGGATTCCTTAGACTATCAGGTGTTAGATTAATTTTTCTCTAGTAATTGATATTATTTATTGTCTACTTGCCCAATGCTCCTGAAGAAACGGAGGTCTGTATGCATGAATTTTAATATGTAATGTATTCATTCTAGTCAAATCCATACATGGGATGACCCAAAAACACAAATGAGCAATAGGCTATATTTATATTAGGAGTAGAGGTGTGCGCCCGCCGCCGAGTTCAGCCGGCGCGCCGCAGACTGGAGGTCCTCAGCCGAGCGCCGCCGCCGAAGAAGAAAAATGATTAATTAAATTAGATCAATTTTATCAAATACCTACTGCAACATTTGAGAATGAAAACAAATGTTAATAATTTTTCTGAGCAACAGTTATTTACAGCCATTGTTTTTCCATTTTACGTCTTGTGAAATTTCAGCTGTTTCGCCAATACGACATACATTGCAAAAACAGCTGAAATTTGACCCGACGCAAAAGTAAAAATCAATGGCTGTAACTTGAACCATTGTGAGGGTGGCAGGATGGCTAGTGCGCTCTAAAAAAATAAGAATTGAATGCGCAGAATGCGATTACTTAACTCTATTAGCAGATGATACCAGTGATATACGGAATGCAAATAAGTATCAGCAAAACTAAGGTTATGCATGTCGCTAAATCTAAGAAATGAGTAGTTTGCAGTTTAAATAGGCAGGATGGTTTGGGAATTTTGCGGAAAAGAGAAAAATGGGAAACGTGGTTGCCAGTCAGTTGAGTTTGCATGTCTAAAACATGAAGTAGTAGTGGCACAAAGTTAGCTATTCACAGTTCAATTTGCAGGCCAACGATTTTATATGGTAGTGAAAGTTGGGTGAACTGGGATACCTTGTGCATGACCTGGAGGCTTCTGATATGAGGGTTCTTAGGAGCATAGTGAGGGTGAATCGGAGGGAGCAGTGGGACAATCATATCAGGAACGACGACATCAGGGAGAATTTAGAGGTTACATCAGTGGAATAGTCAGCAAGGGTGGCACAGGAGAGTAAAGACCTCACGCCGAAGGGTACAAATGGTCTATAAAGTTTGATAATGATGATGATAATGATTCATAGCAGAATTAAACCCTTCAGTTATGCCATCACTTTTTCATAGCTGAATACGGTTTTGCCTTAAACTAATGTAATTCCACAATATATTCCAATACATTTAATTTACAGCTGGCCATGATATGGACTGTGTGTTACAGAAAAGATAGATTGTAAAATTTGTTAAAGGCGAAGCCATATTCAGCTATGAAAAAGTGATGGCTCCATGGGTTTATTCAACTATGACAAATAACATTACTTCTTCTTCAGAGCCTTCAGAAGTAACTAGCCACAATATATTACTTTTGATGTCAAATCAAATTCGAACTACGGATGCTACGATATGTAGTGGGTAAGCACTGCACTTAAGTCGCCAATAATACTAATATACCAAATATAATGCAGTATTACCCGATTATAGCAATTTTCTAGTTGAGTCAATTACGCAAGATTTTCTAAAAGTGATTTGAGTGGCTGTACAAAAATACTACGTACAAGTACAATCTGGTCATTTGAAAGAGACCTGGCTAGCAGCACTGAGGTAAATGTATGTAAATCTACCTCAGTATTGCCAGTCAGGTCTCTTTCAAATGACCAGATTGTACGTACTACATACAAGTCAAATTTTTGCGATGTGAAAGCTGAAAGAACAGAAAGAATATAACACTGGTGGGTCCGGCATTTGTGACGCATTTTTTTAATCAAATGTGAAAATATTTTGCAGGATATTTTTGCGTTTCGAAGCGCTAAGCGTCACCCAAATTGATATCAGTTGTTTTGGAAGAAGGAACAAGGACTTGCGTCACATTTCCCTTTTAAAAGGTTTTTTTTGTGATATCCGTAGTTTTGGAAGCAATTGAAACTGATTAACCGAAAAATTTCAAAAAAGCTGATGGACGTCATTATCATTTATTTATAATTTTGTGCAAAGGCTATAGCCTTATACAATTTTCATTGTGCACAAATTAGTCACATGAAAGAACTAACATTATCATTTCTATAATAAAACAAGAAAGAAACATAAAGCAGAAACGAAGGAAAGAAATTCATTCGCATCTAAGCTCTCCAAACAATAAAACGACTACAAGTCACTGTTCAATTCATGCACGAAACAGAGTGCGAAAAATACATTCTGCGAAAAATCCCAGCCGTGCCAGCATACCTGACGCCAACAGGAAGCGAGTTCCAGTCTCTAAAACCCTCAGCAAATATAGATCGCCTACACCGCCTTCTATCAAAGCGCAATAGTCTAGTCTAGTTGTCACGTCAACGCTAACAAGCTCATAGAGATAAGAGGGTTCGTCAGAATGAATAAGCCTGTAGATAAAAGCCATCGCTCGAAACTTGTGATGCTCTTCCCACGAACAGCCGAGAAACTTGTTAACGGCTGCCGATATCCCCCTCCTTCGCAAGCCTTAAACGTACCTCACAATGGATTTGAAAGCCCTATCAAGAAGCCCTCTCGACGTTGCGTCAATGTCATAATAAAATATTTCACAATATATATCGAAATGTGGCATCAGCAGAGCTTTCGCCAGGATCAGCCTTGTCCTGAACGGTGTCATCCCCGATAGAGGCCACAAACTTCTAAGGCTAGCATAAATCTTTTGGATGATTATGTTCACATGATCACGCCACGAAAACTCAGAATTCATAACTAGTCCTAGATTTATAACTTTGGTAGAGAATGGGATAGTGACACCGCCAAGGGAAAGTGAAGGAAACGTCGCACCCCCTTCAAAGCCAAATGAAATTGCCTGAGTCTTACCTGCATTAAGCGTAAGTTTATTCAAAGACGACCATTCAGCAACCCTCCTCAAGTCATCATTGATTCTGGCAAAACAGTCGTCCAAATCAGCAGCCTCAAAAAACCTATAGAGCTGTGCGTCATCAGCATAAAGATGAGGGATCATAAAACGAATAGAGTCGGGCAGGTCATTTATATATAAAGAAAACAAAAGAGGCCCCAGTATCGAATCCTGTGGGACTCCCATCGAAATCGGGAGAAAGTCAGATAAAGTTCCACCAATACAAACGGCTTGTGACCTGCCAGACAGATAATTTTTAACCAAGGAAATGGCGGTCGAGTCAAAAAAAAAATTTATTTCGAAGCTTTAGAAAGCTTTAGAAAAATCTAAGAGCAGAAGCACCCCCAATATGCAGCGCTGACCTATTGTCATATGTGATTTTTAAGAGCGCCGCCGTGGTGGCACTATGATGCGCCCGATAAGCAGATTGGACACACTTCACTAAGCCTCGAGGGTACACGAAGCCCTCGATCTGCTTCGAAAGTAGAATCTCATAAATCTTAGAGAACACAGGTAGAATGCTCACAGGCCTGTAGCCATCGAGATCGAACTTCTTTCCCTTCTTATGGACAGGAAACACCTTAGCCTTCTTCCAGATAGATGGGCAGCTGCCGCTGGCAATAACGTAAATCAAAATGTGAATCATGAACGGTAGGATGAAGGGAATAGAGAGCTTGGGAGTTGAAAAGTGCTAGAAAAATCCACAAAAATCCTTAATAATCCCTTAAACCTAAGAAGCTCTATTGGATGACTTGCCTCATGTCGAGAATAACAGAGAAATATCAAAAAACCTGATAGAAGTTGAAAAGTGCTAGAGAAATCCACACAAATCCTTAATAATCCCTTAAACCTAGGAAGCTCCATTGGATGACCTGTGTTATGTCGAGAATAACAGAAAATATCAAAAAACCTGATTGAGAACAAAAACGTAAGTACTATTTCATCATTATAATGAAAATTAATTATTCAAGGTATCATGCCATTTATTTTTATTGATTTAATGTTTCTTTAAGGTGCATGTGCACATTGAAACTTAATTATAATTGTATACTAAAATATTTTTCATGAATAAATTTGAACTTGAACTTGAACTTGAAGTTGAAAAGTGCTAGAGAAATTCACAAAAATCCTTAACAATCCCTTAAAACTAGGAAGCTTCATTGGATGGCCTGTCTCACGTCGAGAATAACGAAAAAATATCCTGATGGAAATTGAAATCAATAAAAATCCTTAATAATCCCTTAAACCTAGGAAGTTCTATTGGATGACCTGCCTCATGTCGAGAATAACAGAGAAATATCAAAAAACCTGATAGAAGTTGAAAAGTGCTAGAGAAATCCTCAAAAGTCATTATTAATATCTTAAACCTAGGAAGCTCCATTGGATGACCTGTCTCATGTCGGGAATAACAGAAAAATATCAAAAAACCTGACGGAAGTTGAAAAATGCTAAAAATCCACAAAAATCCTTAATAATCCCTTAAACCTAGGAAGCTCCATTGGATGACCTGTCTCATGTCGAGAATAACAGAAAAATATCAAAAAACCTGATGGAAGTTGAAAAATGCTAGAAAAATCCACAAAAATCCTTAATAATCCCTTAAACCTAGGAAGCTCCATTGGATGACCTGTCTCATGTCGAGAATAACAGAAAAATATCAAAAAACCTGATGGAAGTTGAAAAGTGCTGGAGAAATCCACAAAAATCCTTAAGAATCCCTTAAACCTAGGAAACTCCATTAGATGACCTCACTCATGTCGAGAATAACCGAAAAATATCAAAAACTCAAATGGAAGTAGAATACATCACTCACCCAACCGTGCACTCACACACACGCAAATTATTTTATATAGGATTTGTATGGGAGCTTCCAGGAGCCCTAGCGCCGGTGACCCCATTTTTTGTAAATCTTAAATGGCGTAGAATGCCCGTCCGAAGGTCCCTGCAAAATTTAAAGAAGATCTGACCGCCAGTTTTCGAGAAATTGCCAAAAAAGTTGTTTTTCATACAAATGGCTCTGGAACTACTAACTAACGTAGGATATGTAGGAATGGGGGGTAATTCCCACCCACTAATCTGTCTAACGTAGGATATAATCATTTTCTTTGGCTTCTATGAAGTAGCACATTTTGTATAGAAAATGACGGTTTTTTAAAGGTCATATCTTCGGATCCACTGACCCATTTTAATGAGTAAATTGTCGATTTCAATCAAAATTTTACGTAGAATCCGAAAAACCAGATCTCATGGGGGTACGACGCAAGGAAAAAAGTTAAAAATTTGCTGTATAAGTATATGGTTCCGCAGTTTACGAAAAAAAAATTCTGATTTTTTTGATCGTATGGGAACTTGCGTCACGGGCGCAATGCTACCGCGCGCCCATGATAACTATTATGCTTTTGTAGTGATAACACGAACATTACTATCGTGGACGTAAGACACGAACGAGCGAGCTTGCGAGCAAGTGTATGCGTCTTAAATACAAGATTAATGTGTGTGTATCACTATAGAGGCATATATAATTTTATCTCATCGTCGAAACATGGCAATAGCATAATCGTCCCTAACTGATAATCTTGATGGCTGGGTGAGTTAGAGCTTGGGTATGGGTATTTTACATGAACTCAATTTTTTGTACAAAGTTCAAATCCTGGTAACTGATTCTTCCAATAATAAGGTTTTTAAAAGTAACCCTAGCACTTAATTTTAATGTAATCCATTAAGACAAACAATAATCCTTTGCAACATTCAATCTATTAGATTGTGGTTTTAGAACAAAGTATCCTGGGATTTGATATCATTGTTGTTAAATGACAAACATTAGTATTAGGCACTGAATAAACTTTCAAAATGTCTTTGAAACACTGACTTTGAATTTTACTCCAAAATCTTTTTTCCTTTCATTCAGAACTCAACTCCTCCAATAATACGGAGTTTTTTGGTGATCATAGCTTGTCATCGTCATCATCATTACAATTTTTAGGTCATTGATTACATTCGCAATGCTTGTAACAACTAAACCCTCATGTCAGAAACCTCTTAGTCATGAATCGAAACCGTAGGCCTAAATAGCTGTAAAAAAATTCGAAGAAATAAAATTGGTGCAAACTTAACATTCCATGAAAGTGTGAAAGAGACAAATATGGGTGTAGCAGTGTAGCTGTATATTGCGATCACATACACAGTTGTGAAGTAATTCTCTCAGAAGGACAATTGTAGGGGTTCTAACAGGACATTGTCAACTTAGAGCTCATCGTCAAGTTATGTGAATCGCCGACAGCCCGAGCTGTGACCAATGCGGTGACATTGAAACTGCTGAGAACTTTCTTTGTAGATGCCCAGCTTACATCATGAAGAGAGCCAAATATTTTGGTTCATACATTGTCAAATATGAGCACATGAAACTTATATCTCCTAAGCTAAGCACAACAGGCCCACTGGCGGCCTAGGTGCAGGAGCTTCTGATCGTCTGATCGCAATCAAGTCTTGCTATTACTATCAGAGACTTGAAGTATGGGAAATAGCTGGCGAAGATTTGTGGATATCAGTGAAAAAAAATGAAAACGAAAAATTGTTCACCAACGTCAAATACATTTCCTGTTACGCCACACTCAACCAATACTACTTTCACCTAAAAAAAATTGAAGAACTCGTCAACATTGCTGCACCGAACGATCAATTTTTACTACTGGGAGACTATAACTTATCTGACTCGGTAACCTGGATCGCTAACACCGATGGTGTATGTGCGCCTCAAAAAATAACCGGCAAAAAGAAAAATCAAGCCAACGCTGTCGTCGATACGCTTTCGATCACAAACTTCAATTCAACAATGTGAAGAAAAACTTGAACCGATCACTGGATATGGAGTAGCAATCACACTCAGCTAAAAGTTGTCGAAGACGATGATCCTCTAGTACCCATAGATGTCCAACATTCAGCGTTGTCAATCACTGTAAATATGAAACTCCTACGGTTTGCTAGTTGATCAGAGACGACACAACGGATGCCTACAATACGTTCACCCAACTACGAAAAAAGTTAAAAACTATGTGAAAAATATAGAAGATAACTTGTCTGACAATTCTAAATGCTTCTTCTCCTATACAAAATCATTAAAAGCGGCAAATACTTTACCCAATGTTGTTGAGTACGACGGATCTTCCACAAATAACAGACGCTCAGCATTTAACATGTTCGCTAAATACTTCGCTTCAGTTTACCAAAAACCAGATTCTGTGACCATCATCAAAGCTCAAATAACTGACGACTTCCACATCCCTCATATTACACCTGAAGAGGTAAAATCTGTTCTAGACAAATTGGATCAATACAAGATCTCTAGTCCAGACAAAATTCCAGCGCTATTTTACAAGAAACTCTCCCGTTCGATCTGCGCACCGTTAACCATTCTTTACAACAAATCATCGCACAAAGGACATTATCCGACTCGATGGAAAATTAGCTTCTTAATGCCAACCTTCAAAGCTAGAAACGGGTCGAAAGTTGATAATTATAAACCGATTAGTATTCTATGTGCAATCTCTAAAATATTTGATCGTGTTTAATCGACTGTATGAACACATTAAAGTACCCACTCCCTCTCCATCTTCCGAAAAGGGTATAGACTTCTAATAGATGTTTTACACAATACTCTTGGAGCGTACTGTATGAGCCCCTCATTCTATCTTCGATTTTATTGTCCTAAAAAATCACATCATTTCACATAAACACACAAAAACTGCAAGTGAGTTTTTCGTTTTCCTTGAGACAAAAATGTTTAAAGGGAAATACTTGCCTCGCCATAGAATAAATGTTAAGAAGAAATGAACCCTTTCGCATACGGTATTACTATACTTTACTTTATGAAAAAGGAGTTTTCGGAAAAGCTCAATCAAAACCTGTTTTTTTCCGATGACTTAATTTTTTTTGGATCGAGTTTGTTTTGACAAACTGCTAGAACACCTACAATATAAGGTTGTTTTAGCAGTTGCCAAAGGTAAATTTCTTGTGAAGCAAATTACTTTATTTGAGCTGACAAAAGTATTGTGCAACTTTTTCCTAAACTTCGCATTAAAAAATCCTTCAATTAAAAAATGTTAAATTTCGAAATGTTAAAATCAGCTTTAATTTTCAACGAGAAGTCCTCAGGAATTGGAAGCAGGAACCATAGCAACACTCAAAAAATTAATTCTTTTTTTAAAAGTTAGTTTCCTACAACTACTTCCTTGAAAAAAATACACCACTGGACATACTGAGGCTTTTTTGAAGAAACATATTTTACTCAGGTAAATTACGTCCTATTGTTACGTTCTCAACAACTTCTCGTTGGAAAGCAACACTGCAATTTCAATAAAAAATTATTGAGATTTCGAGTCACTGGTAAGAATACGTACCACTGAACACGATAGGGTTCTTTGTCAAAAATCTCACCGTCCGTCGTCACGATGCGACGGTGCCTAAATTCAGTCCCAAGATTTTAATTTACACTGATAGCCAAAGCGTTTCAAGGGCAATTAGTGCGTACAAAATCTATTCCTCACTTATCCGAGAATGCCGTTAAACTACCAACAAACGACACAGCAACATCCAGGGAAATGAAATGGCGGATTAAAGAGCTCATTATATTGGACGCGATGCGAATCGCATCGCGTAAGATATGTGTGAAAGCTCAACTTAACAGAACAAACCTTTTTTTTGTCAACTTGAGCTTTTACACAAACCTTACGCGTCGCATCGCGTTCAATATAATGAGCCCTTAACTTGCTAAGGCAGTAACTAGTGGTGCGATCATCGGTCCCCAACCACGCCTCTATGCTACACAATCCTTCCTAAAAAGACATGCCATTCTCTCAAAGAAATGTAATACTATCAGTCAAAAGAATACCAACTACTTCCTCTCACTTAGCAGAAGAAATATCAGGCGAATTGCGTCTGTTCTTACGGCCATTGCGTATTAAACAATCATTTGAACACTATAGGCATCATTAGCAGCCCGCTCTGCTCAAAATGCGGGGAGATATAATCAGAGAAACATTTTCTGTGTAAATGCTCAGCCTATATCTCAGCCAGAGCTAAATAGATAGGGGCCTACATTTTGCCGCACAACATAATCTGAATCTTAGATTACGTCAATCGCACAAATAGATTGTAAGTAATCTCCTATGAGTAAGCACAACAGAAATTGGGTGTAGTTATAACAATACAATACAATATCTTGAAATATATGTTTAATGACTTTTCGGATTGGATTTCTTCTACTAAATGATCCAATCGAATCCCCTATCAATAGTGCCAAAATCATCTATTTTCGGGTCAGTTACACCATTTCAAAAACGACTTTTCTCTGGTTGATAATGTTGCTATAAGGCATTCAAGCCATCTTTCAATCAAGCTCAGCACAGCATTGGCGCGAATAAAATAAATTGGAAGACTTAGGCAAAAAAAAATATGGAAACCTTAAAGGAAGTTCGTCTTAGTTTGTAGTGTGTGTGTAGTAAGTGAAACCTCTGTATATACTTTATTTTCAGTTTGACGACATTCAACTAATTTTTAATTTGAACAAAAATAAATCTGTATTTTAGAAATTTAGAAATTGATCGAAAAAAGGCATAGTTGGGAAGACGTCTATATTTTTTTCCATACTGAATCGAAATTTTTTTAAACCGTTTTTTATCCTTATTTGTTGCCAAAGTGTCCAGGAATTTTTGGAGATCTAATTTGCGATTATGCTGCATGTACAGTTGGCGGGAGGACTATCAATATGGAACATATATGACGAAAATCGATTTTTCGCAAACGGCCAAGGCAAGATCAATTAAAAAATATTTTAGCCTAGGGTCATGCATTTTGAAAGAAAATACTTTTTGAAAAACTTTTGAATAACTTTTTCCACAATAGTAAACCGATTTAGAGTAGAGTTGTTATAAGACTACGAAATTTAAACAGTATTAGTCAAAGAATTTTTCCATTATATATTTGTTCACTTTTTTTCGATTTACAGCACTTCTCGATTCAACGAAATCGAACCAAATTCAAACCACGCCTTGCTCTCGTAGAAATAATTATATACAAAATAAAGAAACATACACAAACCAGCCTCCAATTTGAATATTCAATAAGATTGAAACCTTTCATCAAAGCCGCAATCAATCTGCGATTGGTTGAATATTCTTATAAAATGCATATTAACAGAATATGTCAAAGAGAAGACAAAAAACCTTCATTTTTTCCAGCGCTTTCTTGAACATTTATTTTTTCAAACCTCATAAATTTATTCCCGTTTGGAATTCAACTGGTATTACGAACACGTCGTTTGAGATCTCTTCTCTTAGTTTACACAATATCGCTTATACCATGTAAGAAAATGTATTTTTGTGGCCGTTTCTTAGTTATTTTTCATAAAATTTTAATTTATAATAGCATTGCAGCAAGATTCAAAATACGGCACTAAAAAAGCTAAGACAAATCTGTCCATAAAAAACAAATATTGAAAATGAGCAAGAAAATGTTTGCAGTTTTCATTATAATAAATTCAATAAATGCGATGGTTTTTGTGCGTGATAGCCTTTTCATTTCGGGCAAAATTTATTGTTTTTCTTTAAGGAATGGATTTTTTGCTTAAAAATGATAAAAAAATTGACTCGTACGTAATGCTCAAACGTATTCCAACGATTTGAGTCCACACCGGCTGGATACTTTAGCGTCACATTCCATCTAGATGTGTAAGTCGTGACGGACGGTAAGAATATTTTATGCGCAAACGGACAAAAAATGTCAGATCTCCTCACAATTGAGAGCGTAAGTTAGGCTTGTTCTGCCCACTTTTGAACAATTTCTGTTTGACCCAGCTGTCATTTTCGACACAGGACCGAAAAGTCTGTCATTTTCGGTCCAGTTGTATTTACTCACACCAGCTGACACAGCGCTAATTTCGAACTCAGCAGTCTATATTTTCGATCGTTTTATTCAACGAAGAAGAAGAAAAAAATGGTTCTACTTTGTTTTCATATCGATTCCAAATTAATTTTAATAAATAAAAAGTGTGTAGACAATAAATCGAAAAACCAGAACCAAGATCTGAAAGGGAATTTTTCAAAAAATTTTCACAACTAGTAACTTCAGGTGAATATGCAAAATAATAATAGAAAAGTGGAAGTGTTTGTAAATCTGGAAATGTTTGCAAGGGTTATAGCAAATATTTTTTTAAAGTGAAAAATGTTAATTAATGGAAAAAGTGCGACCAACACTTGATGAAATAATGCTCAAATTTTTTTTGTGGTTAATCGTGTCTGGAATCTTCGAATTTTTCAACTTTGAATGTCTGTAACTTTTTATGATGAAAATAATTGGTTTCTTTGAAATATATTAAGTTTAGGATTCTTTATTAAATTATTAAATTATTAAATTTATAGGAATTGAAGCAATATTTAGTAAAAATAAACAAGTTTACTGATCACCTGTTTTTGTAGCAGTAGCTGAACAGAAAAAAAGCGTGTTTCTATTAGCTGAACAATGTGTTGTAGTAGCTGAACCTAACAAAATTAAGTTTTATATTGTCTTTACTTGTAATTTCATATTATTTAATACATTGCAACTGATATTTAAAACATTGTAACCATTTTCAATGATAATAACTCGTGAAAACACAATATTTCAACGAATTTCGACTCGATGATTTTGTGATTACAATACACTCATCATCTTTTATTTTTACCATGTGACTCGGACCAGCTGGTTTGAGCGTTACACTAATGACGTTGTTTATGTGTTGGATATCCGAATATTCGAATTCGCATTCCGAGGCAATAAAAAAATGTATTCGGTTTGGTGCTTATAAAATTACTTTAAACATCAAACCGAGGGGGTAGTCACGTTGATTTAATTTCATATGAAAAATCGCACATCGCTTGTAGTGATTACCCCTTTATATCGATCTAATATGTGTCATCTATCAATGTAAACATTAGCTACATGACATGACTTTAGTTTTGTTTTAATTATGGCAAGCAAAAGTGGCGTTTTTAAATTCGTTCTTACCTTAAATTAATAATAGCAACAATACTTCAGTGAAGAATTTATAATTCTTCTTTATTTCTGTAGAACAGTGAAGTGAGGATGTGATATGAACCTAACGGTGAACGTTTTGAAGATTAGCTTTAATGAAAACTTTTGTTTTCGTTTCTTTTTACACTTAATGCATGCTTTTAACATTGCAATCAATCCAATTGTATCAAATATTGAGAAATTCTTCAGTGTTGTTTGATATTTAGAAATAAAAAGGACATTTTGAAAAATAATTTTGCCATAATCAAAACAAAAAATGCTGTGCGGACCCGTACGAATGGTGATGCGTTGCAAAGAATGTCGAGATTTTAATTAAATTTTATTTTCATAAAATCGCATTGCAATATGAGAAATCCGTCCTTACGGGGTCATAAAACACATGCAGGGGACACGTACGTATCAGAATAGATGTGGCAAATAGAATAGATGTTGCAAAAAGATTCGAACGTATCAAAGTAAATGTTGCCTCTACTCTTAAGTGTATGAAATTACATCGACATTAAATTGCCGAAAGGGCTATATTGAAATATCCGTCCGAAAAAACGGCGCAAAAAACATCTCCAATCCTTAAAAAAGCCCGAAATTAAAAGAAAAATGGAAAATATTTGAAAAAAAAAATTGCACTAGGCCCAATCCATATTTCCATGAACAAAAAACTTTCCTCTTTTTTGTCTGCAACATTACAAAAAAAACCTCATCATTCAAGAAATATTTACAAAAAACCACCAAATATCGTGTAGGATCGCGTAGCGTGAGTTGGGTCCACACTGAGGACTCTACAGCCCGAACCACTCAACAGATTTTGACTAATTTAATTTTCGTGATTTTCTGATGTCCATAGCTTTTCTTTAAAACCTTCAAGGGCGATTTCCGTTCTAATTTCGCAGAGATATAAGTCAAAAAGTTCCACCAACCTTCAACGAACCACGTTTTCTACCACTTTATCGACTGTAACTTCGAAAGTTTTCGATCGATTCTCTCCAAATTCAATCTTGTACATAATTTTCTGATTATCTTTCAGTGAAAATCGGATAAGATTTACCCAATTTACGTAGAAAAAAACACGTTGGGCCCTAGTAGGGATTCAGTTTAAGGGCCCTGGCTGAGCATAAAAGCTCGAAATTAAAAAAACTTTCTTCCATAAAATGTCAGGCATGCCCAGACCCTTCAAACAAAACAAAAATTTGAAAATTGGAAAAGATTTACTCAAGTTATGTACAAAAGACCAAAACTAGCCGACAGTGCCCAGATTCAATTCCATAAAATATTTCGATTACCTTTCAGGGAAAAAAAAGTTTTTGAAAATCGGTTGAGTTTTACTCGAGTTATCGTGCTGACAAACGGACGGACGGACATTTTTTTTATTGTTTATTCGTCATCTAAAGACCATGATCGAAGCTCCCTCCTCTACTCACGGGTTGAAGTTGGGGTGGTTACAAACTTCTTGATAAACGCATAAGAAATATTAAATTGAACTTTATCAATGTCAACTAAAGTTCCTTCATTCTACGCACACCACCCTCCAACGCGCATATTTTTAAATTCTTTTTGAATAAATCCAAAAATACATATTTGCAAATTGAATGTTCGAATTTGTGAAATAGCTCCAAACTTCAAGTTTCATGAAAATTTTGAATTTTTTGACGAAAATCCAAGTTTTAGGAAATCCAAATTTTCATTAAAATTCCAATTCCAAAAAGTTTTACAAAAATAACATTTTCAAAAAAATTTAGATTTTCAAGAAAACTAAAATGTTTTAAGAAAATTCAAATTTTCAAGAAAATTCCAATTTTCAAGAAATTGCAACTTTTGAAGGAAACCGAAATTCGGAACTCTCACTTGAACTCGATGTGTTTCATAATTTAATATAATTGCAAATTTCGTTTAATAATTAAAAGGGTAACGTGACATTTCTCCGCCGCAAATAATACCCGGAGTGTTATTAACGCCCACCCGTGCGTTATTAACACCCACACCCTGGGCACTAATAACGCCCGGGGCGTTAATAACACCCGCACTCCGGGCGTTAATAACGGCCAGCTAATAATTCGCTACACGCCAACGATTGACTTTCATAAAGTTTTCATGTGATTTTTTGATTCCTTATTCACAACTATTTTTAGTTTAGAGCGTTTCTATGTATCAAGAAAAAAAAATTTCCATCTAGTGACATTCTGTATGATTCTCTCAATCAATCCCTTCCAGTGACGTTCTGTATAAAGAAAATTTTCGTCTTAGTCAACTCTTTCTAGTGACGTTCTGTATAAGGAAAATGCTTCTCTTAGTCAATCCCTTCTAGAAACATTCTGTATAAGGAAAATTTTCCCCTTAGTCAAGTCTTTCTAGTGACATTCTGTATAAGGACAATGTTCCTCTTACTCAACTCCTTCTAGTTACATTCTGTATAAGGAAAATTTGACTGCGTGTCGCCTTGAAGCACTTCATATGAAATGTATTTTATGAAAATCGAAATCCAATTAAATGTGGCGAAATGAATATTATTGTATAGAAGTTTGTAGTGCTCAAACATTATTTTAGGAAAAACAAGTATGTTTTAGCTTAGATAAAATTTTATTTCGCCTAAAACCTCTTTTGGCACACGACATTAACCTATAATATGAATGATTAAAATTATTTTTCATATTATTATTCGTTCATGTCTACTAAAAGTCACTAATAGTTACCATTTTCTAGTTGAAATTTTTAGTTTTGAAACTGCATTATGTTTTTTTTGAAGAATAAGGCTGTAACTATCAACATTTTTAAAAAAACTTATTACTAGAAAAGTGGGAAAATAAACTTTCACCGCATTTTAAAATTTTCCTCTAGTCAACTCCTTCTATTGGGGTCATTCATAAAGGATGTCACGCTTGCTATAAACTCCACAAAGTCCATATCTCCTAACTCCTAACTCCTTCTATTGGGGTCATTCATAAAGGATGTCACGCTTGCTATAAACTCCACAAAGTCCATATCTCCTAACTGGTCAGAGATTTTGTTTATAGTACTCCGGCTACCACCCCAAACACCCCCCTATTTGGGGGGGTAGCCAAAGTTCTATAAACAGAATTTGCTGTCCTGACTGAGTTATTACCTTTTTATGGATGCTCATTTTTTATAGCAAACGTGACATCCTTTATGAATGACCCCTATTGACGTTCTGTATAATGAAAATTTTCCCCTTAGTCAACTTCTTCTAGTTACATGCTCTGTGAATTATGTATTAAAGTGCCATTTTGTAGCGTTTATCCAATCATTCAGCTGGGCATTATTAGCGCTCGGAGTGCGGGTGTTATTAACGACCCGGGCGTTATTTGCGGCGGAGAAATTTCTTGCCACCAATTAAAAGAACATTTTGATTTCTGCAAGTGTAGTAAAAATTCGAAAAGAAATCGAAAAAATTGGGTTATGAGCCAATCTAATGACCCCTACCTACTTGATAGAAATGTTTACCTGCATTAAAAAATTTTGAAAGACGGTTAAGTAGCCTTAGTTACGCTCCGTGTATGGATCCTATAGTCCAGACCACTCACACGACCTTCAACAATTTCCATGATTTTTTGCAAAGGTAAAAACGGACAAGCAAAGGTAAGCTGTTGACCAATTTTTCGACCGTATCTTAGAAGGCTTGTGACTGATTTCGCTCATCTTCAAACTTCATCGATCCCCTTTCCTGGAGGAAAAAGATTTATAAGGTCGAAATTTGACTGGGTACAAATATCGTGACAAATACGTGTGCTCTGTTTACTTCGTACAAGCCTAAAAACTCATGTCATGTAGTTGATTGTTTTTGATTTACAGACACACACATAGCTAGATGTGAAGGGGTAATTACTACAAGCCAAGTGCATTCCTTTTTATGATGTTAAGTCGACGTGACTACCCCTCGGTGTTTGATGTCTTTAGTACTCAAAATGAAATTAATAATTCAATGAAACAATTAATAAAAATGATTTAATTTTATTAGCACCTGATTGTATTAAATAATTAAAAATATTTACTGATCTATCCCCTCCGAAAACATTTTTCAACCAAAAAAGTCGATCGGTTGGGAGTTTCACTCTACTTCGAATAATTCGAATATCTACCATATCTATACAGAATACATACACAACTTGTTGTGTATACATTGAACCCAGCTGGGCCAACAGCTGGTTAGAAAATAAACTGGTAAAAATATACGATTTGTATTACAATTGAGTTTTTTGGCACGATTGTTCAAATATGGGTGCCTGGCGGGACGAAACGACTCGTGGAATATCGAGTTTTATATTTTTTGTGAATTCTTTATCAAAAATAAGGTTTAGTCTCAGAAGTAGGTAAATTCTTGTATCGCTTGCCTGATTTTATATCGACGTTAAAAATTTTGTTTTGCAAAAAAAATGAGTTGAGCTTCGACCTTTGCCAAAACTTATTTCCATTTTTTTTTACTCCTAAAAATAACAAAAATTATTGCGTAATCACTTTTTATCCAAATGCAACAGGAACGCAAATCGATTTTTTGACGAAATGCGCCCCTACTAGTGGGTTTTGGGTGATAAAACCGTTAAATTAGAGCTCGCCGATCTTATGATTTTCTTATGAAATCTCACATTTTGTAGTGAGGCTCTGCACTTATTATTGATCGTATGGAAATCACATTTTCAAAAATTCCACAAAATTAATTGATTCACTTCTCATTTCGCGTCTCATATATTCAAGTCCAAATTCTTCAGCCATTCAATGGCATCGTCCGTCACCGAATTCAGATCATTCAAATTGCCAGAAAAATGTCGAAGATGACATTCAAACACTGTTCACATTTCATTGCTTAACAAGTGAACAAGTTGTGCTAGTTGCGAGGTTCTAAAGCACAAAGAAAGTAACATTCTGAAGATCAATCAGAACACTCATTTGAGTTACTATTTTACTATAATTAAAAGTAGAATGAAGGAAGAGTGATTATGATGAAAACTTGTAGCAAAACCCTCTTT
Organism: Pseudolycoriella hygida; assembly: GCA_029228625.1. Lineage (NCBI taxonomy): Eukaryota > Metazoa > Arthropoda > Insecta > Diptera > Sciaridae > Pseudolycoriella > Pseudolycoriella hygida. The sequence goes on from CM055403.1 coordinate 91,047,154, forward strand.
TTCTTAAGCCACAGAAAATTGACTTTTTGGACCCGTACGAAGTACAAAGGTTCTATACGTTTACTACAAACAATTTTTTTGTAACATGTGGCATTATCGTCTAGAGATGACGAATCAGCAATAAAAAAAATGACCGTCTGTCTGTCTCCACTTTTTTTTCCAAACGACTCAACCGATCAACCTCAACTTTTTTTTCCTGAAAGATACATGCCTCCCATGATTCAAGTTCGAAGATGAGCAAAATCGATCAAGTGGTTCCGGAGATATGGTCGAGGAAGTGACCAAAAACATGGTTTTTCGAGGGTCGGTGAAGCTTTTTCGCAAATATCTCAGCAAGTATAGCACGGAAATTCCGAAATTCCTCATTTTGGTGTCAAATGAAAGCATTTGATGTTAAAAAACTGGGAAAAAAATTTTATGGGAATCGGTTCAGGGGTCTGGGCACTGGGACCAATGGAATGGACGAAATTGAGATTCTTGACCATATACGAAAACAGTTTTTCGTCTATATTTCCTTAATTATGCAATATGGAGATTTACTGTCAAAGGCAAAGTTGTAGAGAATTAAATTTAAGCGAACACATCTTTCTGGGTTTTGGGGAAATGTGGTACAATCCTGGTATATGTCCACTTCCATAATTGGGCAGGATGACCCGAATCTCCAGAACTATGAGAGTTAGAAAGTTGGTTTCAAAGGCGAAGTTGTGGAGAATCAAATTTAAGGGAACAAGTGTTCTAGGGTTTAAGGAAAAGATGACTTAGTCCTTGGATATAACCTTTTCTAGATTTGAATGGTCTGAGACGTACTTCGGTAGGGCCTTTGACATTACCTTGGGTAATTTCTATGGATTTTTGAAATTCTTACAAATATAAAGGAAGAGAAAACGTTGGATTGTTTGCTTTTGTATATATTTAGATACGTTCGAGTATCTTTGCCACATCTATTCTGTTTGCCACATCTATTCTGATACGTACGGGTCTTTGGTTATGTTTTAGATATAAAAATGCTTGCTCTCATACTCTTCAGCGCTACTGCAGCCGGCGCACACCTCTTATTCCACCTGTGCGCAAAGTACGCAATCATAATGATCGACATCTTATTGCTTGTCGCGTAATGTTTTGTAACTTTCGATTTATTTTCGTGCAAATTTTCATTCATTTTGGCACGATTTTGGCACGAAACACAATTTTTGTTGTGTCTGACTTTTTTTGGGTAAGTACTGTAATTACTGTTTTTATGTGTTTGCGCACAGGTGGAACATGACGTGTGGATTGAAATCGTTGAAATACGTTTAAACATTCATATTGTACGATATTATCGTGACACTTTGTATATTTTTTTGTTTTGATCACCTTCGGCCACCATCTCGAAACCTTTCGATACTTAGTCCCGTTGGTAAAAATCTTCAAATTTTAGTTTCATCGTAAAAATTGATCATATATTAGAGGTAGCGGGCCGCCCGAAAATTGAAAATAACCCGACCCGAACCCGAATCAATTTGACGGGTCAGGTCGGTTCGAAATTTTCGGTTTTCTTTTTTTTTATCGGGTTTTCGTCTTCTTTTTTTCGGGTCGAGTCGGTTTGCTTGAGGTATGCTTGGTCAGGAGGAAACAGGATTTTTGGACTTGGGCGGACTAACGTAGCATATGCGTCTACGTAGAAGTTTTTAACCAGTCGAATTGAGAAGCAGTTTACTTTCAATTTTGTTACACTGGAAGGTAACCAAAAAAGAAAAGATGGAATTGAAAATGCGCAAAATGGGTCAACGACTTCCCAAGGTATGATCGAAAAAGTTGTGTGAAGTTGGTTTCTTGAAGGTTGGTGAAACTTTTTCGCTTATATCTACGTGAATAACGCTCGGAAATTGCTTTTGAAAAACTAACCAAAAAAATCGATTCCGAGGCTCAGGATGTAAGGTCCATAGAGTGAGCCCAACTCATGCTAGAAGCAGCGGGAAGGAGCCTCTTACGTTATTTTCTGCATTCATACTATACAAAACGTACCCGCTGCATCAGCTTGTTATTTTTTCACTTTCGATAAGTACGTTTACCGTCATTGTACTGCTCAAAAGAGATGCTAAAATAAAAAAGACGGTTTTGCGAGTCGACAATACGCCTACGGCAATTCTAGAATCCCGCTCTAAGCGGTGTTACGTTTGTAATTAGTCGAATCACCTCAATGAACAAAAAAATCATCTTGAATTGTCTGAAGGCCATCTAAAAACCTATGGAAGTTCAGAAGTCACTTCGAATTTGTTCGACTTTATGGGCTAGGACAGATATGACGCAATATAATAATAATTCAATTCACAAATTATTAATTAATTGATACGCAGAATACGTCACAATGGACTACGACAATGACTTTTTTTTATATTTTTGTGTGATTCTATCTGTTACGTAAATCACAATACCGAAATCAAAATAAAAAAAAATCACTTATTTTTTTTTATAATCCACTTTAAAATTTTGAAAATCCAATTGACAACATGCCGATTATATAGTAATGAAATGTATTTTACTTTGTGTTGTTGGTAACCGTGACGCTGTAATGCTGTCTTTCTACACGCGTATTTTGTTTGACATTTTTCACATTACATAAATATAGCTCGTCATGAAAATTCTGTCCTGTTTTTTTAATTGATTGACGAGGTAAAGCTTGCGTCTTTTAGATGTATAAATGTTTGGTTAGTGCAACGTAAACACATGTCTTCGGAATAGTGTCAAAGTGAAACGATCTCACACGGAATCATCCTAAATTCTGGATACAAAACTAAGCCAACATAACCTTACATCTGGATTTAAACAACATCCGTTTTGGGAGAAAACTACACGTCGTAATTTAGCTGCTTGCGACTGGATGGTAATAGCCACATGTGCCCGGTCTAATAAATTCAAACTCCTCGTCCCCTTCTGCTTCCACTTCTTATTCTCGTGTTTGAAAATGTTACAAGCGTTATAAAACAAATTTAAATTTATTTATGTTTACAAACGTGTGACAGTTCAATGATGACAGGTGTTGTGATAGGTCTTTTTCGTTGGTACACCTGATCATGGCCTATTTTCGGTAATTTTTTTTTTAAATTTCGGCAATTTTCAGTAATTTTTGGTAATTTTCAGTAATTTTTGGTAATTTTTTGGTAATTTTCAGTAATTTTTGGTAATTTTCGGTAATTTTCAGTAATTTTTGGTAATTTTCGGTAATTTTCAGTAATTTTTGGTAATTTTCAGTAATTTTTCAAAAATTTTCAGGAAACGATTTTTTGAAAGCTGAACAACAAATGTTTAACGAATTTTCTTTCGTTTATTGCTTCGCAGACGTTTTCGAAAATCAGTGCCTTTATCACAGTGATTTCGCTCACGCAGAGGTTCGACAAAGTTTTTGCTTCCGTTTTCTGCTTCTTGAGGGCTATCACAACCATGATGATCTACATCGCTACTACTAGTTGCATGTTGTTCATTTTCAATAGTTGCAACAGTATGTAAAGCTGATTCAATAAGCAGACTTTCACAGTCATGACGATTTAATTCTTCATTTTCGATTAACGCGACTTCAGCACCACCATTCTCACTATTTTCAGCAGACTTCGAATGGGATATAATGCGCTCTGTTTCGGTATCGGCTTCATGTAATTCATTAATTCGCCTATGGCTTTTGGAAATGTGGTGAGTAAGTGTCGCAAAATACCATTTATATCTACACGGTCTTAACTTAGCTTTTATTTTCGTTTTGTAAAAGCTATTATATTGCTGCCACTTTACGCTATGTTCTGGCTGCAGTTAGGATACGGGCGGTTAATTTGAAACGAGACTGATCCATCAGAATTTTTTCTGATGCTTTCTCTTAAAACTTGAAAAAATAATTCTTCTTCTGGGATCTGAAATAATGGTCAGAAATTGGTAAAACAAGACGAATTTGTTATCTGTTTAAGAAAACATGCCTGCATTAAAGCTTTTTGACGATGCATCCAGGTCGACAATGAACGTTGAAATTCTGCATAATGCTTCGTCTTTTCATCTTCAGTCAATGTACCGATCTCATCTACAGTTATTTGTGATTCAATGTCAACTGAATTTAAGTTCGATGCTGAAACTGTGCTAACAGGATTAGATGCGTTTTTATTGACTTCTAATGCACTTCTGCACTCGTCCCCAATCAATTTTAATATAATTTTTTGTCCAATGGAAAATTTAAACTTATTCTTGCATTTCGTATACGCCCCAAATAATCCTCCAACTTGTAACCAACTGGAAGTATGTCTTTTATAAGGTCCTCACGCACAAACTCCTCCATCGTTACAATACAATTGTCGTCCATTCTGGCGAACACAGCTGCTGAATTTAAGTCACAAAGTTCAAGATTAATTTCAAATTTCGCGGGACTTTGGTTAGAATTTTTGATTCGATTCGACGGAAAAATTCATCACCGCTTAATTCTTCCAACCGTTTCGTATTTAAATTTTGAATTGATTCCATTTTGCAGTTTTACCCAACAACACACCGATTTGAACTTTAAAATGGACACATTCACAACTACAACATAATACCGTTTTATAAATTTTAAATATTAACTACGAAAGAAAATTATATTAAAATTGATTGGGGACGAGTGCAGAAGTGCATTAGAAGTCAATAAAAACTCATCTGATCCAGTTAGCACAGCTTCAGCATCCATTGAATTCACAGAAAAATTTTCTGTTACCAGTGCGTCTTCAAATGAACAGCAAAACAGTTTTGAAGTTATTGCTAAACCAGAAAATGATATCAAAGAGTTTTGCCTTTTCAATTACATTGGGTCGTTGATGATTACAGTGTTCAATGACGCGAAAAGATTAACTTTAAGCACTTGGTCGTGGCCTTCCCGACATGTGACTGCTGAAAAAGCTTATCATTTTAAAGCTACTGGAGAAGCCACATCCTCTCCTATTTTAAATTATGTGATACCGTCTCAGCACAAAATATTTTTGGATTGCATCGTTAAAAGCAACAAGCCTGAATTTGTAAACATGTTGCAGAATTCGTTAGCGCTGTCTTTACGAGTAGATGGTTCAGTTGATCGCACTCAAGATCACAATATTTATGTTTTGTGTCATATCGTAAATAAAGATGCTACAACTTCGACGATGTTTATAGGGTTTCAAGTGCAAAACTCCGCAAAATCATTGGGCTACTTTGAATGCGTGAAGAGTGTTGTGAACGATATTTGGACATGGGAGAAATGTCTCGAGTTGTCTACTTCTTTGGTTACGGATGGTGAATCCTTGAACAGTGGTAATGAGCAAGGTCTTCACACTAGATTCGTAAATGAAGTTCGAAAGTCAACGTCACGAAAATAACCGGTTATTTCTATATGGTGCGTAGCCCACAGACTTAATCTAGCTTGGAAAGATGTCTGCAAAGACTGCCCACTGATTGCCGACATAATATCAGTTGCATCAAGTCTTTCATCACACTTCCACAAATCAAAACTAATGAACTCTCACAATCGGAAACAAAATAAACTATTTGATTCATGACACACACAAAATTTACAATGGGCTTATTATATGCAAAATACAGCGTGATAAAGAACAGACATTGTAAACGCCTAACTGCAAACCACATACACTCACAAACCAATAAGTATGCGTACTCTATCAAAAGTACACAAACGCTTTTCTTTACATCATTTCTTATTCGCTCACGGTACAGATCACCGCGTGTAAAAACCAATTCGACCGAAAAATTAACAATCGAAGTCAGACACTCGGATAGTTCCACCTGGATGTTCCACCTCATTCATTAAACAAATCAAAGCACCAAAGGGCATACGAACATATAATTTCGGTGGAGATTCTAGTACGAAACAAGGAAAGGTGCATCCATTGCCTTAATACGCCACGTGAAACCAACAAGAAAAATTCATATTTCCTAAGCATTTGCGTCTTCAATCAAACCAACAGGAGCATCATACTTCTAAAGGTAATTATCTACAACCAAATCGTAATACCGAAAACCAAAAATAGTTCGGACAAAATAAGCGTAGCCATAGAACACATAACCTTAGTCTCGGTTTCTATTACAGCGAACCATAAAGATCCAATCGGCGGTCGAATCCATCAAGGCTCATTGCTCACACAGGTGATGGGAGAAGAAGGATCATCGGCATCCGAGGAAGAATACAACAAAGGAATTACCTCTGCGTCTGAGGAAGAATACTGGAATTCAACTCCAGTTTGTGAAGCCTCAAGTATCACAAAAGACCTTCAAGGACTAAGAGTCCAACCAACTCGATCTACCATTGAACCCAAAGAAATTCGCACTCCAAAAAGGAAAAATACGTCACCAATCTCCTCTAGTGAAGTGAAAAAAAGATTTCTCAATCCGATGGTACCACCAAAATTCAATGAGGTTATCCAAAGGACACTGTGGGTGGTCGACGTTCTGATCGACGCTGAAAGTGAAGTTACCATGACAAAAGATCAAGGTGACCTAATTAGTGAAGAACTCACTAAAGCCCTATTCGCGTCTGACAAAATGAACATCCTAGATTTCGATCACTGTGGATACGAGCGAAACCTGTATCGCACAATCAGCCGCAATACGGAGACCCGAGACTGGGTCTTGGCCACCATTCCCACGCTCAAGTTCGACAAATGGCCAGAGGCAAAACTAAAAACGGTCGAGGCCGGGAAAACACCAAAAATGGTAAGAGCCTCAATAGTTTTAGATTATCCAACACCAGAATTCGGCGAGGTCTTCGCAATAATCGAAGCCCGGAACAATAATATTAAAACGAAATTCTGGAGATTATACAAAAAACATAAAGTCGAGAAGGGCAAGCAGCTCTGGAATATTGGGATCGATGAGGAATCCTCTAAAATCATTAAAGGAATGGAATTCTTCGTCCAGTACGGACTGCATAAATTAAAAATATCAATCCCCAATGAAAAGAGTAAAAACTAAACTCATTAAGTGGTGCCCATATGGGCAATTAAATCTAATCGATCAATTAAATTCACAATCAGCAAACTACTTCTGTGTGTTTAATTTCACAACGGCTCGACACCAAGTAAGTTTAGGTAAGTTCGCTGTAGCCACAAACGCTACAAACATAAAACAAAAAAGTCATAATCAAGCGTCAAAACATCTCTTTGATGCCCATTTTACAATGAACAATAATGTCTAGCAAACTACAATTCCATCAGGTTAACATGCATCACTGCAAATCTGCAGTAATCGAGGTAAACACCTCAATTCCAATCAAAGGACAAACAGTCCTCCTAATACAAGAACCATAGGGGCAATAGGATAAGAAGCTTTGACTTAAATAAATTTAACCTGCTCACGAAGGTAAGTCACGATAAACCCAGGACCTGTATTCTAGCAACCAAAGATACAGAAATAATGCTCCTGAGTCAATTATGTACTGGCGATCTAACAGTAGCGTCTCTAAAGACAAAGATCAATGGCGGGGAGAGAGATATCATGATAGCTTCAGGATACATGCCGTCAGATAGGGATGTTACGCCTCCCAGCCCTGAAGTAATTCAACTCGTAAACTACTGTAAAGGTAAAAATATTCCCCTTATTCTAGGGTGCGACTCCAACGCTCATCACGAAGCTTGGGGAAGCACAGACATAAATGATAAGGGAGAATCACTTATGGAATTCATCATGTCCTCTAACCTAATGCTTCTTAACAGAGGCGATGAATTCACCTACTATAACTTCATTAGAGAAGAAGTCCTGGACGTGACTCTAACTACAATGGCCTTTGCTCACATGATCAAAGGGTGGACAGTAGCAAAGAAATCCTTCTCTCTGATCATATGTTCATCAGCTTCCACATCACCACAGATAAGGTGGAACGTATGACCTTCCGAAACCCAGCTAATACAGACTGGGACAAATTTAGCAAAAGAGCTAGTCAGTTACCTCGCGGTGTTACTACCCCTATCAGCTCGATCATAGAGTTAGATCGGGAAGTCAAAAAACTAAGCGACTTCCTGACAGAATGCTATAAGGACGCATGTCCTGCAAAAGTGTTCAAGGCTGGAAGATCAGCCTCATTCTTTACAGGAGATATTAAAGCCCAAAGAACGCAAACGCGCAAAGCCTTCAACCAAGCAAAGGACAAAGATCCACAGAAAATTGCTCGTCGAAGAGAAGCCCAAAGGGTGTATTCAAAACTACTCCGACGTTCAAAGAGAGTTAAGGAACAACAGCTTCTTAACTCGGTAAATACCAGCGCAGGAGCGTCCAGCGTCTTCAAATCCTTAGCTAAGGACCCAATATGCTCAATTGGAACGTTAAAGAAACCATCGGGGGAATTCACTGAAACTCCGGAAGCCACTCTACACCACTTATTTGAAACTCATTTTCCAAAATGCGGACAGTTAAAACAGGCGACTGAAATCGAACCACCACTAGCTTTCCTACCGCCGTCAAGACTCGGCGATTTAGAAGTCGCAAGAAAAATAGTCACAAGAGAAAGAATAATCTGGGCCATAAAATCTTTCTCTCCCTTCAAATCAGCCGGCGAAGATGGCATTTTCCCAGCAATAATGCAAAAAAGCCGTGAATATACAGCTGACACAATTGCAGAATTATTCATAGCAAGTATTCACCTCCAACATATACCAACATCATGGAGATCTGTGAGAGTAGTATTCATCCCTAAATTAGGACAAAAATCCTACATGGCCGCGAAAGCCTTCAGGCCGATCAGCCTTACATCCTTCTTCCTAAAAACGCTGGCAAAACTAATTGATAGGTACCTAAGGGACGGAATTCTGAAACGTTTTCCCTTACACGTCCGGCAGTAAGCTTACCAAGCGAACAAGTCAGCCGAACTAGCACTGCATCATTTAGTATCGAAGATAGAGAAAGCCTATGAATTCAATGAAATAGCTCTAGGATGCTTCATAGACATAGACGGCGCTTTTAACAACACGATTTTCAGCGCCATTGCAAAAGCATGCAGAGAACACGGTATTGAAGAAACCATCATCGGCTGGATTATAGAAATGTTAAAAGAACGTGTCGTAATTTCGCAATTGGGATCAGCCAAGGTACGTGTCCACGTTACTCAGGGCTGCCCACAAGGGAGTGTACTTCCACCTCTGCTCTACTGCCTTGTCAAAGACGGCATACTCACAATACTGAACGACTCGGGATACTATTCTCAAAGTTTCTAATCCAGACAAAACCAAACTTATAGTGTTTTCTCGTAAGAAACCGCAAAAGTGTTTCTCCCCACCTCTCTTTTTCGGTAAACGCATACAATTGTCGGAATTCGTTAAGTATTTAGGAGTCTACCTCGAGCCCAAAAGATACTTTAACATGCATATTAACATGAAAGTTAATAAATCTATTAATACTTTATGGCAATGTCGTAAAACTTACGGAATATCATGGGGACTAAGCCCTAAAATACTGCATTGGATCTACACAGCAATCGTGAGACCCAGACTCAGCTATGCTGCAGTAGTATGGTGGCCGAGATGTAGATTGGCTACCGTACAAAAGCAGCTGAATAAGCTACAGCGACTAGCCCTTGTTAGCATAACAGGCGCTATGAAAACCGCACCGACAGCAGCTCTAGAAGTCATAACAAACTTGGAACCCCTCCACATCCACATAGAAGCCAGGGCAAGGTCGACAGCCCTAAAAATGAAGAAAGCTTCGATGTTCATCGAAAGAAACTACGGACACTCAAAAATTTGGCAGCTAATGCTAAAGCAAAGTCCCGAAATCGAAATGCCATGTGACTTGATACCGCCGACCTTTAGATTCGAGAAGTCTTTCAAGATACACATTCCGAAGCGAGAAGAATGGTCATCACCATCACACATCTTGGCAGAGAACGCAATCACCTGGTATTCGGATGGATCTCGAACTAATCTTTCTGGGGCAGGATATTATTGCTCACAAATGCAGTGCAGTGAATCAATACCGCTTGGGAAATACGTTGGAATTTTCCAAGCAGAAATGACCGGAATCCTAAGCAGTTGCAAAGAGATTGGACAAAAGGACATCCCATCTCAACAAGAGCGACTAATATATATTTGCACAGATAGTCAGGCCGCGATCAAATCACTGTATTGTAATAGGTTCACCTCAGCCGTCACTCTAGAATGCCATGACACCCTTGAAACACTTTCAAGGGAAATCCAAACCACGCTAGTCTGGGTGCCGGGCCACAGAGGTATCGAAGGTAATGAAAAGGCGGACGAAATGGCGAGACTAGCATCGTCTACCCTCATCACTGGCCCAGAACCGGACATCCCAGTCTCGCTCTCCACACTAAATCAGTTCATCAAGAAATGGAAAATAGATATGTTTAAAAATGAATCTATCCGTACGGCCAGGCAGGCAAAACACTGCATTGCAATCAACCCGACGAACTCGAAATACTTCCTTTCTCTAAACAGGAAGCATCTCAAAAGGCTCACAGACATTTTAACGGGTCACAACACTCTCAACAACCACCATCAGCAACACCCCAAACTGTGAAAAGTGTGGGGACCCTGAAACCGCTGAACACCTTCTCTGCATATGTCCAGCTTACATAGACGCTAGAAGAAAATCCTTAGGAAATTATACGATAAAATACAGCTCTATCTGGAGCATCCATCCCAGGTAAATTCTAAAATACCTAAATGGTACAGGAAGGTACTAATTGATCGTGGGACGCACAACAGGTCCATTGGCGGCCTAGGTGCTGGGGTAACATTTATACCCCACCCACTTATCCTAATCCTAATCCTATCTTTAATTTTCCATTCATAACAGATCAATATTGCTCAATGGGTGGAAGCTCTGGGGTGTTTTGTGGATTGGCGTCTTTCCGTACAATTTGGAACAACTGTCGTATTATGCAAAACATACTTGCCTTCGACCACATTGGAGCAATGGTGGGTCGCCAAATGAGAGCAGAAGCACGTCAGGAAAGCAAAGCTTGAGTTCGAAGACTTTATTTCATGTGTAAAGTTGAATTAATCGTGTCGCACATCACAAACGCTCTGCTCTCTTGTCCGCAGCTGCGCATAGGTTACCAAATCAAATTTTTCTGCGATATTTTGAACTTTTTATGCTTAAACTAATAAACAACATTGTGCCTGTCGAGTGACGTGAAAAACTCGTGACGAAGAATCAGTTTAAAGTCACTTTGTTATAATTCGCGTAGCCATTTAGAAAACAGTCAAATTTTGTTACTAGCTGTTTTGCCTTTAAGTTCATCTACCGCGACCGTCGCCTCGTCTTCTGCAGGTCATATTCAGACTTATATGGACTTCTTTCAGAACATCTCACATCAAAAGTCTTTGATTTTTGCCATGCAAACGCACCAAGTTTCATTCATCTTGAAAGCATCCAGAGGTCTCATTTTTTAACACTTCCTCGTTCCCGATCTATTGCTACACATTCATTAAAGATTTTTGGCACCAAGTTGACCGTCGAATGAAAAATTTGTACTTTTTTGAAAAGCTTGATGACTCAATAATACATTTTTCAAACTTTTGAGCAAAATCGTTTTTCTTCTTGCGACTTTGGACGAAGTAATTTCAAAAACTGATCGTGAAAATAATTTTTGACTTCTATTCTATTGAAATTGAGGTTCCCAGATCATATTTCTGTTTATGGGATCTTTCTTGCAGCGCCAGTTCTGGAGTTGCAGCCATATGAAGGTGACCAGATTTCGTCGTGTTCAACCTTTAAAACGGACAACCTCAAAATGTCAATTGGTAAAAACCGTACCAATTGCCATTTTGAGACAGTCCGTTTAAGTAGAAAAAATCAAATTTTTGAACATTTTAAGGGGAAGACCTCAAAAAGTCGGGACCTATTTTTATTCTCTAAAGTTTGGTAGAGCTTGATTGTATATTTACTTAAGAATATCACTTAGAACTTTTGTAGGCATTTGTGAACAGCCCACAGATTGCCACACATTACCGTACCATATAAACATGCACACAAAGCGCTTGGAGTGCGCACACTTTGATTGTTCGAATTCATTACATTATTTCGGTGTTATGTCAGTTTTATTTTAAACGATAATTTATTGTTTCGGTCTTTCACAATTAAAATTTTATTATTTTTTTTCCTTAGATTAGCGAGTTGTAATTGGTAATTAAAATCGTAACAATACACGAAGCGGTGCTAAAGGAAACATATTAATCGGGGGTAATTAGAAGGCTATTCCTTAAAGTGCAGTATATCAACGTTGATTGTCCAAATTTGTATTTGAGTTTTCTCTGAAAGTGTTAAGACTTTCGATTAGTTACTGGAACCGCTGTTTTTATTACATTTGTCTTACTTTGATACCTTTTTTGGACGTATTGCCGCCCCGCGACAGTACGAATTATTATAGGTTTTGCTGACACCCACAGATAGAATAGAACTGTCAATTTGTTTAACTTTCTACAAAAAAAAATAACTTAAACAGTCTGTTTAACTTAGACAATCGAGGTCAGGAAGTTCCTTAGTATAAGGTTTAAAACTCTCAGTCGTTCATTCGACGAATCGAAGACCTGTTGCAAGCACTTATGGTAAAATCGATTTTTTATATCCGAGCAGATTGTCAGAGATTGCTTCTTTTCAAATATTTGACATCAGCTATTGCAAACTCAATTAAAAGGTTTTTCTAAATAAACTGACAGAAATAGACAAACTCTCTCTATTTCCTTAGCACTGATTCGAATTTATATGGAAATCAAACTACTGAAATATTTAGAATCCAAGTCCATCACAATAACGCTTACACTTCACCAAAATCCTAGCAAGATCCGCCATTTTTTAAATAAATTGAAAAACCTTTGTGTTTTTATGTTTTTGCGCAAAATGAAAGGGTGAAACTCCCTACCAGTATTACCAGATCATATTTTTAACGAAAAACTAAATTCGTCCAAACCTCACTTTTTTCACCAGGTCTATCAAAAAAAGCGAAGCTGCGTACTTGTGCAATGCATCAAAAATGTTCGCAGATGTTTCTTTCTCAACTTTTCAATACTGAATTTCTGAAATAAAAAATCAAATTTCCCTTGAATGCAAAATCAACCCTGCCATAAAGAACGATTTAAATAAACGAAAGGGTGAACAACATTTTTTAGTACAGAATAGAAGGGGTTGACGCAATCTGAAGTTAAAAAACATACAACATTCAGATTTTACACGTTAAAGGGGTTGCATTGCAGTGGTTTTCATGTATTGATAATAAAGTTGAAAATTTATTTAATTTTCAAATTAAAATATTTAATAAAAATGAAGATCAGAGCAGAACATATTTACAAATTATTTAAATTTAAAATCGCGCAGTCGTGTTTAGAAACACTTTCCTTAAAGCGGAAAGTGAAATGTATGCAAAATAGATAAGTGAAACTACACGATATAAACAGTATTTTTAAAACGTTGGATGTGTTAAGTTGAATCGCTACAAATTGGATTACAGTGAAATTTTGGATTAATATTTGTGGATAGTAAGTTAATTTGTTTTGACTTCCTCTTACAGTATATTAGTAAGGTGATTCAATTTGAAAGGGTTGTCTCGTAGAATGTTACTTCATTTTCCCACTTTTTGTGTAATAAGTTTTTGAAAAATGTCTATAGTTACAGCCTAATCCTTTCAGAGGTGTAAAATGTCACATATATAGATGACATTTGTATAATCAGATATATGATTTTTAACAGCCTCAAAAAAAAAAACATATGCAAAACATACGCATCAGAATGGCAAAGAGAACAAATGTTGCAAAAAGATTCGAACTTAATCTAAAGAAATAGTGTCTTATGAAATTACGTCAACATTAAGTTGTATTGGAAACTGCCGAAACGACAATATTGAAAAACCCGTCTTAAGCAACTGCAAAAAAAAATTGTGAATTTTGCAAATTTTATGAATTTTTGTAAATTTTTGTGATTTTTAGTAAAATTTTATTTTAGAACTGAATGTTATGCTTGCGAACATATTTCGTTCCTGCGTTCTTCTACACTCCCTTAAGCCAATTTTTTTTTTACTTTTCGTTTCTGATTTCGGCTGCCTTCGCTTTTTTGCAAACCAAAACTCAGGTGCCGTTCGAGGATCGAACTCTTCTATAGAACTCATGTTAATGTTGACATACAAGTAATTGTAAAGCGATCTTTCAATGAGAGACGATCTGTCTGTGTCTTTGAATTTATTGTAGACATCTAAAACCGGATAATAAAGAAATAATTTAAACTTACTAAGTAATCTTTCGACGTCTGCCGAATGCGGTTTAGCTGCGACAATTCTAGCTAGTCCACGTTTTATTATTGGTAGGTTGTTGGGACAAAACTCATGAAGCTTTTGCAAGTAACTAAGTGTGGTGTCGCAAGTATGTTCCTTCAACAAAGCAGGCTTGTCGTACTCGAAGTAGGAATCTCTTACGTCATTATCGGGCAGCAAATAAGAATGGTACTTTTCAAGGTCAAATTTTGACACTGTGTTATTGATAAGAATGAATGGTTTCATCGTCTCCTGCAATGACTCATCAATACCGAGTCGAATCTTTAGCTGTCTAATCAATTTATTGGACCCGTACGATGTGCAAAGGTCCTATACGTTTACTACAAAGAATTTTATTGCAACATGGGATAGATCGAGGTGGGAGGGGGGGATGCATCTATTATCGTCTAGAGATCAGCAATAAAAACAATGTCCGTCTGTCCGTGTGTCCCCTTTTTTTTCTAAACGGCTCAACCGATCAGGTTAAACTTTTTTTCCCAGAAAGGTACATGCCTCCCATGATTCAAGTTCGAAGATGAGGAAAATCGGCCAAGTAGTTCCGGAGATATGGTCGAAGAAGTGGAGGTCGGACATGAAATTTTCGAGGGTCGATGAAACTTTTTCGCAAATATCTCAGCAAGTATAGCACGGAAATTCCTCATTTTAGTGTCAATTGAAAGCATTTGATGTCA
>CM055403.1:91071095-91090444 GCA_029228625.1 Pseudolycoriella hygida
GCTAATGGACACCAATAGTATTGGTCCAATACACAAGACGTATTTGTTCGAGTTTAGTTTAATTATTATTTGAATTAAACATTTGAACTTTTATTTTTTTTCGAAACTCCTGACCTTACAAATGCTGTATAATGGTCCCACAAATGTTTTGTAGAAGAACTTTTTTTTAAACTCGATCTTCATTTGCCTCTTTTGAAAAAACTCATTTCGGTGGCATGAACTATGGCATAGACATAAATGTTTTCTTGAACATATAAATTTCCAAATAGGCTTTTTTTGTGTAATTACTAGTACTATGATAGCACTTCAAAATGCCGCTGATTGCGCGTTTAAATATTTTTTAATGTGGAATACTATACAGCATGAAAGAGCTTCAAATTTTAATTTAATTGATAATTTGATTTTTTTTGAAAAATACAGATTTTCGAAAAGGCCGATGCTATTCGCATCCGGTGTCGATTAGCATGCACTGTGTTGTGTGTCTAATCTACACCGGATACGAATAACATACACTGTGCGGTGTGGCTAATCGCATCCGGTGTAGATTAGCAACAGCTGTGTGGATGATGCTAATCGACACCGGATGCGAATAGCATCGGTCTCTTCAAAAATCTGTATTTTTAAAAAAAATCAAATTATCAATTAAATTAAAATGTGAAGCTCTTTCATGCATTAAATAGTTATTTACGTCACAAGGACAAGGGACCGAAAGATCTTTGCGAGTGACGTATTAAGTTTTATGTTGATGGAGGTCAAAAAGTTCACTTTGTTTCCCATTTGTGAAACTCGAAACATAAAATATTATATGTGACATGGACAAAAAATGTAGATCTCGTAAGGAGGTCGGTAAAGGTACCTCGGGCTGGCGCAGTCGAATACTTTTACCCACCTGGTTACTCGATCTCCATTTTTTGTCCTAGTGACATAATATTCGACCCTGCTGAAAGTAAAGAAAAATGTCACTTTGAGGGGCGAGAAAACTTTCTCGTACGTATCTTGAAACACTTTACTTTCGGCCCTATTCTGAAGCATGAAAATATTTTTCGTTTTTATACCACTCCGACGGGTTTTTCATGTACATAGTGACGTAATCAGCAATTTAACTGAAATTGCGATATTCTTCGCAACATCGCAACGCATCGGGATTCGTACTGGTCTACAGGAACATAACATGGTTTTGTTTTGATTATGGTAAAATTCTTTTTCAAATTGTTCTTGTATATGACTACCGATCGAATAAGAAAATTTTTTTTATCATTCGATTAATAAATAAATATTGCGGTTGTCAATTCGATTGCTTATAATGTTCAAAAGGTCCATGTAACATGAAGAATAACGAAACCAAACGTTTTGAATAGAATGCATCTTTTAAATATTCCCATCTAATTACGTTCATATAGATTATATTACACATGTCCTCGAAATATTTCTTTACGCACTTCACTGTTTTACCTTACCTTTAGAAAAATTATAGATTCTTATCCGAACTAGTAATTATTAATAATTTGGGAGAAGAATAATTTTAAAAATGCCATAATCAAAATAACTAAACTATAAGTAATGTCACGCATTGTTTACATTTGTCTTACACACATAGCTCAATACAAAGGGGTAATCACTACAAGCAATGTTTCATTTTTTATATGACATTAAATCGACGTGACCACCCCTCGCGCTAAAACGAAAAAAGCATAATGTAATTACAAGAATAGCAGCTAGAAGACGTCAATGTAGCAAAGAATGTTCTATGGTTTAACGATGCTCATTTTCAATGTATTTGTGAACCAGTTGGTGAAACAAAAAATTTCACAATCTAACGATTCTCTTCCTGTAGATTTTAGATTAACAGCAAAGTTTATTCAAAAATAGTTCACATTAAAAAGGAACACAAACGTACTTATTAATTCTTCGAAGTAAACCAGCATAACCCTCTTCGGAAGAAACATTTTTGAATCAGAGCGCCTGGATTCAGCCAGGGCTCTCAAACTGAGTCTCTACAAGGGCCCTATGTATTTTTTGTGCATAACTCGAGGGAAAAAGTTTTTGAATTTTCTTTATAAAATTTCTTGAATATTTGGAGAGACTTTTACATCGCTTCTTCGGACGGGTTTTTCAATATTGCTCTCTCGGCAATTTCCAATACATTTTAATGTGGACGTGCTTTCATACACTTAAGAGTTAAGGCAATATTTACTTAAATACGGTCGAGTTTTTTCGTAGCATCAACTCTGTTTGCCACATCTATTCTGATACGTACGGGTGATTCATCATCCAAGGACCATGATCGGTGCTCCCCCTACTCCCAGGTCGAAATTCAACTGGTTACAAACGTCGTGGTAAACGCAATAGACCCCTTTTCGAAGAACTTCGTTCTTCGTACGGGTCTAAAAAGTAAACAGCAGCTAGGCGCTATCAAGATGGGGTGGCGACTTAGTATGATGGCGGATGATCTCATCGACAAGAGGCAACGGCAGCATACACAGCCCAAGTCAGTTGGGCTACCATCACAAAATAAAATTGGTACTCCGATGAATAGGGGGTTGGAGTCGAGGCTTGCGACCTGGCTCTGGGACACATGACTGCGAGCGATTCTGGAAAACCTATTGCAACGAAAGCAGGAGTGAAACAGACAATATGCGGTCTCATTCGGATGCTGGGAGGCCTTCGGCAACGACTCGGAAACGGATAAAGGATATGATAATAGGAACGTGGAATGTGAAATGTCAGACTCACAGAATAGGAGGATTAACGAAACTGACAAATGAACTGAAGAAGGGCAAAATCGACTTTGCAGCTGATCAAGAGAGTGGTTATAATAAAGACTCACAAGTTCCCCGCTATAATGGCTACTTCTCCTTTCATAGAAGCAAAAGTCGAGACCATGTACTAGACCTCGTTCTAAACTTCCGAAAGGTCAACGAGCAATTATGCGTGCTTCGAATTAAAGGCCGTTTTAAGAACTACTTCCTAGTTAATGTAGACGCTCCTCATAATGAATCGTCAAACAAAGTCTAGGACAAATATAATGAACTGCTCGCAAATATCTACGATGAACTACCGGCACGCGACATCAAAATCGTTTTGGGAGATTTCAACGCCAAAGTGGGTAAAGAGGAAGTGTTCAGACCAACAATTGGAAGATACAGTCTGCATGATGAAACGAATGAAAACGGACAGCGCATGATTTATCTCGCGGCTGAAAGAAACCTTGTAGTGAAAAGTACCTTCCACCAACATAAAAGCAGACATCTAGCTACCTGGAAGCACCCCAATGACAACCTGTCACCTAATCAAATCGACCACCTATTGATTAGCGGAAGACTCCTCACTGATGTAATTGACTTCAAAACATGTTCAGGAGCAAATGTCGACTCTGATCACTATCTTGTGGTGTCAACACTGCGACCACATCTTGCCCGGTTTCATAATAGCCCACGAGAAACTATTAGGCGTTTTGCTGTGGACAAACTAAGAGACCCACAGATAGCAGCGACATATGCTGAAAACATTAGCACAAAGCTTCAACAACTTCAACAAGCTTAACCAGATGATATTCCTCTCGACTGGCAATCGGCGAGTGAAGTAATCAAACAAGAAGCGACCAACACCTTAGGATATCAGAGCCCTAATGAATTCAGAACCTGGTTTGATGCGGAGTGTGCTGATATTACAAACCAAACGAGACAACAGAAAGTGACTGCAGATGCATACACAAAGAACTGAGGAAGGAGGAAAAACGTTTGCACCGGCGGGCGAGAGAGCTCGAAGATAGGACGCTACTTCAGCTAGAGAGATTGTGTAGCGTAAATCAGCCACGAAAGTTCTACCAACGTATAAATAATCAAAGGAAAGGATTATACCCCCGATTATTCAATTATGCAAAGCAGAAAACGGAACGCTGCTTACTGGAAAACATGATGTCTTGGAAAGATTCAAAGAGCATTTGGATGCATTGTACAACGGGGATGATGATACGACTGATGATAGCGATGTCTTTTTTTCTTGACGACGACGGTCGTATCGTAGCAGCCCCAACAATGGAGGAAGTCTCAGCAGCAATTACCTCAAGAACAACAACGCTTCCGGTCCCGAAAATATTCCAGCGGAACTACTGATGATGGTTGGTGAGGCATTGTCAAAAGTGGATTTAGTAAAACGAATATGGAAGCTCTACACAAGAAAGGCGATAAAACAGAATGCGAAAACTACCGTGGAATTGATTGCTGAACAAGGCTTAGAAAGTCTTTGCTCAACAACTGACCAAATATTCACCCTTCGTCTGATTCTGCAAAAGTCCAAGTTCGGACGTACCATCTTTTCGTCGACTTCAAACAAGCTTACGACAGGACCAAGCGTATGGAATTGTATGAGGCGATGAAGGAGCTGGGTTTTGAAACAAAGTATTTTCGTCTTGTGAAAGCGACATTGGATGGCACCAGATGTCTTGTTAAAGTGCAAAACGACATGTCAGATGTGTTTGCTGTTAAAGAAGGGATGAAGCAGAGAGACGCGCTATCCTGCTTTCTCTTTAACTTGGCTTGAGACGTGCTGGTATCTAAACAAACAAGACGCTGGTGAATGGAACAGTTCAAGTTCTGGGCTTTCGAACACTTGCAGCAGCAGTTGACACTTTCACAAATCTAAAAATCCAAGCTGAGAGAATGGGTTTGGTGATAAACGAGTCTAAAACCAAGCACATGAAGACCGAACCGAATCCGGTAGCCAATCAACAAGGAGACACAATATGCATTGGAGAGTTCAACCTCGAGGTAGTGGACGAGTTCATTTATCTTGGAGCGTTGATACGGTCAGATGGTGATAATACACCTGAAATTCACAGACGTATCATGGCGGCAAACAGATGCTATTATGGTCTAATTAAACATCTACGCTCAAAGTTAATATCGAGGTTTATTTACAAAGTCAGATCTAGACATTTGAAAGTGAATACGCCTTACTTTTAGGCTGTCCCATCAAATATTCTGTGACTAGCCAACGGTTAGAAACTACGACAATCACAGAGCTCGTTACACTGTGTATATTCAACTTCCATAGGGTTTTTAGATGGTCTTTGGACATTAAAGGAATTCAAGATGATTTTCTTGTTCATAAAGGTGATTTGACTAATTACAAACGTAACATCGCTTAGAGCGGGACTTCTAAAATTTCCATAGGCGTATTGTCGACTCGCAAAACCGTCTTTTTTTATTTTAACATCTCTTTTGAACAGTACAATGACAGAAAAAGTAATTATCGAAGGTGAAAAATAAAAAGCTGATACAGCGGGTACGCCCATTTTCAATCCCAACTTTCCTTTCTTGATTACTCCTTCTCAATTCGACTGGTTAAAAACGTACTCGTAGACGCATATGCTACGCTAGTTCGGCCGAGTCCAAAAATCCTGTTTCCTCCTCGACGATTAGAAACGAATTTAATTTGCTTCATATTTTAAAAAAATTTATCACTGAGTTAGTTACACAAAATGAATACGAAAATCTGCTCGAATCGAAAAAAAAAACGAATATAAAATATCCGGGAGTTGCGGGAAACGTTAACTTTGCATAGAAAAATTTGATTTTACCAGTAACCATGATAATAGAATAAAAGTTAGTATTTTATTTAATTAATTCAAAAGTTTCTATGGGGTGGGCATACTAAATTTGATGCCCAGCCCATGCCCAATGCCCACTTTTTTCAAAAAAAAAAAAAAATGCCCAGCCCATGCCCAGGGCTCACTTAAAAAAAAATAAATGCCCAGCCCATGCCCAATGCCCACTTTTTTAAAAAAAATGCCCAGCCCATGCCCAAGGAACACTTAAAAAAAAATGCCCAGCCCATAATGGTTCAACCATTCAAGAAAGCGAAAGGAATTTACTAAAATATTTGCCTTAACAGTTAACGCTAACTTCAAAATCACTTCACGCTGCGTGAATCACGCACATTAAATTTTACAAAATACGAATTACGAATTTTCTGCGAATTACGATTTGAAAACGTGCAGATACGAACAATGCGCTAGCAAAATGTTATTTATACGTTAGACAATATAGAACAAGAACAAAAAGAGGGATAGAGATAGATTCATTCTGTACTCAATGTTACCGATGCTACCTATTGAATTGAATATAGCACTACGAAAATCTGTTGTATCTGACTTTTTTTGGCAGCCCACTCACATCTAGTTTCAAAGAGTTTAAAGTTTTTTTAGCCAAAAACAATCCTGAAAGGTAACTTAGTGCACAATTTTTAATGAAATTTTAATTTTTCTCGATTAATGTAACCAACTTTTTACCTCAAAAAATTTTACCAACTTTACTTGTGAGATTGAAATTTAAAGCATAGCTTTCAGTAAAAAAGAAAGCTTCCGAAAATTTACAAAAACCCTTTTTAAAGGGGAAACGTGACGCAAGTCCTCGTCCCTTTTTCCAAAACAACTGATATCAATTGGGGTCTTAAAGCTTTGAAACGCAAAAAATTTTTTTGGAATGTTTTCATTTTTGATTAAAAAAAGCGTCACAAATGCCGGACCCACCAATGTAATAATTTTTCTACGCTTTCAGCTTTCATACGCAAAAATTTGATTTTATGTACAAAAATACGCCATACATCCCATAAAGGGATCTTTGAAGGCGCCATACAAAGCCCATATGTATGGGACAAGGTTGGGTGTTCGAGATAGATGTTTGGTGTCAAAGGGAAAGTTGTTGATTTGGGTGTGTAGTGTATCGGGGGCTCAAAAAAACTTTTGATATGTTGTAGAGGAATTTGAGGAAGTTAATGGTCATCTGCAAAAAGTCAGCTCCATGATGACTTGAAAATTGTTGGAAGATTGTTTATAAATATCAGAAAGAGCAGTGGTCCTAGAATTGATCCCTGCGGGATACCAGATGAAGGTTTCATTCCCTTAGACCTCGTAACTCCGATCGTGACAAATTGTGTTCTCTCAGTCAAATAAGATCGAAACCACTGTTGATGGAAACCTCGAACACCAACTGATTTCAAGTCTTGCAAGAGCAGGTTATGTGAAACTTGGTCGAATGCCAACTAGAAGTCTGTAAATATCGTGTCAATTTGTCCACCATTCGAGATCGACAGAACAATAAAGTTCAAGTACTCTAATAGGTTAGATTGGACTAATTTTTCCCAGAAACGAATCCATGCTGATTATCACAGATGTACTCCTGAACATGCTCGTAAAGGCGGTTGAGCATTATTCGTTCCAATACTTTCGATATTACACATAAGATACAAAAGGACGATAGTTTTCTACTTTATAGCGGTTCCCAGATTTAAAGGTTGGCAGAACTGATCAGGAAATTTCCCTGCCTTTGCGATTTATTATATATCAATGATAACGGTAAGGAAATTGAATCCGATAAGTTCTGTACGGCAGAATACCTTGTGCACCAAGTTTTGAAAAATTGATTTTTAAGCACTAGTCTGAAGTTTTCCTTTCGAGCGTAGCGGTTATACAAATACAGATTAGTTTTTTACCCGCGAAATCATCTGCACAATTTAATTAAATTTGCAGTTCTCTTTCAATTTTTGAACCTAAAATTTTAATTTTCGTAATTGTAGTAATGTCAAGTTGTGTGGATGACTATGACGATGTAAAAAAATTCGACCTGCGCGATTGTTGCCTTCGGTGCAAGCAGCAAACTTTGCACACGGTTAAATTTCTTTACTTTCGTCTCTTGTCATAAGTATTGTCACACCGGATATCGTTGCAGTGGATACAATGCCTAGATCGACAACAGCGTCGTGTAGCATAAAGTTTCAGAACACCTACTACGGTAGATGCAACGCTTTGTGCTACGGATAAGATTAAAAACATATGCAAGGAATAAATGTTGCAAAAAGATTCGATCGTATCTAAGTAAATATTGCATAACTCTGAAGTGTATAAAATGACGCCAACATTAAATAGGATTGGAAATTGCCGAAAGGGCAATATTGAAACATATGAAGGGACCCGTACGTATCAGAATAGATGTGGCAAACAGAGTTGATGCTACGAAAAGACTCGACCATATTTAAGTAAATATTGCCTTAACTCTTAAGTGTATGAAATTACGTCCAAATTAAATTGTATTGGAAATTGCCGAGAGGGCAATATTGAAAAATCCGTCCGAAGAAACGATGTAAAAAAAGCCTTCCGAAAGTACAAAATTGACCCCCAAAAAGACAAAAATGTTCATCTCAATTTTGTCAACAACCATTTTTTTGTCTAGGGCCGACCTAGGGTCTTAAGGAGAGGCCTCGGACAAATACTTACATAGACAAAAATATTTCCCTCCATTTTCTCTACAACATAGTGACAAACCATTTTTTGTCTAGGGCAGACCTTAGGACCGACCTAGGGCCATAAGGAAATGCCTCGGACACATAATTCCACAAACAAAAATGTTTCCCTCAATTTGCTCTGCAACGTAGCCAAAAAAATTTTTTTTTGTTAGGACCGACCGACCTTAGGACAGACCTAAGGCTGAGGGGTGACGCACTTGTGCGGTTTATGGAATAAATGGAATAAATATTGGAATAAATGCAATTTTTTCGAATTCGTCAAAGCCTCAAATAGACTTGATTTTGATGGCAACGCACACAACAAACCATACTATTGTGTCAAAAAGCGAAAAAACCCACTTTTGAAAACTTAAAAGAATTTTTGTGGAAAAATGGAGTAAATAAAATTTAATCTCAAGATGGTTTAAATGCTTTATAATTTGTGAAAACCTTTTTTTGAACTTATTTGTCTAACTTGTGATGTATTTGGTTCAGATATTTCGCAAAAACAACAAACAAATTTTGGGAATAAAAGAATAAATGGAATAAATGAAGTGCGTCACCCCTCGCCTGAGGCTCACTTCAGCCCTAAGCACAGGCACCGGGTCCAAATTTGTTTATGAATATAATTCGGTACTAGATTACCTCTCAAATCAACGAAATCAGTTAGGATTTATCCAATTTATGTAAGCAAACACGTTGGGTCCTAGTAGAAACTCAGTTTTAGGGTCCTGACTGGGTGCAAGTGGGAGACAATCCTAGACCTTTCGATCAAGAAAAAATTTGAAAATCGAAAGAGATTCACTCGAGTTATGTACAAAAAGAGCGTGTATGTAGAGCGCTAGCAGAAGCTCGTTTGTAGGGCATAACCTCAAAAACATTTCTTCTACAAATTGTTGGGCTTTCGTAGACCTGTCGAATAAAAAAACAATTATGACAATCAGAAAAGATTTACTCGAGTTTTGTACAAAAAAAAAAACGAATGACCCTAGCAAAGACTCGGTTTTAGCGCCCTCCAAGGACTCAAATTTAAAAAATTTCTTCCATAAATTGTCGGCCATGCCCAGATATTTCAAACAAAAAAAAATTATTAAAAACGGAAAAGATTTACTCGAGTTATGTACAAAAAACACGTATGACCCCTGCATAGACTCGTTCTTAGCGCCCTAGCCAAGTCCAAGGACTGAAATCCAAAAAAGTTTCTTCCATAAATTGTCGGCCATGCCCAGGTCTTTCAAACAAAAAAAATGTATGAAAATAGGAAAAGATTTACTCGAGTTATGTACAAAAGACCAAAACGGCTTTTGAAAATCGTTTGTTGTTTTTATTGTTGATTCGTCATCTAAGCAATAGGATCGATGCTCCCCACCTACTCCCAGGTCGAAATTGGGGTGGTTACAAACGTCGTGGTAAACGCATAAGACGCCTTTTCGAAGAACTTCGTTCTTCGTACGGGTCTAAAAAGTAGAAACTTTTCTTCAGACATATTTTTTTAGACATATTTTCGAAAAATTTTATTTGTGCTACCGCCGATATTAGAAATGGCCTAGAGCAATTAGAAAAGTCCTCTGACCCATATTTCCATAGACAAAAAAGTTTGCCTTCGACACCGATCTCTAATAGTTTTCGAAATATTTGAATTTTTCCAAAATAAATTGCCTAGATCGATCTACCCTAGCATTAGCGGGCATCTTAGGCTCGGCCTAGGCCCACATTTTTTCTTGGATGCTCTTAAGGCTTTGATAACCTATCGAATAGAAAAAGAATCACGAAAATCGGATGGAATTAACTCGATTTATGTTTAAAAAACAAGTAGGGACATTAGCCAAATTCATTTCAGATGGATTTCTTTTTTTCGGCTTGTGTAGTTGTTTTTCTGGTAGATAATCGAGCCTAGATCAGATCAACGTTTGGGAAGATCATTTTTCGAAAAAATTGGATTTAGGTGGAGGGCGAACAACTTTTGTTCTTATATCCTAAGCCGTTGGTTCGAAAGAGGCCGATAAAGCTGGTCTCTTTCTAACCAACGCTTTTGAATATAAGAACAAAAGCCGTCCGCCCTCCATCTAAATCCAATTTTTTCGAAAAATGATCTTCCAAAACGTTGATCTAGGCTCGATTATCTACCAGAAAAACAACTACACAAGCCGAAAAAAAGAAATCCATCTGAAATGAATTTGGCTAAGGGACATAGTCGGTCCGCCTCTTTAGGGCTCTAGCTAGGTCCAGTGGCCCATAGTAAATAAATTTCCATAAATTGTTGGGGATTCTCAGACCAAAAATCACTTAAACGGCCCTAGTTCAGCGCCCATTGGTCAGACAGTGCCCAGATTCAATGCCATAAAAGCTTTATCGATTACCTTTCAGGGAAAAAATAGGTTTTGAAAATGGCTCAAGTTTTACTCGAGTTATCGTGTTGACAGACGGACAAATTTTTTTTTGTAGATTCTATGTCGGGAACTATTTAACGATCAAAAAATATTCACAATTACCGAAAATAAATTCGAATCGTCAAGTAAAAACATATGCAGGGGACCCGTACGTATCAGAATAGATGTGACAAACAGAATAAATGTTGCAAAACGATTCGAACGTATCAAAGTAAATGTTGCCTTAACTCTTAAGTGTATGAAATTACGTCGACATTAAATTGGACTGAAAATTGCCGAAAGGGCAATATTGAAAACCCCGTCCGAAGAAACGGTGTAAAAGTCTCTCCAAATATTCGAGAAACCCCCAAAATCAAAAAAATCAAAAAAGCTTAAAAAAAGTAAAGCAATTGTTTTGAGACATATTTTCAAAATATGTTAATTGTACTACCGCTAATATTAGAACCGACCTAGAGCACTTAGGAAAGGCCTCTGACCCATACTTCCATAGACAAAAAAGTTTGCCACTGACACCGATCTTCTATCACTTATAGTTCTCAAAATGTTTGAATTTTTCGAAAATATATTTTCTAGATCCCAGGTAACACGGATCACACTTTTTAATGTGGTTGCCCAATGCCCACTGAATGTACATTAAATGTGCGAAATTCAATGTTGTTGAGAATACGTACAAAAAATGTGCCTGTAGAGTATTACATATTTCGATGTACATAAAAAGCAAATTTTTTGTGCTATTAAAACTGGAAATTATTGCACTAGATCACAAGTACATTTTTCGCACATTTGATGTGCGTGTGTACACTATTCCTATCACATTTAATGTACCAAAAATGTGCTTGTGATGTAGTACATTTATCGATGTAAATAAAAGGCACATTTTTTGTGCTATTAAAACTCGAAATTATTGCACTAGATCACAAGTACATTTTTCGCACATTTTATGTGCGTGACAAGATGTACACTATTCCTATCACATTTAATGTATCAAAAATGTGCTTGTGATGTAGTACATTTTCGATGTACAATCTTTCTAATCTCGAAAGTATACAATTATGTCTTTTGAGAGTTATTTTTGTGGGTTTAAAACAAAATGAATAAATTCCAATTCGGTGTTGCCGCTTTTGTCATCTGTCAACAAAAAACAAATCGAAAGATTCCCGTGATGACCACAAATTAAATTAAATTTTTTTATTACAAAAATTAATTGGGAACTTCTCAAAATTTTACAACTTTTTCTAAATAGATAAACGTTTCTAATAAAAACAAAATTCTCGAAAATCCACTAGGAGAAAGCGAAGTAATACTTGCAGAAGCTTCGCTCATGTAAAATGCGCATTTACATTCCTTCAACACGTAAAAAACGATACGTAAGTGCTTCCAAATTTTTATTTGACGAGTGGGAATACAGCCCTCCCCTTCGGGTCGGGCCGTAACCTTCCCACTCGTCAAAATAAAAATTTGGAAGCACAGACGTAATGTACTATTAATAACACTCTGTGGGGTTTGTTTAATTTTCATTTACTAGCATATCTTCCAAAACTTTTTCTCTCAGTACAAAAAAAGTACATTTAATGTACTTTCTACAATTTAACACTTTATACAAATTTAACACACCAACACATAAGTATCCGGTGGCACAATTGGTAAAGAAATCGACTCATAATCCCGAGCGTCTTGGGTTCAAGCCCCGCAAATGGCAGAAATTTTTCTAATAAAAAAACAGAATAAGAAAAACCGAAATAGAAAAGTCGGAAAACTAAATTAAATTTTCCTTTCTTTTCTTGCATAACATTATATGTACATGAAATGTGCTAGTAATTCACACTAAAAAGTACATTAAAGGTACATTAGTTGTGTATTCAAAGTGTTTTAAATGTACATTAGATGTACACGTAATTCACATTTATTGTACATTAAATGCACTTCACGTTCCAAAGAAAAGATCTCGACTTTTTTATACGTCAGTTTAAAGACCAACTTCTTTTAAATTGTACCAATATTTATTTTTCTATTTACTTCCTACCGCAGTTTCAGGCAACTAATGTGCCCATCATCAGGGTGTCTGTAATTAACTAAAATCTAAACATACAATTTTTTTTTTCCTTGACGAAGTACATTTTAACTACAACACTACAAACATTCTTTTTATCATTCTACCATTAAACAAACCATGAATCTAAACAATAAACAGCTGTTATTTAACTCTCATTATTCCATGCTCATATGTTGTGTCTGTATTACTCAAAAAAAGGGGGGGTGGTCAACTTTATTTTTATTCACAATCCACATACTCTTCATCTGATGTTTCGTTGTCTGTTGTATTTGTCAAGTCCCATATATTTTCGTCAACTACTCTCTCAATGGTGAATAACGATAGTAGCGGCGAGGTCACTTCACCCCAGTCATCGTTTAACAAATTTTGGTGTTTATTTTTATAGATGTGGATAGCCTCATAGTACTCAATCTTCCAATGGTCTCGGACTTCTTTCACTAATTTTAGGTCGCTGATGTGTACTTCGTGGTTTGAGGAAAAAATGTGCTTACCCACTGCTGTCTTCTTCTTCCATCTTGCAGACCTCACGTGCTCATTGAATCTAATAAATAGTTTCCGAATCGTCATTCCAAAATAATACCTCCCGCAGCAACTGCACTGTATGCGATATATTCCTGACCTGTGCAGTTTAGGTTGAGGGTCTTTTATTGAACCAACGAGCTGTTTAAGGGTGCCGGTGTTCCTGTGGACTAACTCATATCCGTGCGCCTCATAGATTGGGATGAGCTTTTCTGTTACTTCTGGGAAGTTTAAAATTCCCACTCGTTTTTTTGGTTCCATGTCAACTGATTCCAACGTCGTAATCTCTCTCAATGCTTTCTTGTCATGGTGTTTCTTTATTATGTGTCCAATTGTTGATTCATTAAAACCGTTTGCTGCGCCAATCTCGATTATTTTCTTTGTCTCTTTATTTACTTTTTCGTCAGATAGGGGAAGGTTTGTCATAAAATGCGCCATTGAATGATACGCCGCCATTTTATGTTTTCTGTCATGGTAAGAATCACACGTAATCCGCCTCATTGTGCTCGTCGGTTTTCTATATACGTCGACTATCAGGGTCCCGTCAACATTTTCCACCATTACATTTAGGAACGGAAGTTTTTTGTCTTTTTCCCTTTCTACTGTGAACTTTACTGCATTCGGTTTTACTTTGTCCATAGTTTCTTCGAACAATTTTTTTACCGCGTCGAACTTTCTTGCACTGTTTACTGCGAAAATGTCGTCAACGAATCGTTTGTAAACTCTCGGGAAGGATGGGTGTTTCATGATCGACACTTCGAACCTACACATGAAGATCTCTGCAACAAAACTTGAAAGAGAGTTCCCTATGCTTGTGCCTTCTGTTTGGCGGTACCATTCTCCTCTAAACTGGAAGATGTTCTGCCTCATGCACGTTGCTGTCAGTTCTACGTAAGCTCTAATTAAGGACCTGTCGACTTCACACTTCTCTAACCATTCTTTTAAATAATCTATTGCTGGTTCAATGGGGACACTCGGGTATAGAGCTGTGACATCATATGATCCCATCTCCTCTGTTCTGCTAATTCTCATACCGTTTATTTGTTCGGCGAATTCTATACCATTTTTTACGTACAGACCTTCAGGTGGGGAATTTTTGATAGTTTTTTTTGCAATTTTTTCAGTCGGGGCATTGGTGTTCGACGCCACTGGCCTACCTTTATACTCGCCATCAATGTCTTTCTCTTTATGTATTTTTAGGAGGACATACAAATCAGGTACTTTCGGATTGCTCACCTTAAATTTACGCAGTTCTCTCTTCGGGTCATCGCATAATGTGTGCTTGTGTTTTTCTAAAGCTGTTTCTACATCTCTTACCATATTTTGCAAAGGATTTTCGACAACACGCACGTACGGGCCATCTCTTATAGTCTTACTTACCACACTCACATAACTAGTCTCATCCATCACTACTACATTATTACTTTTATCAGCTTTTGAAATAACCAGCTTCTTTTTTCTGAGAGTTTTTACGACTTCATACCATTTACACTCCGCTTTTTGCCCCTCCAACTTTCCTTTTGTTTCACGTATGATGTTCAGTGAGCGTGTTTCAATGTCTTCTCTTTCGTGTGTCTCCATTCGTTTTACGGACGCCATAATATCCACACAAATGCCTTCAATTGGCATTTCTTTTGGTGGCAAAATAAAACTTAGACCTCTGTTCAAGAGATCCATTTCGTCATTACTAAGCTCAACGGATGACAAATTTATTACGTTTAGATTATGTTATTATATGTTTATTATGTTTAGATTCATGGTTTGTTTAATGGTAGAATGATAAAAAGAATGTTTGTAGTGTTGTAGTTAAAATGTACTTCGTCAAGGAAAAAAAAAAATTTGTATGTTTAGATTTTAGTTGATTACAGACACCCTGATGATGGGCACATTAGTTGCCTGAAACTGCGGTAGGAAGTAAATAGAAAAATAAATATTGGTACAATTTAAAAGAAGTTGATCTTTAAACTGACGTATAAAAAAGTCGTGTTGAGTCAATTGTGCCGAGTTTCGCGCCTCAAAACATAAATATCTCTGTAGTTGAGTATTTATACAAAAAATGCAAAGAAAAGATGTAACGGTAAGGGCGCTTTCTAATATACATCAAATGTTCTGGAACTGGAGCACATTAAATGGGATCAGCATATTTTTCGATGGCACTTTATGTACATTTCGTGGAGTCAATTGTTATCTGGGGATCGATCCACGCTAACATTAGCGGCCATATTGGGAAGCATCATAACATGTATCACCGAAACCAAACAATTTTTCCTTTGACACCAATTTTCTATCTCTAATAGTTTTCAGAATATTTGAATTTTTCCAAAATAAATTGCCTAGATCGATCCATTGGCGGCAATCTTATGCTCGGCCCGGGCCCACATTTTTTCTTGGATGCTCTTAAGGCTTTCATTACCTATCGAATAGAAAAAGAATCACGAAAATCGGATGGAATTTACTCGATTTTTGTATAAAAAACCAGTAGGGCTCTAGTGGGTCCGCTTCTTTAGGCCTCTAGCTAGGTCTAGCGACCCAAAGTAAAAAAAAAATTCCATAAATTGTTGGGCATTCCCAGACCTTTCGATAGAAAAATTTTTTAGATTTACTCGAGTTATGCACAAAAAACACGTAGGGTCCTTGTAGACACTCAGTTTTAGATCCCTGGCTGAGTCCAGGCGCTCAGATTCAAAAAAGTTTCTTCCATAAATTGTATATCTTTTGATAAAAAAAAGGTTTGGAAAACGGAAAAGATTTACTCGAGTTATGTACAAAAAACACGTTTGGCCCTAGCAGAGACTCTTTTTTAGTGCTCTAGCTAAGTCCTAGGGCTCGAGATCAAAAAAGTTTCTTCCATAAACAAAAAGTTTTTGAAAATCGGAAAAGATTTACTAGAGTTGTATACAAAATACCAAAAACCACTTAAACGGCCCTAGCACATTGGCCCTTGGGCCGACAGTGCCAAGATTCAATCCCAAAAAAGATTTTTAAATTACCTTTTAGGGGAAAAAAAATCTTGGGGTTTTTTCCACATTTTGGGAGTGCGCGTAACTCCGTGCAATTTCAAAATTATATTAAAGATGAGTTAAAAAGGGAAAAGGGAAAAAAAGTTTTTGAAAATCGGTTGAGTTTTACTCAAGTTATCGTGTTGACAGACAGACGGATGGACGGACGGACGGACATTTTTTTTATCGCTGATTCGTCATCTAAGGACCATGATCGATGCTCCCCTTTACTCCCGAGTCAAAATTGGGGTGGTTAAAAATGTCGTGGTAAACGCATAAGACCCCTTTTCGAAGAACTTCGTTCTTCGTACGGGTCTACAAATAGTAATATTCATATCACGATTTGATTTTTTCGCAATGTAACAATACTTTCGTGAAGAGCGGTTCAATATGGTCTACATTCGGGCCACGAAATATGATATTTTCATAAAAATTTCGATTATTTGACTCAGACTCAGAAAAGTGATGCGTAATTTGACAAGTTTTTTCATATTTCTGAATCTGAGGCAAGTAATCGAAATCTGTTTCGTATTCACTGTAATTCTGACATTATTAAGCACGAGATTGTGGTAAAACTTTTTTAAAAAGCGACTATGCACATAAAAATTATCGAAAATATCATATTCCTTCGCCCAAATGTATCCTATATTGAACCGTAATGGAGCGGTCATTCACTGAAGCGTTGTACATTCTTTACTTATTCAATTTCCTAAAGTTGAAATCTACTCGTTAGGTCCTTGAATACATTCCTAAAATAATTGAGATCTGTTTTTTTTTAGAGTATTTCTGATGATTAAAGAACACCTATCTTTAAAAACCGGTTAACCGTATTCAAAAACCGGTTTCGGTATTATTAAGAAACCGGTTTTTGATACCGTTTTTGAAAAAGGTTATTGCATTCCATAATTACCATATGAACAAATTTGTTTGGTGGGTTGCAAAAAATATCGGCTTATATCTCGAAAAATGATAATGAACCTACTAAACTGCTGAATGATGAAAATCCCTATCATCATTTTTCATATGGTAACATTGTGGCATGTCAAATGTCAACATTCTGGTAATTTTTATTTTGTTTTGCTTCTCAAAATTTTGTATATAGCGATATATATCGATATATAGCGATAATGCGATATGCTGAATAAATTACTTCTTTGCAGTCAGCAAAATTAACAGAGCTGTGAAATATTTCTTTTACTCTGTTTTGTGAGTTTTTACGTTTCGTGAGTATTTACCATGCATTTGCGAGAGAAAAAGAGAAACAAAAGAAACGCAAAATGTGCAGTTTTGTTAATTTTGCTGACTGTAGTAGAAAATAAAATAAAATCTAAGAATTTATAAAAAAAATGAATAAGATTTAAATCAAAGAAGAATAGAATATCAACGAGAAAGTCTTCGCAATGTACTTTTCATAGCAATACTGTCAAATTAAAGTAAGCCAAAATAGCACTCATGAAATGGATCACTTTCGTAGGGGGCATACAACAAAATAAATTTTCTATTTACGGCCCTAACTTTGATCCATATTTCTTTAAGCCCTCCTCGATCTTCCCCATCCATGTTACACTGAAATGCTTGTAGGAAATTCTTACTTAGTACGGGTCCCTAAAATCGCCGGAATCACTAAATACAAAAAAAAAATTCGCAAAGAAATTAATAAAAATGTAATTCAAACTTCATTATCTAAAACGCTTACAATAAAATCAAATACACGAAATGGATCGCAGCTATAAAGAAAAATGAAAAAAATTAGGGGAGTCACAGTTAAACTGCCAAAAGCATTTTCGGAACATTCTATTCTGAAGGAAAATTTTCATTGGCGTTCCTTGCTATATTAGACAATTTGTCCATTACATCATGAAAATGATCTGATGCCAACGCTGGTGTATTACGTTTGTCATTACTATCGACTGCGTGAAGAGATGTGAAAAGCACACTGAATAAGTTTTTTTCACTGCAGGGGATTGTCGATTAATAACATTGTGTATTTATATAATGGTAACACGTTATCTTAAAAACACAGTCAAATTATGGTGTAAGATTGTGTACCATTACAAATGTAGGGATGGAGGACAATTCCGTATCAAATAATTTTCCTTTAGGCTTTAACAAAGTTAGTTAACATAACAGTTACTTATCAAAAGTAGTTCGTCCAATCACAGCCTATAATGACCCGATCTTATTATAAAACATAAGCAAAGACCCGTACGTATCGGAATAGATGTGGCAAGTAAAATAGATGTTGCAAAAAGACCCGACCGTATCTAAATATATAAATGAGCAAACAATTCAATATTTAGACCCGAACGAAGAACGAAGTTCTTCGAAAAGGGAACTTATGCGTTTACCATATTATATATATATTATATTCATATATATTCACTCCAATTTCGACCCGGGAGTAGGGGGTGCAGCTTCGATCATGAAACAGTAAAATAGAATTGGGGAACAAAAAATTTCTTAAATACCCAGCGAAGTTATAAGATCAAATCCAAATAAATTCAGTGTGTTTCAATTCATGTGCTCCATTATCAAATAATTTAAATGGAAATGCTTTCTATTTTCATAAAATTCTTAATAGTAAAATCAGAGCCTTAGATGAAGAATCAGCAATAACACGAATGTCCGTCCGACCGTCACCGCGATAACTT
This sequence comes from Pseudolycoriella hygida, assembly GCA_029228625.1. NCBI lineage: Eukaryota > Metazoa > Arthropoda > Insecta > Diptera > Sciaridae > Pseudolycoriella > Pseudolycoriella hygida. Next base: position 91,089,991 of record CM055403.1, read on the forward strand.
GAGTAAAACTCAAACGATTTTCAAAAACTTTTTTTTCTTGAAAGATAATTGAAAAATCTTTTATGGGATTGAATCTGGGCACTGTCAATTTGGGCAATTTTTTTTTGTTTGAAAGACCTGGGCATAGCCTACAATTTATGGAAGAAAGTTTTTTGAATTTGAGTCCTTGGACTTAGCTAGGGCACTCAAAACGAGTCTTTGCTAGGGCACTACGTGTTTTTTGCACATAACTCGAGTAAATCTTTTCCGATTTTAAAATTTTTTTTTTGCTTAAAAGATCTGGGCATGACCGACAATTTGTGGAAGAAACATTTTTCGATTTGAGTCTTTGGACTTAGCTAGGGCACTACAAAAGAGTCTTTGTTAGGGCCCTACGTGTTTTTTGTACATAACTCGAGTAAATCTCTTCCGATTTTCAAAAACTTTTTTTTTGTTTGAAAGATCTCGGCACGGC
>CM055403.1:91094006-91127608 GCA_029228625.1 Pseudolycoriella hygida
CCAAAAAAAATTTTTCTCCGAAAAAAATATTTCTCCAAAAAAAGTTTTCTTTGAAAAAAAGTTTTCTCCAAAAAAATTTTCTACAAAAAAAATTCTCCAACACCTTCGACTACCATCAGAACACTTCGTATCACCTTCGGCTACCTTCCGAATACTTTGTGTCACCTTCGGCTACCTTCAGTTACCTTCGGAACACTTCGTGTCGCCTTCGGCTGCCTTCGTAACTCTTCGTGTCACCAATTCTTCTCAGTGATTTATATAACTTTCCTGAATTGGTTTCTTCTATCTAGGTCTATCTAGGTATTCTTATTCAGAATTTAGCAAAAAATCCAAGATGGTGTCACTGTGACAGTTGGCAGTTGACAGTTGACAGTTTCAAGATACAAAAAAATTCTCCTGATGAAACTCTATACCTTTCTAGAAGAAGTAGTGTCAGTTCTGAGCTAAAATTCGAAAACCGAAAAAGCATAAACGAAAATCCAAGATGTCGCTGCTGTGACAGCTGGCAGCCATTTTCTTAGGATCCCAAAAAGGCGAGGGGAAAAAACTCAAAAGTTCGCCTATACATCGTGTCTTGTCCCAAGGGTTTTTGTATGGAGTTTTTTGTGTTTTTGGACGTTTTTTTGGGGTGTGGGGACTGCGTCACGCTCTCCGCTACCGCTCCGAGCATGATCAAATGATTCATCGATTCGTTCTCAAGTACATTGAAAAGTATGCTTTGCACTGAATGTCAAAATATTTTGTTTTGAAATAAATTTTTTTAATTCGACAAATCGCGAATTAAAAATGGAGAGAAAGTCTAAAAAAGTTATTCTCATCCATTTGTTGTGTGTGTTACAACATTTTTCAATCATTCTCGCTTACATATGAGACCATGGTGATAATCAAAACAAATATTTGAATGACTTTCATTCATGTTTCCATGGTGATTTCATTCACGGTGACACAGGACATTTATTTTCATTATTCACAATAACCTCGACTAATAAATCCATAATAGTCGAGTCTACCAATAAATGTCCTATGTTAATTTGTTTTCTAAATTTACATCGACCATATTTAGTCGAGAATGATAAAATAATTATTAAAGATCCATGGAAATTACCCAAGGTAATATCGAAGGCCCTACAGAAATACGTCTGAGAGCATTGATTTTGATGGCCGAAATGTTCTCCCCTACACCAATCACAAAGAGGACCAATGTAGTTTCTCCAAGAAATCCTGAAACTACACTTACGGAAATATATTTTTGCATCAAATAGAATTTTGTACTTCTGCGCAAGTTTTTGCAGTGTTAAAAAGCTGCGCAGAAGTACAAAATTCTATTAATGCAAAAATATATTTCCGAGAGTGTACTTTCTCTAAAATATAATTCTTTCCAAATTTGCCTTTAGAAGCAAGTTTCTAATTGGCAAAGTTTCATAGATATACGTCATCCCTCACGATTTTAAAAGTTGCTTTATCCCGTGACTTGGCCTCTTTTCCCTAAAACACGTGTTCACTAAAATTTTATACTCTATAACGTTGCCTTTGGAAGCAATTTTCTTACTTTCATAGTTCTGGAGATATGGGTCATCCCGACAAATCCTAGAAGTGGTCATATTCCCAGATTGGATAATTTTTCTCGAAAATCCTGAAGCACGTATTCTCTAAAATGTTATTATTTCTTTATGTAACATTTGATTAAAAAACTGCGTCACATAAGGGGACCCGCCTCCTCGCGCAAAGCTAAATTTTTGGGGTGTGAAATCTGAAAGAACAGAAAAACTATAAATTGGGAGGTTCGACATTTGCGACGCATTTGATCAAATTTTAAAATATTGTTTGCGTTTCAAAGCTTTACGCGTCACCCCAATTGATATCAGCTGTTTTGGAAGAAGAGAGAAGGACTTGTGTTACATTTCCCTTTTAAAAAGGGTCTCACGTGTTTGCCACATTTACTCTATTCCACGCGTACGAGCCACTTTCATATGTTTTTATTTTAACGGAAGTATTGACTGGCCGAAAGACGTTGTCCGACTAATGATGTGTGACGAGTCAATGTCATGAATATCTTATATCATTATAATTATAATCATTATAATTATAATTCGATAACTGACATACATGTCTTAAAGCGTAATCAGAACAAAGCCTTATGGGATAACGCTATTCCACATTATAAGCGAACGTCTTCATCGTTTGGGCAAACAGTGTATCGAAATAAATCGAAATCACTAAGAATTTAATTATCGTTAAATTGAAATTCTTATCAATCGAATTTCAAAAGAAAGGAAATCCGTAAAAAAATGGAATTTTACTATTAAAACACGCTTTAGTTTAGAAAATGTATTGTCTGCCCTTGTACAAAAGAATTAGGTGTGTATTGAATCGAGTGGCCAGGTTGAAATAAGATAAGGGTGCTTGTGAGTTAGAAAAAAGAAATATATATAATACAAAAGGCATGGGCTTCGAAATAGAATGACATAAATACGAATGAAAACACAAAAAATTGGGAAAAAATCCAAAGAAATCAGTGTATAAAGGGGAGTTAAAAAGTTCAAGAGGACGGATAAGCTTTGCGATAATTAGAAATTTTGAAATTTGATTCTTCTTTGAGTTTTAGGATATGTTTTATCCAGCTTTGTGATTAATGCTGGAAAAAATGTTAGAGAATACCTTCTGAAAAATTCCTCGATAAGTCAAGTGTATTGCAAGTAAAAGTGTGCGCCGGTCGACGATGCGTTGGTGACGGCGAATTAAATCGAGCTGCCAGATCCCTATTGTCGCTACAGAGAAGTAGCAATTTAGGGAGGCATCACACTAACAGTCTTTTGTTTCTAAATGAATTTAAAAAACAACACTGCTGCAGAGGTGATAAGGAGGAGCGTCAATAGCGAAACGATTGCTAATCAGACTGCAAATCATATGTGAAAAAGCTATCTTCTTAGAGCTCATATTTAAGTTAAGTTTCCAGTGCTAAGTGCTGCTGGTATCCCCACCCGGAAGGGTAGCTATACGAAATCTTCGAGTTATTGCTCTATCTAACCAACCAGGCTTCATGTAGTGGAGGTGAAGAACAATGTGTGCGACAAAGACATTGGACATTTTTAGATGCTAAATGTCATTAATGTAAAAATTGTTCAATAATTCTAGTTGGTAGAATCTTTGAATAAATCGAATTCATCAAATTGTTGGTTGTCGAACTGCTTAATGAAAGTAGACAAAATAAAGATCGAGTCACAAACATTAATGTATGAAACAAACTTCATTTTTTATTAACATTGATTTTAATACGTATTAAAACCTTTCACTTTATGTAATTACTTATTTTCCTATGTATAAATATAAATGACTCATCATAAAAATTGTATGATTGATGATCATTTTCATCTCAATCCACACGACATAATTTATTATAAGAGAGAAACTAGTAGAAAGGAATGAAAATTAGAGGAGGGAGAATGAAAATGGTGTTGCTTTTAGATGTGCTTTCTTGTAATTTATATAATATAGGTAAAGGGTTGTTTGGAAGGGTTACTTGCAATGTTTATGTGTGCACGATAGTGGTAGGGAGCGACGAATATTTTTGGATAATTTTCGGACGATTTATATTCTGCAGACATATTTCTGTTGACGATGATTTAGCGTGCCCAAGGATATAATATTAACAGATGACATTAAAAGAAAGGGATAAATGTAACTTAAGAAATGACATCGAAGATACATTAAGCTGCTAATTTTTTCTTCAGTTCAATATGATTTGTAATCATTCATTTCATTGATGTACTAAGTAGAAAGGCATGTTAGATGTATTCGCGTTATTTATATAGGAGACTGGAATGAAACCTCGAATATTTTATTAAAATATCATTAAATTATCATACCTTGAGACCAACAAAATTTGTTAAAATAGTACATTCGTTGCTGCCGTTATGATGATATTAAGAGGTTTTGGGCGACAGACTGCTGCTTTGAGGCTACTTACCCTACTTACACTTCTGAAGAACGCAGCCTGGTGCCGAGTCGGAACCGAGTGCACACTAATATAATCGTTTACCATTGCAACATTGTCATAGAAACTTTTTTGGCACTAGGCTGCCCAGCTTGAAATGCAGACCTCTGTTGGCTGCAATTTTTCTCCATGAAAATAAAAGAGTTTAGGAACAAGACAATGGATCAGTCTAGTGTCTGAACTCCTTATTTCATCGTTGCTTAGAACATTTTCAATGAGAAAAATTGTAACAACATAATTGTACGCAGAAAATTGTTCTACGGTATGTCTCTAAATTTTCTATTTTTTTTATAGAACATACAAAAAAAACTAAAAGACATACCGTAAAACAATCTTTTGCTTACAATTTATGTTGTTTATGGATAAAAAGTATCAAAACGTCTGTGCGCAGCAATTTTTAGACCCGTACGAAGAACGAAGTTCTGTGAAAAGGGTTCTTATGCGTTTACCACGACGTTTGTAACCACCCAAATTTCGACCTGGGAGTAGGGGGGAGGAGCATCTATCATGGTCCTTAGATGACGAATCAGCAAAAAAAAAAACGTCCGTCCGTCCGTCACCGCGATAAGTCGAGTAAAACTCGACCGATTTTCAAAAACTTTTTTTCCCTGAAAGGTAATTGAAAAATCTTTTTTGGGGTTGAATCTGGACACTGTCTTTTTGAAAGGTCTAGGCATGCCTGACAATTTATGGAAGAAAATTTTTTTAATTTTGAGCTTTTGGACTCAGCCAGGGCCCTACAACTGAATCTCTACTAGCGTTCAACGCGTTTTTTGTACATAAATCGGGTAGATCTTAGGGAGCGTTCATAAATAACGTCTGCAGTTTTTTGGTTTTTTTAAACACCCCCTTGTCTGTTTTGCAGTCAACTACTTCCACTTTTCATGGTTTGATCGTAAACGGAGAGCTTAAGGGAGTGACTTTGCAACAGGCATAACTATTTTTCAAATATCATGTTCATGCTTTATAGCAGCGCATAAAGTAGAAAATGTCAATCACTTTCGCCCTTCAAATTGACATTTTTGACTGCAATTAAGCATGAAAAAACTTGTTGCGTCACTCGGCAAAGCACTTTCGGTCTATTGCTCTTGTGACGTAAGTAACTATTTCCAATATTTCGACATTTAATAGTTGATTTCGAAAATCGGATGGGACAACTTTGGTGTGTTTGAAAGTGAGCATACATCATGAAAACGATGGAAGTTTCAAATTGAGGAACATCACAATATATGTCTGTTTTCGTCAGATACCCTCCTCACCACTGTCTGTTTTCATCTGTTTCCAATGACCCCAAAATTTTTTTCCTAAAAGATAATCAAAAAATTGATTACGAGATTGAATTTGGGCAAAATCGCTCGAAAAATTTTGAATTTACGGTTGAAAAAGTGGTCAAAACCGTGGTTTTTTGAAGGTTGGTGGAAATTTTTGACTTATATCTCTGCGAAATTAGAACGGACATCGCTCTCCGAGGTTTTTAATGAAAAATGTAGACATCAGGAAGTCAGGAGAATTGAGTTAGTGAAAATATGTTAAGTGATTCGGGCTGTAGTGTCCTTAGTGTGGGCCGAACTCACGCTACGCGACCCTTCATGATATTTGGTGGTTTTTTGTGAATATTACTTTAATGATAGGATTATTGTGCAGTGTTGTAAAGAAAAAAGAGACAAACTTTTTGTCCATTTCTCTTTTCAGTGCTCTAGGTCAGTTCTAAATTCTGGGCTTTGTTTAAGGATCTGGAGAGGTTTTTAACGCCGTTGCTTCGTTAGAGTTTTTCAATGTTGCCATTTTGGCAATGTCCAGTCCAATTTATTATGGACGTAATTGTTTATAGTTAAGAGTTAAGGCAATATTTACGATCGATTGCGATACGTTCGAGTCTTTTTCTTACATCAACTCGATTTTCCCCAACAATTCATATGCGTACGGGTCCCTTGCATATGTTTTATGTTTTTCATCATTTTTGCACAAATTTGGAAAATGTATGGAAAAACATAGTTTTTACCAATTTTCTTAAAAAAATTTCCGAACAACTTCTAAAGTGCGAGAACAAAAGAGTTTAGTTTTAACCCTAAAATCAATTTTCACTATAGAAATCTCTTCTGCAAATTTTTCATTTAAAACTGATTCAAGCGCACCGTGAAAACTAAGTCACAACTTACCGGAAGAAAGCAGCATAAATAAAAATCAATTTTATTAATAAAATATCAATTTTGTTATAAAACTAAATTGAAAATTCTTTAAGAAAATCTCTTTTAGCTAAAGTTTAATCAGCGTTTACCGAAACTCAATTCAATGTTTTACAGAAAACAAATAACTTTTACCAATTTGTCGAAATATAACACCACTAGTTGAGTCCTCGCCCCGAGAGGCTACGCTGGCGTAAGCATTCTAGGCTGCTAGGTCGGAGACGTGCAAAAGGGTACGTAAAGTTTGATGTAGATGAATGAAAAATAAAGTTCAGTGATATTTTAGAAGTTAGTATAAGTTTATTCAAATTTATTGCTTGTGTTAGTTCGTTATAACACATTGGAGCATGTTGAAAGAGACGTGGACGCTAGAAGATAAATTGAAAAACGTTATGAAGCGTTTAATCTTTGTACGTACTGTATCAAATATGGTTTCGCCATATACTACCGTTCTCCCCGTACTACCATTTTCCCATGTACCCTCGTTGTTCCCGTACTACCGTTTCCCCGTACTACCGTTTTCCCCGTGCTACCACTTTCCCCCCACTACCGTTTTCCCCGTAGTACTCTGTTTCCCCGTTCTACCGTTTTCAACGTAATACTGTTTTACCACGTACTACCATTTTCCCACGTATCCTCGTTTTCCCCGTACTGCCGTTTTCCCCCTACTGGCGTTTTCCTCCTACTACCGTTTTCCCCGTACTAATGTTTCCACCGCGCTACCCATCATTTTCACCAATACTGGTCACTTCTAGTAGTAAAACTCTGGGACTTTGCCAAAGAAACCGATAGTCCACCTGTCATACCTTCGCATTTTTTCGCAAAATTTTTTTGTGGAAATCGGGTCAATGGTCTGGGTACTGGGACCAATGGAATGGACACGAAAGCAGATGGTTTTTCGTCTATATTTACTCAACTATGCGATATGGAGATTAGAATATGGCAGTTAGAATGTTGCAATGGCAAAATTTTAGAGAATACAATTTTAGAGAACGCTTGTTTTGGGGTTTTAGGGAAAAATTACCAAATCCCGGTATAAAGAAAATTGTCGTGGTCATGATCCAATTTGATGTGGACGTAATTGCAAGAGTTAAGGCAATATTTACTTCGAGATTTACTTAGATATGTTCGAGTCTTTGCCTGTAGGTCATAAATCATCAACCGTCCGCCCTGCTTAAAGAGTTCAGCTCAGAGGAACTAAAGTTCAACCTTGTTTTTATTGCCTTTTATAACCCAAACAACGCAAGGGACCCGTTCGCATCAGAATAGATGTGGCAAACTGTATAGATGTTGCAAAAAGACTCGATCGTATCTAAGTAAATATTCCATAACTCTGAAGTGTATGAAATGACGTCCACATTAAATAGGATTGGAAATTGCCGAAATGGCAATATTGAAAAACCCCTCCAAAGAAAGGGTGTTAAAGTCTCTCCAAATATTCAAGAAACCCCCAAAATAAAATTCAGAATAGTAAAAAAAAAATTTAAAAACCTTTTTCAGACATATTTTCAAAAACTGTTGTTTGTAATACGGCCGATCTAAAAGCCGACCAAGAGCACATAGAAGAGGCCTCTGACCCATACTTCCATAGACAAAAAAGTTTGCCATTGACACCGATCTTCTATAACTTATTGTTCTCAATGTTTGAATTTTTTGAGAGTATATTGTCTAGATCGATCAACCCTAACATAAGCGGTCATATTGGGAGACATCATGACATGCGCCTTACCGAAACCAACAACTTTCCCTTTGACACCGATCTTCTATCTCTTATAGTTTTCAAAATATTTGAATTTTTCCAAAATTAACTGCCTAGATCGACCAACCCTAACATTAGCGGTTCGATTGGCAGGCATCACGACATGCGCAACACCTGAACCAACAACTTAACCTTTGACCCCGATCTTCTATCTCTAATCATTTTCACGATGTTTGAATTTTTCGAAAATATATTATTTAGATCGATTCACCCTAACGTTAGCGGTCATATTGGGAGGCATCATGACATGTTCCTCACCGAAACCAACAACTTTCCCTTTGACACCGTTTTTCTATCTCTAATACGAGTAGTTTTCAAAATATTTGAATTTTTCCAAAATAAATTACTTAGATCGATCCACCCTAACATTAACGGCCGAAGTGGCAGGCATCGCGACATACATTACACCGAAACCAACAACTTTGCCTTTGACACCGATCTTATATCTCTAATAGTTTTTAAAATATTTGAATTTTTCCAAAATATTTCGTCGAGATCGACCCACCGTAACATTAGCGACCATCTTAGGCTCGGCCAGGCCCAAATTTTTTCTTGGATGATCTTAAGGGTAGGTATCAACTATATAGAAAAAGAATCGCGAAAATCTGATAGAATTTACTCGATTTATGTATAAGAAACAAGTAGGGCCCTAGTCGGTCCGCCTCTTTAGGGACCTAGTCCAGCGACCGAAAGTAAAAAAATGTTTTCTTCCATAAATTGTTGGGCATTCCCAGACCTTTCGTTTAAAAAAAAAATTGAAAGTCGGGAAAGATTTACTCGAGTTATGCACAAAAAACACGTAGGGCCCATGTAGAAACTCAGTTTTAGAGCCCTGGCTGAATCCAGGCGCTCAGATTCAAAAACGTTTATTCCATAAATTGTAGGCAATCGCTTTATCTTTCGATTGAAAAAAAATTTTGAAAATCGGAAAAGATTTACTCGAGTTATGCACAAAAAACACGTAAGGCCCTTGTAGAGACTCAGTTCTAGAGCCCTCGCTGAGTCCCGGCGAATATGATTACAACATATTCAGAACGAAAGTTTGTAGGGTGAAGAACATCATCCGAAGTTTTCAAATTGATCTGATATTTTGTTAATGAGTCCCAAGTCGTCGAAGTTGGGTTTCTTCATTTTGATTTTTCGCAGAATTTTCAGATAGTTTGGAAAATTACACACAAATACGAAAAAAAAATACACGTATAAAACACATGTTCATTGTATTCGCTCATGTATATACGAGGGTGGATCGATATGTCCGTAGAATCAGATTTAAAGAGTACATGTGTGTTAGAATGCAATTCATTTTTGAAAAGTACAATCCTTTCTAGGATTCCAGAAAAATTTTCAGCTAAATTCATGGAGTGGATCCCGAAATATAGCACTTTAAAGCGAAGCCTACAAAAAGACTGTATTTCGAATACATATTTCTATATTTCAGAGGAACTAATGACTCGCTTTCAATACCTCAGTTTGTATTCTGTAGCTCCTTTAATTGCTTTTTTTCATCGCGTATTTAGATGATCAAGAATTCAAGATTGTTCATGTGAAAAGAAAATGGGATGAGGAATGCTGTATTTAACAATCATGTAATTTTCTTCGGAAGCGCTCCGAAATGACTAGAAAAATAGAGGTTCTCTCAAGAACCTTGATATTGGAAGACATTAAAATCAAGAATATTTCTACAAATTGTTTTAATTTGTAGATAAGGGCTCAAAAAACACTACAAAGCTTTTTAAAACTTTTGAAATAAGCATTCGCTGCTCAGATTCAAAGAAAATTTCAAGATATTTCAAAAGTTATGTGCTTTTAGTTGCTGTGTATCTGGAACGAATGCATGAATTTAGCTGAAAATTTTTCTGGAATCCTAAAAAGGATTGTATCTACTTTTCAAAAATGGATTGTATTCTAACACACATGTACGCTTTAAATCTGATTCTAAGGACTTATCGATCCACCCTCGTAATTCGTCGATCTCGTGACAAAGATGCACATTTCCAAAGTGAATAATTTCGGAGGCCCTTAACATCGTATCCTCTCAATACTGCCGTGTCAATTATAAACACCGTATCTCAAAATAAAAGTTTTTTTTGGTATTTTATGTTTTTGAGTACGATCTCCTAAAATTGTATTTATAAATAATAATAATATTCAATAAAAATTGCTTTGTAAATTTCTTTCAATAATCTAGTGTTTTCAAAAAGAAAGAAAAAAGATGTTTTTTCATAGCCGTGACTTTTGTTTGTGATAAAAGTGAATGTATAGAAAATTTTATCCCATTTATTATGCATTCCTTCTTCTTATTTTTTTGGGCATGTATCTAACTCACACATGCTATATCGATGCAAAAGAAATGTTTGCTCAGGCTTTTTTGCTTATCTAAAACTTGAATACATATGGACCCATATATTATATTATTAGACGAAATAAAAAACAAAAAAAGGAAATTTCATGAAAAATTTACACAGATGGAAAGAAATTCGTTTGGACAACTTTCGTTTTATTTTTTTGTTTGCTTTGCGTTTCGTTTCAAAGGAATAGTCGGGATATTGAATGAATATTTTTAGACGAGAATATTAGAAATTCTAATTATAGCAAGAAATAACAAACATGAATAAATGAGAACTTCTCTGATCTTGTTAGTGGATTCTATGTATTTTTGGTACTGTCATTGAATATGTTATGTGATAAAGTAATGATAAAGTAAGGGATTATGATATAAAGTTCATGGGCCTCCTCAACTTCACACAATCAGCTAATTCAACTGGTTCTCTCATATTGACGGTCAAATTTCGAAATTTTTGATAATGCCTTCCTACAGTCATATGAATTCCGATTATTGGGAAAACAAAAATTGTAAATAATGTTTAATACTGCTGAGGGGATCAGAGATTTCGAGTCTGTAAAAAATTAAGCCTTCCATTAAGGCCTTAATTTTCATACGAAAAAAGTCCCACAAATAAAACAAAAGAAAAAAGCAAATCGCGATGACTCGAGCCTTCAGCAATTTTTAAAATATTGGTTCACGAAAGTTAGTAGTAAAAGTTGTAATTTGTGAATGGCCCCTCAATCGTCATGGTCATTTATATATACTTATGGCAAATGAAATCATACATCTCACCAAAAATGTGTTTCTTTATACCACCGAATCGTATCTCACCCTCTCTTACAATACACTAAATTTAAATCTCTGACAAATTCATACGGGATAATTCCGAAAAATGGCGCGGAAATAATTTCATTGTGACACCGCATTTGTGCAATTTTATTGAAATGTTTTCGAATTTACTTTAACCATTGACAAACAGTAAATTTATTTTATGTATTCTTTCAAATATTTTTTTCCCTCAAAAATGTTAAAAATTTTATTCTACAACATTTGCTAAAAGGGAAATGAAAAATTGATGTTATTGGGGTGAATAAAAAATTCATGACTTTGGAAGTTATTTTAACATTTTTTGATTAGATTTTTTTTATGTAATACACACAAACTTTAAATAGGGGATGGAATGTACGTGTAGTGAAGTAGATTGATGTGTAAATCTCTCTAGTTTATCTGTAATAGATTTTGATTTATTTACTTTCTAAGAAAGTGTTTCCAGATGTTAAAGAAATTTTCTTATCACATTAGTGTCACTTCTTTTTTTCATAATCAGCGTAATAATAAAATTACAAGTAAAACTATAGAAAACTTTATTATTAATGTTTAGATCCGTACGAAGAACGAAGTGTTTATTGCGTTTACCACATTTGAAACCACCAGTGGGAGTTGATGGATTTTTAGTTTTGGGGTCTAAATAAGAGAAATCTGATTTTACTCCTGCTAGTTTGGCTTTCAGTTCATCTCATAAATTGGACTGCGTTTGTCGCAGAGCTTACCCCAGTAAAAACTTTCCGGTAATGAAAGGATCTCAAAAAGTAGAACCACAAACAGCGAAAACTAGTAAATGATGAATAAGCGAAAAAAAAGTCAGTTCGTCCGTCTGTCCGTCCCATCGTTTTTTCTAAACGGCTGTACCAATCACACTAAAGTGTGCGGAAATGTAAAAAACCCTTTCAAATATCCACAACATATTCAACATTTTCAGAAAAAAAATTGCATAAAAAAATTTTGTACAGAATTTCAGAAAAAATTTTCGAAAAAAAATACGACTGACCTAGCCGTTACAAGAGGCCTCGGACACATAACTCCTATGGACAAAAATGTTCCTCTAATTTTCTTCACAAAATAGCGAAAAACCATTTTTTGGACTAGGGCCGATTTTAGGATCGTGGTGCATAGTAGAGGTCTCTCACATACTTACATGGCAAAAATGTTCCCATCAATTTTTTTACAAAATAGCAAAAAACCATTTTTTGTGTTAGGGCCGACCTTTTGACCGACCGACCTAGTGCTGTAAGGAGGGAGACGCATACTTCCATGTGCAAAAATGTTACATTAAGTTTCTACATCAGGCAGGCAGTCCAAATACGGAATGTACAAATCGTTGCTTTTGCTAGTTTCCACAGTTTACACACATTGCATGCAAATAAGTTACAATATGGTCAACTTTTTATATTTTCGTAATGAAATATTTTGAGCAACGTAAGAATTGCAAGGGTTTTTTTTTGAGAATTTTAGTAATTCTTTAAAGTTTAGTTTTTTTGAAATTTTAAATTTTTTTGTGAACTTAAATTTTTATAAAATCTAAAATTTTCTTCAAAATTTGGTAGTTCAGCAATAATAGTCCGAAGATTTCAATTTTTTGGAAAGTGGAGGTTTTCTTGAAGAATTTATTTTATTTTTTTTTTAATTTCACATTTTATTGAGAAATCCAGTTTTCCTGAAATCTTTAACTTTCTTGAACATTTAAACTTTTTATAAAAATTTGGAAAATGGAAACTTGGAAAATATATGCTTTTTTGAAAATTTTTCTGTCGATTTTGAATTTTTTTGGAAAATGTAAACTTTTTTTTTGAAATATTGAATTTCATTGAGAAATTAAATTTTAATACAGTGACAAGCAATTGTTTCTGACTCCCTGATTATAAATTTCAATTTGTCTCGTATAATATGATACATATTTCACATTTGGTATACTTGAACAATTGCATACGGTCAGCAAATATTAAAGAGATATAGTAAGTGTGATGTTACGAAAAAATAGAACTGCTTAAAAAAATTACGTTTTTTGAAGTTTTTGAAGAGCTGTTTTTTTTTGAAAATTCAAAATTTTTGAAAAAGTAAAAGTTTTTTTTAAAACAGAATTTTTTATATAATTAATTTTTTTTAGGAAATTCAAAATTTTTATGAAAATTAAATTTCTTGAATGAATGAATGATTTTATTTAGAATATTTTCCATTTAAATAGCTATTACATTCTATCAACTAATACTAAAATTCATTATGCCTTTGGCTTATCACATAGTCTTTCAATAATTTATTAAATTTACACAATGAGATTTCTCCGGTAATTGACTTTGGCAACGAGTTATACATTTGTATTCCCTTATAGAACAATGCATTTTGGCTAGTCGACTTTAAAGCTGCCGTTAATTTAATATCACAAGCGTTCCTTAAAGGTCTAGACTGGTCGTCATAATTAAATCTAATTTTGTTCGTCAAATACTGCGGCGCTTTTCCTATCACAATCTTATGAACGAAAGTCATTGTATTGAAATTGATCAATTCATTTACACTCATCAACTCCAATATCTTTAGCATTTCGTTCGACTCTGTTCTACGCTTGGCTCTCAAAATGTTCCTCATACACTTATTTTGCATTTTTTGCAATATTAGAACATCGCCTCGATTGCATAGGAACAGAACACTACTACAATATGTGAAGTGCGGTTGGATCAACGATTTGTAAAGATTTAACTTCTGGTAGGAGTTCAACTCATTTCTAAGTCGCGCAAGCACTGAGACCTTCATCCCAACTTTTTTGCAAACGTAATTCACATGATCATCACACCTAGATATTTCCACTTTTCAACTACTGACAGTTCAATATCATTTACTAAAATGTGTATTTCGTCTTTTTTTATCGTTTTGTGCGTTATCACCATCACTTTCGTTTTGTCAACATTTAACTTAAGTTTATTTTGGCAGATCTTGTTGAATAGAATGGCAAGGTCGTTGTTCGCTTGCGAAACAGCATCTTGTAAAACTAAAATTGTTTCGAAAAACAAAAATTCTAAAAACAATGAAAATCTTTGAAAAAAACCGAAAGTTTTGAGAAAATTCAAAATTTTAGGGAATACTCAAATTTTGAGAAATGTTAAAATAGATAGATAGATAGATAGATTCATTTATTTAGATAGTACCATTTTCGTAGCAATTTTATAAATTAAAAAAAAAAACAAAAGTATACAAAAAAAAAAAAAAAACAGAAGGCAAACTATAGTGAACCAAGAGAAAACAATTAGGATTTTATTATTATTATTATTATTATTTTTTTTTTTGAGATAGTAACGTTAGTCTTCAATTTCAAAATTTTTCAATATATAGTTTTTAAGTTTTTTCTCATAACAACTTTGTGACGCCTCCATTTTAATTTCACTAGGAAATTATGAGCCATTTTAAGCTTTCTAAGACCAGTTTTTCCAAAATTCTGATTTTTTTTTCATTTTATCAGAAGTTTTAATTTTTTAGTTATCCAAAGTTTTCAATTTTTTTAAAATATTCGATCGTTCAAAAACTTTCAGTTTTTTCAAAGATTTTCATTGTTTTTAGAATTTTCGGTTTTCAAAACAAGTTTAGTTTTCCACGAAATTTAATTTTTCTACAAATTTTGAATTTCCTAAAACAAATAATTAATTAAAAATTCTGATTTAAAAAAGCTCTTGCTCTTTCAAAAGTTTTCAATTTTCAGAAAAAAATCAGTTCTTCAAAAACTCCAAAAAATGTAGGAAATTTTTTCCAGCAGTTCCATTTTTTTAGTCGTACGGGTCTTCGTAACATCGCACTTATAATCAGAGGGACAAAAACAATTGCGTTACAAATGCCGGACCCGCCAATGTAATAATTTTTCTACGCTTTCAGCTTTCATATGTAAAAATTTGATTTCCTGTACAAAAATACGCCATACATCCAAGTCAAATTTTTGCATTGTGAAAGCTGAAAGAACAGAAAAACTATAACATTCGGGGGGTCCGGCATTTGTGACGCATTTTTTTAATCAAATGTGAAAATATTTTGAAAGTTTTTTTTGCGTTCCGAAGCTGCAAGCGTCACCCAAATTGACATTAGTTATTTTGGAAGAAGAGACGAGGACTTGCGTCGCGTTTCCCTTTAAAAAAGGATTTTTGTTGTGATATCAAATGTTTTGGAAGAAGGAACGAAAACTTGCGTCACATTTCCCTTTTAAAAATGGTTTTCGTTGTGATTGTAATGTTTTGCGTTGTTTTGAGCCACCGCTGCCTCCGAACCGAATCGCGGCGGCTACTATTTCCATGGGTGAAAATGAACCCCTTAACTGTCTCTACAACATATCAAAAGTTTGTTTTTGAGCCGCCGCCGTCGCCGAACCGAAGCGCGGCGGCTACTACTTTGGCGAAAATGATCCCCTAAACTTCCTCTACAACATATCAAAAGTTTTTTTTTGAGCCGCCGCCGCCGCCGAATCGAAGCGCGGCGGCTACTACTTCCATCGTCGAAAATGATCCCCTTAACTCCCTCTACAAAATATCAAAAGTTTTTTTTTGAGCCGCCGCCGTCGACGAATCGAAGCGCGGCGGCTACTACTTCCATGGGCGAAAATGGTCCCCTCAACTTCCTCTACAACATATCAAAAGTTTTTTTTGAGCCGCCGCCGTCCCCGAACCGAAGCGCGGCGGCTACTACTTCCATGGCCGAAAATGATTCCCTCCACTTCCTCTACAACATATCAAAAGTTTTTTTTTGAGCCGCCGCCTATTTTCCGCCATTTTGGCGGTCACCCTGATACACTACACACCTAACCCAACAACTTTCTCTTTGACACCAAACCTCTATCTCGAACACACAACCATTGCCTCATACAAAATGTGCTATCATACACACTACACACACAAACACAGAGCCCTGGCGCCCAAACGAGGCCGGTACTTCCCCTTTTTTAAAATTTCATATGGCGTAGAATGCCCACCCGAAGGTCCCTGCAAAATTTCAAGAAAAGTTATCGAGCCGTTTATGAGCACGAGCCAAAAAAGTTGGTTTTCATACAAATAGCCCTGGAACTAATTTACTAGCCCACTAACTAACTAACGTAGGATGTTTGCACTAACTTTGGCTTCTATGAAACAGCACTTTTTGTATAGGAAATGATCATTTTCTAAATGTCGTACCTTCGGATGCACCGAATCGATTTTAATGAGTGAAAAGACACTTCGCCTTAGAATTTTCCGTAGAATCCAAAAAATATATTTTCCGGGGGCTACGTCGCAAGGTGGTGAAGTCAAAACTTAGCTGTATATATGGTTCCGAAGTCTACGAAAAACAAACAATTTTCCGAATTTTTTGTTCGTATGGGACTTGCGTCACGGGCGCATCGCTACCGCGCGCCCATGATTTACATTGAAGTTTGATTTTTTCGAGAATTTGCATTTTTTTTAAACTAAGTTTACTCCTACTAATTGTATCGTCAAAATTTTTGGAAAATTTAATTTTCCTAAAAATTTGGAATTTTTCAGAAAACTATATTTTCTTGTAATTTCGGATTTTCCTAGAATTTTTTTCTGATAATTAATGTACTCTTGATAATTTGGAATTTTGTAGAAATCTTCAAAAAGTTTAGATTTCCTTGAAAATTAAAATTTTCATAAAAACTTCTAATTTTTTGCAAATTAAAATTTTTCCAAAATTTTCACTTTCTTGTACAGAGAGGTACATGGTACATTTCGATTAAAACACTCTTTAGATATGTTTGATATATGTCAGAGTTTTAAATGTCACATTACATAAGATGGATACGCAAGAAAGAGACGCAACGGGCACGTACAAACCAAGTATCTCAACGTAAAAGAAATGTGATTTGAAGTTAATGATAATGACATTTAAAACTCTAACAAACCTAAAACTGTTTAAATCGAAATGTACCTTTCTCTATATTTAAAAAAAAAAAAATAAATTTTCAAGAAATTTTGATTCCTTCATGCAGTGGAAATTCAAGGAAAATTCCGAAATTACGAAAAAAATCTTTTCAGCAAGTTCAAAGTTTTTTGAAAATATGAACTTTCAATTCAAGTTTTTAATAAAATTGAACCCTTACCATCGGCAAGGCAATGTCGAAAACCGTCTCGAAGTCCGTCTTAGTCTAAGTGTTGTAACGTCGTCTTACATAGAATTTGTTAGATATATTAATAAATTATGCTGTTAGCGCCGCAGGCGAAATTCTTCAATCGAATGTCCTTTCGTAGAACAGAGGTTCGATAGAAAATGGGATGATTACAGCGCCGTAGGAGAAATTTTTTAGGCAAATGGCCCTTCGTAGATGAGACGTTCGATAGAAAATCCGCGGGCGAAAGTTTTGAATCGAATGTCCTTTCGTAGACAAGATGTTCAAAAAAACTAGATGATTTTTGGAAATTTAAATGTCAAAAAATGTATAGTGTGATTGAAAAAAGCTAGCGGGCCCTTCGACCAGTTCGGGCCTGGTTACGCAATAATAATAAGAATAAATTTCATGTCTCCTTACAGCTCTTAACAATAAGAAAGGGACAATTTTATTGAATTTAAAGTAGCTAGAAATGTCATGCTAGCTTGGCTTACCATTGAATCGTCAGTGCAGAAGGTGCAGAAACAGTGTTTTTCGACCTATAAAACAATTTTAAAAGTAATACCATTTCGACCAATTGTTCTGTGTTTGATTATTCAGTTGTAAATCTTTTTCTAATAGACTACTAGACTAGACAACTAGAAAAAATTGATTCCAAATTTTGTATTTCAACCTTCTTCCACTGCTTCCGTACGGAGTATTGACAAGAAATTTGTTATAATTGTAATTGCGTAACTCTAAAAAGCAAAGAGTTAAAATTTCATGAAGTTTGAGTAAAGAACTTATTTATAAAATCTCATTCAATTGATGGCCATCGTATAAATCTTCCGATTTGCTTACATATATATTGAAATTCGAAATTTCAAGATTTAACAAATGAAGAACTGTCAAATGCATACAAATCCCAACTGTGTATGCGTAAAGCCACCAAAACTAAAGTAGATTGTTATCCACATATTGGTTGTGTACTTTGTGGCGCTACTAAGATGCGGGAAAATATTCTTATGCAAGGATTTACGCAAAAATGTATGAAAAAATCATATTTTCTTTCTGGCCAAGTCTGACACCATGTTGAAGATATAAGAAAACAGAGGCAAAGGCCCGTACGTATCAGAATAACTGTGGAAAACCGAGTAGATGTTGCAAAAAGACTCGAACGTATCTAAATATATATTTAGATACGTTCGAGTCAGCAATCCTGAAACTACTTTCTCTAAAATGTAATTCTCACCAACTTTACCTTTAGAAGTCCAACTGCCATAGTTCTAGAGACTTGCGACATCCCTCACAATTCTAGAAGTTGCTTTATCACGGGATTTGGTAATTTTTCCCATAAACTCTGAAACACTCGTACCCTAAAATTTTTGACAATAAATTTCCATATTGCATGTTTAGCAAATATAGACGGAATAAATCTGTTTATTCGAGGAAGAATATTTGAGGTGCAAACATGATTCAGATTTGTTGCAATCGACGCTAAAGATTGAGAAATGTCCTCAACCAAAATTAAATATATAGAAATGCGAAATAAGAAACGTTTCCCGCAGCTTCCGGCTATTTAAAAATTTGAATTTATTTAAAAGACGTGTCATAAATTTCGCACTAGATGTGGAAATAGTGGAAGATTTTGATTCAGTATACAATCCCAGTGTTGAGGTAGTGAGCGAGATAATTTATGACCCATTCTCTCTTTCGGAAACTAATGCAGTATCGTTAAATTCATTCAGTGAAGATGAAATTCAGAAAGCAGTAAAAAGTTTTTCGTAAATCTGTCGTTATCGCTTAGTTTACCGTTATACATTTTACTCAATAAATCTTTGGCGGAAAATAAGTTCCCTCCAAAGTGGAAAGTTAGTTACGTCCCACCTATATTTAAAGATGGGGATAAAGAAGACATAATGAACTATAGACCAGTTTGCGTATTGAGTGCAGTCTCCAAGATATTTGAAAGACTTATTTTCAACCAACTGTTTGATCAAATAAAATTCCAAATTCACATCTCACGCCACGGATTCTTCAAGAAACGTTCAACTCAAACTAATTTGATGGAATATGTATCTTCAGTCGATCAATCTATAACGAACGGAGGTCAATCGGGCACGATTTATGCTGATTTTTCAAAAGCTTTTGATAAAGTTGATCACTACATTCTAGTTGAGAAACTGAAAGCGTTTGGTTTCACTGATGATCTTCTAGGTTGGTTTAGATCGTATCTACGACACCGCTCACAGTGGTCGCGTGGAAAAGTACGTATTTTACGCATATATCACATGAAATATTCAAATTCAAACCGCACTAAAAGCGTCAATTACGAAAATGCGATTGATCAACTAAAACCAGTGCAAAAGAAATTTACGAGATTATTCTTTTTAGACCCGTACGAAGGATAAAGTTCTTCGAAAAGGGGTCTTATGCGTTTACCACAACGTTTGTAACCACCCCAATTTCGACACGGGAGTGGGAGAGGAGCATCGATCACGGCCCTTAGATGACGAATCAAGAATAAAAAATATAACCAAAGACCCGTACGTATCAGAATAGATGTAAAAAACAGAATAGATGCGGCAAAGTGACTCGAACGTACCTAAATATACAAATAAGCAAACAATCCAACGTTTTCTGTTCTTTTATAACTGTAAGAATTTCAAAGATCCAAAGAAATTACCCAAGGTAATGTCAAAGGCCCTACCGAAGTACGTCTCAGACCATTCAAATCTAGAAAAGCTTATATCCAAGGACTAGGTCGTTTTTCCCTAAAACCCAGAAACACGTTTTATCCAAAATTTTATTGTCTACAACTTTGTCGTTGGAAGCAACTTTCTACCTCTCATAGTTCTGGAGATCTGGGTCATCCTGCCCAATTATGAAAGTGGCCATATACCAGAATTGGACCATATCTTCCCAAAATCCTGAAACACGTGTTCGCTTAAATTTAGTTCTCTACAACTTCGCCTTTGGAACCAACTTCCTAACTCTCATAGTTCTGGAGATCCTGGTCATCCTGCCCAATTATGGAAGTGGCCATATACCAGGATTGGACCATATTTCCTCAAAACCCTAAAGCACATGTTCGCTTAAATATAATTCTCAACAACATTGCCTTTGGAACCAACTTTCTAACTCTCACAGTTCTGGAGATCCGGTTCATCCTGCCCATTTATGGAAGTTCCCATATACCAGGATTGGGCCATATTTCCCCAAAACCCTGAAACACGTTTTCGCTTAAATTTAATTCTCTACAACTTCGCCCTTGGAACCAACTTTCTAACTCTCATATTTCTGGAGATCCGGGTCATCCTACCGAATTATGGAAGTGGCCATATACCAGGATTGGGCAAAAAAGCTTCACCGACCCTCGAAAAACCATGTTTTTGGTCACTTCCTTGACCATATCTCCGGAACCACATGGTCGATTTTGCTCATCTTCGAACTTGAATCATGGGATCGGTTGAGCCGTTTGGAAAAAAAGTGGAGACGGACAGACAGACGGACAGACGGACATTTTTTTTATTGCTGATTCGTCATCTCTAGACGATAAAAGATGCATCTCCCCACCTCCCACCTCGATCTACCCCATGTTACAATAAAATTGTTTCTAGTAAACGTATAGGATTTTTGTACTTCGTGCGAGTCCAAAAATGATTTTTCACTATTTTGTAGAGAAAATAGAGGGAAATATTTTTGTCTATATAAGTATTCGTCCGAGGCCTCTCCTGACGACCGCGACCCCAGACAACAAAATGGTTTTTTGCTATGTTGTAGAAAAAATTTACATAAACATTTTTGTCAATTTTGTACTTTCTTTTTTACGCCGTTTCTTCGGACGAGTTTTTTAATATTGCCCTCTCGGCAATTTCCAATACAATTTAATTTCAAACACTTAAGCGTTAAGACAATATTTACTTAAATACGTTCGAGTCTTTTCGTAACATCAACTCTGTTTGCCACATCTATTCTGATACGTAAGGGTCCCTTGCATATGTTTTAAATTTAACTTGGGTAGTCCGCGTCCTAGTTATCATGACCAGTTAAAAAGACTCAAGATGCATTCGCTAGAATCTGGGAGACTGGAGAATGATGAAATCATGCTATTCAAATTCATACACGATCATGTGGACACTTCGTTAAAACATCGTCTATCTTCTCACCAAACAAAGAGATTGACAAGGCAAAACAATATATTTTACCTTCCAAAGATGACCACAAATTATCAACAAAATTCACCGCTATATCGGCTTCAAAAGAATCACGACATTTACTTCGCCAACGTAAATATTCGCAATGGGAAAATATTATTGTTTAAAAAGAAAATTAAAGAATTTTTCGTATTTTAGTCATTGGAACTTGGAAATCTTTTTACTGCTTTTCCTCAAACATTGTTTTCATTTATTAATTCGTTTTTTTATTTAATTTTATCGTTACAAAATTTTGCTTTTCTTCACTCATGAAACCACAGATAAATATGTTATTGGGTATAATGCCTGTTTATTTATCTTAATAAATAAAAATAAAAAAAAAATAAAAATTCTACTTCATCAAGATTTGATTAAATCGATGAAAATTGTCTCTTCCTTATCGTTAAGAGCTGTATGCTTATTTTCTTTTTCGGTGACTTTCCTTGGAAATATGAAACCATAGACACTTCTTTTTAAAAAGAGTTCTATTTTCTTAAAAACTTGAATAAAAATATCATATTTTCTAAAAAAACTTTAAATTTCCTGTAAATTTTTTTTCAAAAACTTGGAATTTTCCTTAAATTTTCACTTCATTAAGCAATCTAAGCAATCGAAAATTTGGATTTTTTGAAAATACACAAGAAAGTGAAAATTTTGGAAAAATTCCATGTTTGCGAAAAAAATCGATTTAAAATCTATGAAAATTTTAATTTTCAAAGAAATCTAAATTTTTTGAAGATTTCTACAAAACTCCAAATTATCAAGAATACATCAATTTATGGGGAAAAAAATTCTTTGAAAATCGAAAATTACAAGAAAATACAGATTTCTGAAAAATTCCAAATTTTTTCCACTTTCCACACAATTTTTTCGACTCTACAAGAAAATTTAAATATCAAAAGAAATGCAAATTCTCGAAAAAATCAAACTTTCAGGTAAATTAAAGTTTTTGGGAAAATTGCAAATACCTTACACATTTGGTTAACTTTATAAAAATTTAATTTCTCAATGAAATTCAAAATTTCAAAAACAAAATTCAAAAAAGTTTGCATTTTCCAAAAAAAAATAAAAAAGTGTGTTTCCCCGGTGGGACAGCCCTAGCCAGAGAAACTGTGGCTGCTGCTTTTAGTATTTAGTATCCGCTAAAATTACTTTTATCGTTATTATTTAGGTCCTACCGGTCTATTTACAGCAAATATGATATGACTCGAAACATACCAGTATGGTCTCTAGTCACTTTTTTGAGGAAAAATCGAATAACTTCTACGCAGAATTTTTTGTGAAATATTTGACATTAACATGGTTTGCCAAACATACTAAATCAACCGTTAGGGCTCTGTAGCGATCTAAAAGTAAAAGTAAAAAATTTATTTGTTGAAGAAAGCAAAATTTATTCCGAATGAAAATCGAAAAAATCAGCATCATGTGAATGAAGTACGGCGTCGGAGTTATCATCAATGCTTGCTCCAATTCTGTCATCTTCAGTCAGGTTGCATCACAGTGCTTGAGGTATGCCCTGTTTTTGTTTGAGTCTGGTTATCAGAATCCGTATTTGACTTGACTGAAAATATTCTTCTTCATTTTTTCCGCCAGTTGCTCAGGAGATAGCTTCGTTTTCGCTAAGAGTGAGTGTAATTTCGCACACGGCGTGAAAATAGATGGTTTTGCAAAAAGCTCGCACAGTCACTTTTCTCAACTATTTCTTCACAAAAATTTTGTAAAAGGAAGAATTAAAGAGGTTGAAGAGCTGTTTTGAATTTATTTTGAAGAAATAGTTGAGAAAAGTGAGTGTGTGAACTTTTTGTACAACTGTCTACTTTCACGCCGTGTACGAAATTTGCATACCTCTTAGCATGACATGCTGGACCATGTTTCAATTGGAACCCATCATTCACTAGTGCGACTTCTATGAACTTCGATGAACGTTATAGTGCAATTTGGGCATGTACTACATGGGGTGAAAAGTCCGCGGCCTTGCAATGAAAGAACTAACTTTTACATATGAAATTAATTTTATTCTTCAACGTAGTCTCCCTGAAGGGAAATGCACTTAGTCCAACGGTCCTGCAACATTTGGATACCTTTGGTATAATAGGATTTCTCCAACCCTGCAAAATAGGCCTCTGTTTCGGATATCACCTCATCATTAGGGCAATTCCACGGACCATTTCGTTCCAACGCATGAAATTCTCAGTAGTTACAAAATGATAGTTATAGAAAAATAACTAACCTCTAGTTGAAGGATCAATCCTTCTAATGCACAATTTTCTATGAATATCTTTTCGTAACTACTGAGCATTTCGAGCGTTGGAACGGAGTTTTCGTGGAATGGCCCATTAGAGTAAAATCTTTTTCTCTGTAGCCATCTTTTTAAGTTTGGGAACAAATAGTAGTCGCTGGGGGCCAGATCTGGAGAGTAAGGTGGGTGGTGGAGTAATTCATAGCCCAAAGAGTCCAGTTTCACAGTTGATTTTATGGATGAATGCGCTGGTGCATTGTCATGATGAAACAGGACCTTTTTCTTCTGCATATGCGGTCGTTTTCTCTTGATCTCGTTGTCGAGCTGTTCCAATAATGTGACATAGTACTCGCCAGTTATTGTTTTTCCTTTCTCCAGATAGTCGATAAATATTATGCCATGCGCATCCCAAAAAATCGTGGCCATAACCTTGCCTGCAGAACGCTGTGCCTTTGGGCGCTTCGGTCGGCTTTGACCAAATTCTAACCACTCTGCAGACTGTCTATTGGACTCTGGTGTATAGTAATGAATCCACGTTTCATCAATCGTGACAAATCTACGCAAAAACTTCGTTGGATTACGCTCGAACAAAGCTAAATTACGCTCTGAATCGTCAAGACGGTGCTGCTTTTGATCAATTGTTAGAAAACGCGGCACCCATCGCGCAGAAAGCTTTTTCATGTCCAATACTCGTGTAAAATGTGTCGCACCCGTTCTGTTGATATTTTGAGGATGTCAGCTATTTCACTAACTTTAACTTTCCGATCAGCCAAAACAATACGATGGATTCTTTGGATGTTTTCTTCAGTAACTGCTTCACTTGGACGTCCTGAACGTGGGGAATCATCGGTGCTTGTATTACCTCGTTTAAATTCAGCATGCCACTTCTTGACCGTTGTATACGACGGAGAAGATGTGCCATAACACTTACCCAGCCACTCTTTGCTTTGCACCGTATTTTTTCCCATTAAAAAACAATGTTTAATCAACACATGGAATTCATTATTTTCCATTTTTTACGAACAACAAAAACCTGCGTCACTCTATTGACAGTAATTCGAAAACTATGACACCAAATGTCAGGAAATTTTGGCTGTAGACAAGTAAAGGGTGGTACTACTGAATGTTAACAAAAATTCTGAAGTAATGACGCCATCTCTATGTGAGGCCGCGGACTTTTCACCCCATGTAGTATTTAAGGTTAATCACTGCCAATTTCGCTTCATTCCTAATCTCGTATCAGAAGATATTGAACAAAAACGATATTCGCCAGTTTCGTGCAGAGTCATTTTTAAACACCTCCTCTGCCGAAACTAAATTTTTGTTAAAAAAAAATTCTTCCACGATTTGCTCAGACTAGTCCAAGGAATCGAACGACACCAAAATCTTTGGAATCGAAGATATGGTGGTTTGAAGTTTCATACATACTGGTCGAAGTTTTCGCGAATTCACTCTTAATGAACCTAACAGATCGTAGGGGTAGTTTTATTGTTGATCATTGACATTTGACATTCGATAATGCATAATAACAAATTTGTTCCTCGAACAAACATTCAACAATTTCATTAGATTTTCTTCATTATTTGCAGCTCATTTGTGTATAAAAAGTAATAGTGAAGTGAGTGTATAGTGAAGTGGGTGTATAGTGAAGTGAGTGTAAATAAAACATTTTTGAGTAAAAAATCGGGTTCTAATTTAATAAAATACACTTAGTTCCAACGAAAACGTTTCGATACAACTTGTGACCCAAAGTACAGGCATATTAATGAAAAACCACTAGTGTCGTGAACGGTAGCATAGCGCGAGTTAGTCGATCCACTTAGCCGATTTTCACGATTTTTTAAGTGTTTTTCTTAGTTCCATATCTTTTAATCAAATGTGAAGAGCAATTTTGTGCTTTCATTCCCATAAACACTTTCTCAATTACTTTTCAGAAAAAAAGATTTTGAGAATCGATCAAATTTCACTCGACTTATCTTGACAGAGGGACAATTTGCTTGAAGACTTATCTGCCCAAAACGAAAAACCCACCAGACTAAGTACGGGTTTAATTATAGTATCACCATCATATGACATAAATAACTATTGTTCGCAAGACAATATATATGTGAACAAAAATTAATAAATTGTTGCTGACCTGTGCTTATAACTATCTGATTGCAATTTTTTTAGGAGAAAAATTGGGAGAAAAAAATCAGACAAACATTCAATCAATGAAAAAAATTATTAAAAAAAGAGCACTTTAAATTACACAGCCCGAGTGTTGATGTTGATTATAAAATAATGACAGCGATTAGGATAAGATTAGATTAGATTAACTTAGTATCTTCTGAAAAAGTAGATACTGGTTGCTTGTAACAACTGTATGGTAAAATGATATCACAACAAAAACCATTTTAAAAGAGAAATGTGACGCAAGTCCTTGTCCCTTCTTCCAAAACAACTGATATCAATTTGGGTGACGCTTAACGCTTCGGAACGCAAAAAGAGTTTCAAAATATTTTCACATTTGATTAAAAAAATGGGTCACAAATGCCGGACCCACCAGCGATATAGTATTCCTGTTCTTTCAGTTTTATACGCAACAATTTGACTTCCTGTACAAAAACACTACATACAAGTCAAATTTTTGAATGAAAGAACAGAAAAACTATAACACTGGTGGGTCCGGCATTTGTGACGCATTTTTTTAATCAAATGTAAAAATATTTTTAAGGTTTTTTTTTGCGTTTCGAAGCGTTAAGCGTCACCCAAATTGATATCAGTTGTTTTGGAAGAAGGGACAAGGACTTGCGTCACATTTTCCTTTTAAAAGGGTTTTTGTTGTGATATCAGTAGTTTTGGAAGCAATTGAAACCGATTAACTCAAAAATATCAAAAAAACCTGATGGAAGTTGAAAAGTGCTAGAGAAATCCACAAAAATCCTTAACAATCTCTTAAACCTAGAAAGCTCCATTGCATGACCTGACTCATGTCGAGAATAACAGAAAAATATCAAAAAACCTGATGGAAGTTGAAAAGTGGTAGTGAAATCCACAAGAATCCCATAAACCAATTAAGCCCCATTCGATGACCTCACTCATGTCGAGAATAACCGAAAAATATCAAAAACTCTAATGGAAGTTGAATATCTCACCTACCCAACCGTGACACTCACCACACACATTATTTTATATGGGATTTGTATGGGAGTTTCCAGGAGCCCTAGCGCCCAAACGAGGCCGGTGACCCCATTTTTTTAAAATCTTAGATAGCGTAGAATGCCCATCCGAAGTTCCCTGCAAAATTTAAAGAAGATCTGACCGCCAGTTTTCGAGAAATCGCCAAAAAAGTCGTTTTTCATACAAATGGATCTGGAACTACTAACTAACTGACTAACTAACGTAGGATATAATTGATTTTCTTTGGCTTCTATGAAGCAGCGCATTTAGTATGGAAAATGACGATTTTCTAAAGGTCATATCTTCGGATCCACTGGACCGATTTTAATGATTGAAATGTCGATTTCAATCAAAATTTTACTTAGAATCCGATAAACTAGAGGGTTACGACGCAAGTGAAAAAAGTCAAAACTTAGCTGTATAATGGTTCCGCAGTCTACGAAAAAAAATTCTAATTTTTTTGATCGTATGGAGACTTGCGTCACGGGCGCAATGCTACCGCGCGCCCATGATAATGATTATTTGTTATAATTTCTTTGCAATCCAATGAATTCTTTGACGGGACTAAAATTATTTATGATAAAAGGCTTTTCTTCTGGACTGTCCAACGGTGTTCTTCTTCGCTGCAGAAAACACTTATTAATAACTTTATATAGTTACAAAACTAACATTACTATTCAAACAATATGATCATCGATTATTATCTTCGTTCGCCTTGTTACTCTCGGAATAAATACATCTAATATCTGACTCTACACTGAAAATATCATAAACCTGGGAAACCATATATCATAACCCCACCATCCTCGAGAAGAAACCCACATTTTATAAACATTAATAAAATAAATTAAGAATTATCGCCCGTCCGAATAGCCAGCTAAAATAAAAAAAAAAGAAATACTCTCGTTACCATAAATTTCTCATAACTTTCCGCTTATAAAAATAATGAGCACATAACCAAGCGTTTTTAGCTCCCACACCACATAAATACTCCTCACTTCGTAAAATTTACTATCCAGACCAACAATAAATATATCTTGCGTACTCACACATGTTGTATGGATACCTATACAAAAGTAAATGTTGTAACACATATACTAAACACAAGTATACGGAACTCCATATCATACCTAAAAATCATCCATATCATCAAAAGGGAAAAAACTCTTCCCTTTTTTCAAACCATCTACCCCTCACCTACACCTTACAGAGCCTTCTGAGGGTATATATTTTTTCCCTACTCAACGTATTTCAGTTCCCGCATTTGCTCTTCACTCAACTTCAACATTATTCCGATTCCAAAAAGTCCACGAGACGCTTTCAGCATACCAACGACCCCCGTATGATTACAAATATACTTCTTGTACGGCGCACATACAGCTCGTATGCATGATATATACAAAAATGTAGAGAGACATTTGAGCTTGTATAGTGTGTATCTCAACTCAAATATATAATCACATATTCCTGTTATGCAGTGGAGAGAGTGTGGAGTAACCCCCTTTTCATTCAACGACGAAGCATGAGGTTTGGTAAAAATTTCCTTACATGTATAAGAAGGAAAGAATGATATAGTATTCAAAAATGAGGAAGGAAGGCGCGGGTGGAATAAAGGGTGAATTTCATTCGATATAAATTCATTTGTGCCATCCCGTTAGTATACGAAAAAGTTTTTATATTATGTGTGTATGATATACTAAAATAACTAAAATCAATTCGTATTTGTATATGCTGAAGTTATGCTTGGAACAGCGACAAAAAGTGAGATTTGATTCATTAATACAAACTTACATATATAGTAATATCTTTTTAATCAGTAAATTGTAAAGCGTAATTTTAATAGCTACGAGCGTACAAATTGATGTTTTCTAGGATAAAAACAATAAATTATACCCTATACAATACGAACTAACCAATCATGGAGCGATTTGAATTATTTTGAATTTTAAACTTAAAAAGGGGTGAAATCGAGGACAATCTAAGCGCATGCGTTTCGTGTTCCAGAGTTTGATTCAAAATAGAAACCAATTTCGTTGTTGGGTAGAAAGGTAAATGCAAAATATTTCTATAGAATGGGATGTAGAATTTACGTCCACGTTTTTCATTGGACATTAAATTTGAATTGGGGATGTGTTTTTTACGTACTGTAAAAAACGAAGAAGAAAACTTTTGGTTTACCTTCCTCTTTTTACTTTCGTTTTTTTGAATTGCGAATAAAATATAAAGTCGACTGGAAATACTTTTTACAAGAAAATAAATAAAGAGAAAATGGAAAATTTTTTGTTTGATTTCTGAACATTGTAGGGAAAGCTGATTTATTTTCATTAGACACGTACGACGCAGGGAGTTTCTTTAATAATTTTCACATTATTTCGTTCAAAAATTTTAATACTTTGTTGTACATACTTACAATTTACATTACATTACATTTACATTACAATTTACATTACAAAAAGTTCAAATTGTTTTTCTGATGGACTGTATCATGGCCTAAGCCACGGTGCTTAGCAGGTCCTATTTTTCATATAAAGTTAATGAAACTTAAAGAAACTTAATGAAACTTAAAGAAACTTGATGAAACTTAAAGAAACATTTAACAAATTTGATCAAACTTAAAGAAAAATGTGATGGAAATGAAAGAAAATAATGAAAATTAAATGAAATTCATAAAAGGTATGGTTTGTTTAAAATCAAAACCGAACTGTTTGATCAATTTTCTTTGTTTTCTTTTCCTTTGCTCCTTGAAATACGCCATACGCCATTAAACCACTCTTGTTGATAGAAATAAATTTTAAATCCAGACAACGTTAATTCCTTCCTATATTTATTATTATTTATTAAGTATTTTATGATTTACAGCATAAAAAAAAGTTAATGAAACTTAATGAAACTGATAAAACCAAAATATGCCCTGGTGCTAAGTGCCCGTGACGCAATCCGGAAATCCACTGGAAAGATGTTTTGCCAACATTGCGACTCGAAGCCGACGCATTTTTGACAGCAACAACAGAAGAATTGAGTCTTGCACCTGGCATCCTATACGTACGTCGAATGGTAAAGACGCCAGCATTGAAATGTTGCCATACAGGTGTAAAATCATTGATAACAACTACCAACTGCTACATATCAACTGCTGTATCAAGCGGTAAAATCTTCCGTTCAGAAGATACATAAATGTAAAGCTTTGAATCGTAAGTTTTTCCATGATTTAATTTTTTGAGGTATCAAATTTAACTCCAGGGAACGTATATTTTTGAAGTTCTAACTCTTTCTGACAACACTAAATTGCATACGTCCTTTATGGTTGTTCCGTTTGAGAGTTTCGACACTTTTTTCATGTAAAATATGTTCAAAGAAATAATTTGTTCATGAATACATCACGCCGCGCTTGAATCAGATTTAAATGAAAAGTTTTTGCATATGAGATTTCTATTCTGAAAATTGTTTTTGAGGTCAAAACTAAACTTCTGGCACTTCTGGCACTTCATAGGTTGTCTGGTAAATCTTAAAAAAAATGATAAAAACTAAGTTTTTCCATACATTTTCCAAATTCTAAAAATGATGAAAAAGATTGTTGCGTACTGGCGTTTCTTCTACTATATGCCTCTAAATCTTTTATTTTTTTATAGAGCTCCACTTGTCTCCGGTTTTGACCAAATTCAGTATCTCAAAGAAGCTCTTTAAAAAAATTATGTAATTATGTTGTTTATCGATAAAAAATATAAAGACGTATGTGCGCAACATTTTTTTTTCGTCACTTTTACACAAATTTGGAAAATGTATGGAAAAACATAGTAAATTTGGAAAATGTATGGAAAAACATAGTTTTTATCAATTTTCTTAAAAATTTACCAGACAACTTATAAAGTGTCAGAACAAAAAAGTTTAGTTTTGACCTCAAAAACAATTTTCAGAATAGAAATCTCATATGCAAAAACTTTTTACTTAAATCTGATTCAAGCGCACCCTGACATGAGTGTTGATGTTCAATTACTCATAAGCATTCCACAAAATGGACAAAGTCAATGGGTTTTTTTTTCGCTTGATTTTGTATTCATATATTTATCGTGAAATAGGAAGTGTGAAAGAATAAGAACGCCAGTTAAAAAGTCGAATCCCTTCCGGATGGTTTGGAATAAAAAACACAAATTCGGGGCATCATAAAAGGTTTCGTGGGGTGCTTCGTAAACTGAAGAAATAAAAAACTATTCCACGTTATGTTACTTGTGAATTATTCCACATATAACAAATGTATAATTTGATGTTTCCTTGCCTAGCAAAATAACATATTCAGGTCATTTCGTTGAAATATCAACAAACATCGAAAGCAAAAAGTCACATTTGAGTTTGGATAATTTTATTTATTTATTTTTTTACAACATTTTTTCGCTTGGTCCGGTTTTATTTCTTTTTTTCGTCAGTTCAATAAAAATATTTTGTGTATTTTGAAAGGGAAACATGTTTGTCCTTTATCGCAAATATAGGGTAGGTTCCATTAGGTTGATTAAATTTGATGGTCACATATCCATTTTCGATTTGTGTGTACATTTGACGACAGAGTTATTTTTTTTTTTGTCTTTAGTATTTTTATTGTATATTTAGATATGAGTTGATCAGGTTTCAATTCCTCTGACAAAATATTTATTCTAAGTCCAGGTCGCCATAAACTTAATGTTTATTATAAAAATTTACAAAAAGCGAAGTTTCCACGGACGCAGCAACGTAATTTGTAATTGAATTTGTACTTTTGTTTGCATTGAATGTGTTAGGCAGTATTATCTACTTTTACAAATAAATTGTATTTTGGCTTGGTCAGCAGAAATTTGATATTCGAAATATTTACATATTTATACGTGATGTACGTTAAGTACCTATTTTCTTTTTGTGAATGCGCAGGAGTAGAGGTAATTTTAACGAAAAATTTCAAAAATTCCGGGAAATGTATTTTCAACGAAATCTTTGTTTTTTGTCATTTGGCATCTATTTAAAAGTATCTGCTGTTTCTGATCACAAAAATATTTGGAATTAGAAAAATACCATATTACAGAAAAACATTCAATTAGACCAGTAGCTTACTATTTTTCATAATGCGGAAAAAGCGGTTTACAAATATTTAATTCAATTCAATTCAATTTATTTCATATAATATAACACAAAACACTTTCTTCGCTACATTCAATTCTCGGATGCATTCATTTTCAAAACTTTCTTGAAATAAATTTATTTCTCATTTGTTTCAAAGATTCGATTCGCTTTCTTTTTTAGATTTCTACAAGCCGAGCCTACAAGACGAACAAGCCGAATAATAATTTGCGAAGAGAGAAATTTTTAAAACTCCTTAGCCTTTTTTTCAAATTGAACTAAAAGGGCTCCCATACGATTTCTAATTGTCCTATCTGCTTGCTGAGTGAATTAGTGATACTAAAAGAATGATTTTAAACTAGTGTTGGAGATCAGACTTTGTGAAGGAAATATGAATCTTACAAGCGTTGAACGAATGAATTAATTAAAGTAAACACTACACCAGCTGTACAAGTAAATCTGAAACAAATAGGTTAGGTCGCATTATTTCTGTAAAGCGCCTATTTCCCGCAATTCCCCGTCAGCAAAATTAACAGAACTGCACATTTATGTGTTTCGTCTGTTTCTCTTTTTCTCTCTTCAACCACAAGCAAATGCATGGTAAATACTCACGAGACGTAAAAATTCACAAAACAGAGTAAAAGAAAAATTTCGCAGTTCTGTTAATTTTGCTGACTGTAACAAATGCTTATGGGAATAGTAGATTACATTCGATGCTGTGAAAATAATTCATTACATGAGAGATCAGTTTTGTGATATGAGCGGAACTTACGAGTGTTTTTTGAAGCAACAAGCTTTGGAAAATGTTTTTGACGAGGGTAGAGTTTATATATCCGAGCCGAAGGCGAGGTATACAACTACACGAGTCAAAAACAGTTTCCAAAACGAGTTGCTTCAAAACTCACTCGTAAGTTCCCGAGTTCACAAAATTGATCCCTCATGTAATGAATTATTTTCACAGCATCCAATGTGAGTTATTTTTTTACCTACACATCTGAAAATTCATCGTTACTATCGAACCCCTGTAAGAAAATTTGATTTCACGAAGAACACATATCCTCATCTTAACAACTTTCTTGTAGTTTCTTCATTCAGACTTGTCATCAACTTAAACGTGAATGAATTTAGAATAAGAATTAGAATAATTTATGATGGATGAAATACTGTTGTGTTGTCTCATTAACAAAAAATAGATCGTGCCATTCTCATGGAATACAATCGAGAGGTGACAACAACAGTGAACCAGCATTTTTGGTTTCTGTCACTTTTTTCGGTCTATTTTTTCATATCTTGTTTTTCGTCAAGTTGTTTTTGCGAATAAACCTGAAAAGGATGTTAAGTTGACATCAGCGCCCGTTATCTATCGATTGTCACTTCTAATAATGAAATTGGAACAAACCAACTATAAATCGACACAGCTTCACTTTTAAGTCGACGAAAAGTGTTAACGAAAAAATTAGAAAATCATTTTTTGATGTTATGTTTTACTCCGAGGATTGTTTGTTATGTCGATTTTCTAGTTTGAGTGAAACAGAAAGCCCGAAATACGATACGTAACAAATTGTGCTAGGATTACCGTAAAGTTGTTATTTTTCCAATGGGACTGATTACCAAAAAATGATCAAAGGGTCGTACACATATGACGTCACGCTTGCTATAAAATCCACAAAGTCTATAACTCCAAACTGGTAAGAGATTTTGCTTATAGTACTCCGGCTGCCCTCCCAAATACATCCCCTATTTGGGGGGGTAGCCAGAGTCCTATAAACAGA
>CM055403.1:91128108-91139010 GCA_029228625.1 Pseudolycoriella hygida
TAACACGTTTTTCTGGGTTTTAGGGAAAAACGACTTAGTCCTTGGATATAAGCTTTTCTAGATTTGAATGGTTTGAGACGTACTTCGGTAGGGCCTTTGACATTACCTTGGGTAATTTCTATGGATCTTTGAAATTCTTACAGTTATAAAAGAACAGAAAACGTTGGATTGTTTGCTTATTTTTATATTTAGGTACGTTTGAGTCACTTTGCCACATTTATTCTGTTTGTCACATCTATACGTACGGGTCTTTGGTTATGTTTAAATTTAAATTAAATATAACAGTGATCAGTAATGTTTATCGGCCGAGTCAAAATTGTGTTTTTGCGTAAAAAATATGATGATAAGCGAAAACAAAAATGGCCGATAAAAGTTTCTGTAAATTCAACATTAAGTTGACATTATTTTTTTTTTTTCGACTGGTTTTCTAGTTTCTTTTTGTCACTTCAAGCAATATTAGGACAAAGTTTTTAGTGAATGAAACAACAACAAAAATACAAATAGTTTTTGTATGAATGAAAATTGAAAACAATTCATATGCATTATGTGGTATCGCAAGTAATGGGTCCTCAAGTAATTGCCATTACTTCTGGGAAGTAATAACTATTACTTGAGGATCAATTAGACGACAAAAATCCTCTGAGGGAAATCAAATTTTCTTACAGGGTATTTCGATAGTAACGATGAATTTTCAGATGGGGGAGGTAAAAAATTAGTTTTTTAGAATTTTCGTTTTAACTTTTGGCACAGCAAATTTGATTTACATTTGTTTCAAATTTGAACCAAATATTTTGATTCTCTAATTGTTACGCTATATTCTGCGAATTATTTAGTGGAGATAGAAATACAAATATTTCGACATATCATATGTTTCATTTTTTAGACCCGTACGAAGAACGAAGTGGAGGGGTCTTATGCGTTTACCACGACGTTTGTAACCACCCCAATTTCGACCCGGGAGTAGGGGGGAGCATCAATCATGGTCCTTAGATGACGAATCAGCAATAAAAAATATGACCGTCTGTCCGTCTGTCCGTCAACGTCAACACGATAACTTAAGTAAAACTCAACCGATTTTCAAAAACTTTTTGTAATTGAAAAAGTTTTTTTTTCGTTTGAAAGATTTGGGCATGGCCGAATGGAAGAATGAGGAAGAAACTTTTTTAATTTTGAGTCCTTGGACTTAGCTAGGGCACTAGAAACGAATGTCTACTAGGGCCCTACGTGTTTTTTATTCATAACTTGAGTAAATCTTTTCCGATTTTCAGAATTTTTTTTTGTTTGAAAAGATTGAGCATGGCCGACAATTTCTGGAAGAAACATTTTTAAATTTTAGTCCTTGGACCTAGCTAGGGCACTACAAACGAGTCTCTGCTGGGGCCATACGTGTTTTTGTACATAACTCGAGCAAATATTTTCCGGTTCGTAATATACATGACCTGATGATACATGCGTGACATGTGAAATATATTGTCTTGTGAAGTAAAATTGTCAAAATCTAAAATTGTGGTGTCTTATTTACGTTCTCATCAAAAAAGATTTGTCCAGATTTTAACAGATGTTGCTCATGAAAAATTGAATTGTTTTTTAAAATTCAATCGTTATTATTAAATATTTTCCGATATTCATAATTTTTTTTAAAAGGTATGGGCATGCCTGACAATTGGTAGAAGGAATTTTTAGATCCGTAAGAAGAACGTAATGTTTCGAAAAGCGGTCTATTGCGTTTACCACAACGTTTGTAACCAGTCGAATTTCGACCCGGGGGGTCCGTCAACACGATTACTCGAGTAAAACTCAACCGATTTTCAAAAACTTTTTTTCCCTAAAAGGTAATGAAAAAATCTTTTTTGGTATTGAATCTAGGCAATGTCGACCTAAGGGCCGATGAGCTAGGGCCGTTGAAGTAGTTTTTGGTCTTTTGTACATAACTCGAGTAAATCTTTTCCGATTTTTATATTTTTCCTTTTGTTTGAAAGGTCATGCCTCATAACTTATGGAAGTAACTTTTTTGATCTCGAGCTTTTGGACTCAGCCAGGGCCGGAAAAAAGAGTCTTTACTAAGGCCCAACGTGTTTTTTCTACGTTTTTTCTTCAAAACCTTCTTTTTTGCTGATAGATAATCAGAAAATTGATTACGAGAATGAAATTAAGCAAAATCGGTTGAAATCTTTCGAAGTTACGGTCAAAAAAGTGGTGAAAAACCTTGTTTTTTGAAGGTTTGTGGAACTTTTTTACTTATATCACTGCGAAATCAGAACAGAAATCGCTGTTCAAGGTTTTGAATGAAAGATATGAAAATCAGAAAATCACCAAAATGAAATTAGTGAAAATCTATGGAGTGGTTTGGGCTACAGAGTCCTTAGTGTGGGTCTAACTCACGCTACGTGACCCAACACGATATTTGGTTTTTTTTCGTGAATACCCCTTTGATAATGAGGCTTTTTGTGCAGTGTTGTAGAGAAAAAAGAGGCGAACTTTTTTGTACATGGAGTTATGGGTCAGAGGTCTCTGCTTAGCGCTGTAGGTCGGTTCTAAATTCTGGGCCTATTTTAAGGGCTTGGAAAGATTTTTTGCACCGTTTCTTCGGACGCGTCTTCCAATATTGCCCTTTCGGCAATTTCCAATCTAACTTAATGAGGACGTAATTGCACATACTTAGGAGTTGAGGCAATATTTACTTAGATACGTTCGAGTCTTTTCGTAACATCAACTTTGTTTGCCGCATCTAATGTGATACGTAAGGGTCCCTTCATATGTTTTTTTGGGCTTTTGGACTCAGACAGGGCCCCAAAACTAAATCTCTACTATTGCCCAACGTGTTTTTTCTGCATAAATCGGGTAAATCTTATCCCAGTTTCAAAAACTCCTTTTTTTCTGAAAGATAATAAAAAAATTGATTACGGAATTGAATTTGGGCAAAATCGGTCGAAAACTTTCGAAGTTATGGTCGAAAAAGTGGAAAAAAACTTGGTTTTTTTAAGGTTGGTTGAACTTTTTCACCTATATCTCTGCGAAATTAGAACGGAAATCACTCTTGAAGATTTAAAATAAAAGCTATGGACATCAGAAAATCACGAAAATTAAATTAGTCAAAATCTGTTGAGTGATTTGAGCTGTAGGGTCTTCAGTGTGGGCCCAACTCACGCTACGCAAGCCTTGGTGGACCACAGCTATGTATACGTGGTGAAAACGAAAGCAGCAAGTGTGTGTGTGGTGAAAACGATTTTTGACACGAAATCTGGAACAGTCCGAGCTCTAATTGGTGTTTTTTTGTGAATATTTCTTTAATGATGAGGTTATTTGTGCAAAGAGGCGAACTTTTTTGTTCGTGGAAGTATGGACCAGAGACCTTTCCTAAGTGGTCTAGGACGGTTCTAAGATCGCCTGGTGCAATGTTTTTAAAAATTGTTTCCATTTTTTTAGTTCTGGGCTTTTTTAAAGATTGGAGATGTTTTTCGCACCGTTTCTTCGGACGAGATTTTTAATATTGTCCTATCGGCAATTTCGAATCCAATTTGATGTCGACGCAATTTTAAACAATTAAGAGTTAAGGCAACAGTTACTTAGATACGTTAGAATCTTTTTGCAATGTTTTGCATATGTTTGGATTTGGGCCTGTTATTAGGACTCAAGCGCGCCTCAGGTTGGTCCTAAGGTCGGCCTTAACCAAAAAATTGTTTTTTGCCATATTGCCGAGCAGATTGAGGGAAACATTTTTGTCTATGGAAGTATGTATCAGAGGCATTTCCTTATGGCCCCAGGTCGGTCCTTAACAAAAAAACAGTTTTCTGCTATGTTGTAGAGAAAATTGAGACGAACATTTTTGTCTACTTGGAGATCAATTTTGTGCTTTCGAAAGGCTTTTTTTACACCGTTTCTTCGGACGGTTTTTTGCTACATCTCTTCTGGTACGTACGGGTCACTTGCATATGTTTTGTTAACGTTTGTATCTGATAAGAGTAAAACAGTGGTGGGATAAAATCTTAAGTGCTATGACGTCGTCTTACATAGAATTTGTTAGATACTTAATAAATTATACTATTAGCGCCGCAGGCGAAATTCTTGAGGCGAATGGCCATTTGTAAAAAAGGTGTTCAATAGAAACTGTGATGATTTTTGCGGCGCATGCGAAATTTTTGAATCAAACGGCCTTTCGTAGAAAAGATGTTTAATAGAAAATGGGATGATTATAGCGCCGCAGGCGAAATTTTTGAGGTGAATAACCCTTCAATAAAAATTGGGATGATTAAATCATTGCGGTGACGGGAATTTTCCCCGGGGAATTATCCTCCAGACCAAAAATATAGTAATTATCACCCAGAGAAATGGGAACATCACCCTGGGTGATGATTCCCATTTTTGTCAGTCTGGGGGATAATTCATGTCACCGAAAATAGGATGATTATAGCAAATTTTTTAGGCAAATGACCCTAGATGTTGAATAGAAAATGGGATGACTTAAGGCAAACGACCCTTCGTAGACAAGATGATCAAAAAAACGGGGTGATTTTTGAAAATGTAAATGTCAAAAATGTTGAGTGTGGCTGAAAAAAGCTAGACTCTTCGACCAATTGGGGCCTGTAAGCAATTAGAAAATCAAAACAATTTTAGGTTCTAAATTTTGCAAAAATTTGTTTTTTTTTTTTTTAGCTGGAACTCAGCATTTGTATAGGTATATTATTTGTGCATTGTTGAATGCGTCGTCTTCATTGACATTGTAATAAATATACAGAAATATAAACATGTAATTTTTTTTGTGTGTATAGTTAAAACTTGCTGGTGCTAATCAAATGGTAAATCTAATTGATGGACATTGTAACTCGTATTGCAGCAGCAGCAATAATTTAACCGAATATCTTAACAGAAAAACGTTGAATTTAGAGAGAAGAAACAATATTTCTAGCCTGACGAACAATGGAATACTCTTCTTTTCTGTATGTCATGCCATCATTCTAATTCCAAAGTCTATAGACGAAAAAATATTTTTCTCATTTTACTAGGGATTACACCACTTTAGCTTCTTTTTTATCTCTTAAGCGATTTCAAACATAAATAAAACTTGTGTCCGCATCTCCAGGGACTTTAAAGAAACATTTTTTTGTGATTTGGGGATAGAAGGTTTTTCCTTTAGGTCTGAAAAAGAAAATATACACAATCCGGGGAAAAAATTGTATAACCAAAATATATAATAAAAAAATTCATCCCTTGAGATGACGTCAGTGTGTTGTATGTGATGGGTCATCCAAATCCAAATGTTGTTCTATATTTATATATGTACACATACGTACGTAAAACACATCGCACAAAAGAAAATGGAAATATGATGCTTTCGCTGGAGATGTTATTTTGGTTATTTTTCATGTAACACATAGAACTTATGCCCAAAGAATATGGAATATAGGATGAAGGGAATGATTTACAATAAGGGAGGAAAATGTATATACGCGCATTCTATTTGTTATTTTTGCAGAACGAAAAGATATAAATTCCGCAGACTTTCTCCTATATCATAAATGTTAAAAGAAAATAATTTGTGTTTCTCACCCTCGTGTTGTGCATAAGTCATGTAAGCTATGGGGGGATTGCTGTGGTAAGTAAAATTTTCTTTTCATTTTTTAAATCTTGTGTAAAGTCGATTATGAAAATTGATAAATGATTGGATAAATAAAAAATACATCGTCCTTGGGGTAGTGTGATGGAATAGAATTCTTGCGGCTACTCTAATTTTGCAAAAAAACTTTCATTGAAGTTTATTTTTTGATTAAATAATTTTCAGAATGTCATTAGATTTGCAAATAACATTCGTCAGGATAATATGATGCTACTTGAGTGGGTTGAATGGCGCAGAGGTAATTACTATCGAACACTGTGACTTGCGCTAAAAATTATGCATAATTTGAATAATAGTGCACCTTCAAACGCTTTCCAGCCGCCCGCCGGCCGGCGCGGCGTACAGAATAATGAACAATTTTAATCGTCTGTTTGAAATCACTGAAAACATTCTCCCCATATCCTTATGCACTAATGTCGTAAATGAGAGCGTACCTTTGCTTTGGAATGGAAATATAACAGAACCGAAATCAATTAATTTAGCGAAATCGGAGAAATTCGGATTTTATTCAACAAAATTGAAAATATAATGATATATAGGATTTACCGGAGTTATGGCCAAGTCTGTACTGACGACGGTCACAACATTGAATAAAGGCGAAAGGATAACATAGGTCAAATCAGTTTATTTTCGGGAAATCGGTGAAAATTTGGGTTTCTATGATGAACTAAATGAAAAATGCAACTTTCAAAATGCAAGAAATCTCTTTTACGCAAAAACATGAGCGAAACAGGTTTTTCTGCGACTCGCACTCGAGTATAACTATTTTAGTACAATTGAAAACAAAAATCGAGTGTTTTGTTTGACACGTCCTCTATCAAAAATATAAATGATTTTGAAAAAAATGGTTCCGTATTCCAACGATTTCAATCCACACCGGCTAGATACTTTAGTGTAACATTCCACCTAAATTTTTCTGAAGCATTGATAAATATTGAAAATTTAGTAGTAAGTCCGACTGTCAGACCGAGCGGCGACAGTTCGTGTTAGTTCTTACTGTAGTACATCACAGTGATATACATGTAACATGACATTTGCGGCGCCCCACCGTTGATCGCCCAAATTCAGACTAGAAAGGACCACGTAGTCAATGACAAACAATAGCGAATGTCGCTTCAAATAAATGCGACCGTATGAAGGGGTCTGTGCACAAATGACGTCTGGTGTTTAGGGGACAGGGGGTCAGCAAATTCGGACGGTATCGGACGAAATGGACGTCTGAATCGAAAGAAATAATGTTTAACGGGCATAAATATTAATGGCAAGAAACAGCGAAAGTTAAATTTATCACATATCCACCAAATAGAATCAAACAAATGAAAGCAAAGTTTTTACGACAAAGATACAACAAGAAAATAAACTCATATCTAGATCAATTACATTCAATTCAAAAAAATAGTACACATAACTTCAGCAAATCAGTCTCACTAACCAGAAAATTTCTCTTTCGACACTCCAACGTACTTCTTTGCCTAATAAGTAAAGTCACATAACCGAATATATTTAGGCCAAAAATCAGAAGACATGTCATTGGTAAGAGCAACAAAAACTAAAATTTTGTTTTATCGATCCCCAATTTGGCGGACATATTTTTTTCCAAGCAATCGACAATGCTCTTCACAGGCAAGTAGGTAGAAGATATTTCGAATCCATAACGTCATCATGACAAACAGATTGATGACAGATGGCTCTTCGTTTATATTATTCGCTTAACATGCAATATGGAGATTAACTGTCAAAGGCAAAGTTGTGGAGAATAAACTTGTAGAAAATGTGTTTCAGGGTTTTAGGGGAAAGGGCCCAATCCTGGGATATGACCACTTCTAGATTTGGACGGGATAATCCATACTATGGCAGCTAGAAAGTTGCTTCCAAAGGCAAAGTTGTAGAGAATAAAATTTTAGAGAGCACTTTTTCCAGGGTTTTAAGAAAAAATGGCATAATCCTGGAATGTGACCACTTCTGGAATTGGACGGGATGACACATATATCTAGAACTATGAAAGTTACAAAGCTGCATCCAAGGACAAAGTTGTATAGAATAAAATTTCAGAGAGAACGTGTTTCAGCAACTTCTAGAATTGTGAGGTATGACACATATCAACATCAATTTTTAACATCTAACAAATCTATTTTCAAATCTAATAATTATAAAAATTTTTCAAATTGAAATTTTAGTAAATAAACAAATAGGCCAAACAAAACTTTTTCGTTCTTCCCTTCCCCGATTAAACATGATTCCTAGAGACTACCGTTTCGGCCCGCTAGTCTAAAAGATCACTAAGGTTCATCTCTTTTCCTTTTGAATCGAGTGAAACAAACTTCTTTGGGGCCATCGTCAGGGACGTAGAGGA
This sequence comes from Pseudolycoriella hygida, assembly GCA_029228625.1. NCBI lineage: Eukaryota > Metazoa > Arthropoda > Insecta > Diptera > Sciaridae > Pseudolycoriella > Pseudolycoriella hygida. The sequence goes on from CM055403.1 coordinate 91,136,076, forward strand.
TCACATAATTATACGCGAACCCAACATTTTCTTTCTAAGAGTAGTCTAGCAGTGAAATAGTCGATCTAATGATATTGTTTGACTGGGTTTCTCTATTTTTACTGTGAAAATTGTAAATACATTCCCTGGTAAGTCGAAAATGGTGATGTCATATATAGTTATATACATCGCTATTTTATATTTTTAGCAAATAAAACGGCTGCAAAGGTTTTAGCGCAATAACCCGGCCACACAAGAATTGCTAAAACTTTTGCCGCTCTATGTGAACATCGGGTTTTTAAGATGTCAAAGGGAAAGGAAAATGTCAAGGTAGGTCATAATCCAGTTTTAGTAAGAAATAGTAGTTTCTTTGGAGAGAATTTTAACTCATGTTCTTAAGATTTTTAAGATTTTGTATGCTTATGATTCTAACGAAGCATAAGAACAGTAGGGATTCAAGTGTAGTATAAAATTGTTGTTTTTCGGGGAACTCTTAGAAAGAAAATGTTGGGTTCGCTTATACGCTTATGTGATCCATAAACGATTAGAATGCCCCCTAAACCGTAGAACGCATATGGTCTCAAAGATCAACACTCCTCTACGTCCCTGACGATGGCCCCAAAGGAGTTTGTTTCACTCGATTCAAAAGGAAAAGAGATGAACTTAAGTGATCTTTTAGACTAGCGGGCCGAAACGGTAGTCTCTAGGAATCATGATTAATCGGGGAAGGGAAGAACGAAAAAGTTTTGTTTGGCCTATTTGTTTATTTACTAAAATTTCAATTTGAAAAAATTTTATAATTATTAGATTTGAAAATAGATTTGTTAGATGTTAAAAATTGATGTTGATAAAATTGCAGCCGTTTGAAGTATGCTTTCTAAGTAGGGAATGCAATATCGGTATTAATGCCGGTATTAACAGCGGAAAATTCCAATATCGAAAACCGGTTTTGACGAAAAAATACCGGTATTAATATCGAAAAATCAAAAATAAATTTCAAATGGAAAATTTAAGATTGAAACTAACAGTATGGCCTAAATCACCATTGCAGTTGAAACGTTATTAAGATGAGATGTCATTTTAGTCACTGTATATAACATTTTCGCTTTCGATCAATTGCATAAAAGTGCCTTGAAGAAATTGTTCGCAGCCTTGGAAAGTCGAATCAAAGAAAGATAGTCTGACCTTATCTTAAGTTCTTTTAAAAAAGGGCAGATGAGCTAGCAAGGAAAGCGAGTGAGAATGAGTTCATGAGACCAGAACCAGCACTCAGCACTCATGGGAGCAACTGGATGCTTGTAGAGTTTTTATCTGGATGCAATTCGCAGACTATGAAACATCTCTTGAGCCTATAAAAAACACTGCTGAGGCTGTTGGTGTGAGATACCATTCGAACAAAAAGGACTTAGAAGCGACCCGAACTGTAGAGGGTGCGGAGACGTACCGGAAACAGCGAAGAACTTTTTGTGCCAATTCCTAGCCCTGTCACGACTGAGGACGAAGTCCTAAGTAACTTTTACCTGACAATGGAGGAATTCCGGAAGGTTCCACTGACTAACGCTCTGTCATTTATCACAGACAGGAGACAGCAAATGGCTGGAACCACCCGTGAGACCGTAGGGGGAAGAGGGATGGCTCCAGTGTCCGGCTTGGTTGACGGCTTGCAATTAGGATAATCAGTTGAATTCCGCCACATTGGTGCTCCACGCATCACGCACTGATGTTTCTTAATTTCTTTTAAAGTAGTTGTGGATCTCTGATTTTCTTGTCCATACAAACAATTGCAGCTTGATTATTAATCATAGCATAATTGTTACATTGCAAATGAGGTGTAAATTGTAATGTATTCGATCACAGCTACTTGAGAAAAAAAAACCAACCAACCATCTACATTCTTTGTATTTATGTAGCTTTAACGCATATCTGCTTCGAAAGTCAGAATGAAAATATTCTGCTTGCGGATACCTTAATAGCAAAATCCGTTTTGGAAACTATGAAGCGCTGTGCCATTTATATTTTTTGAGAGCGTGTTTCAAAGAGAAGATTGACGTTCTAACGTCATGACTAACGTACATGTAAGATTCGTAAGCTGTTATTTAAATTAAATAAGAATTTATGTAACCTAGTTTCCGGGCTTAAATCCGTAAATTTTCGAGAAGTTACGAGTGAATTTTCATAACTCAACGAATTCTCTAAATTTAAAAGTAGATATGTAAATTTGTATAGTAAGTGACACGAGGCAAACTTTTGTTATTATTTGTACAGAAAATTTATCGGTATTGCGAACCTTAACTCAGCTTACAAACACAAACTGTTATAAAGAAATTAATTCAACAAAATAACCATAAATAATATTCTATGAGGCGAGAGTCCAGTAATCCATCATACTTCATCCCTTTCTGGCACTTTTATTTCTTATTTATATTATATTACAGTGTCGGGTGTTGTATTTTCATTGTATAAATAGCTCCTGTTTGCTTTGTTACATAGCAAAGATATACAAGATTTTATGAAACATTCATTTCCTTCTCCTAAATAAAACTGAACTAGGGAATGGGTGATGTGCTATGTGAATTTATCTCAATGTATGATCTGAATTGAGCGCATAATGTATTCGATAAGAGCGTACGAAAATAATTTAAATTAATTTATTTAGAAAAGAAATTTATAACACTCGGGACTATAATATGCATATTATAGCCCTCAAACTGAAGGTCATCGTGTCATAAAATATCGTGTAACAGACGGGCTGCAATTTGAGATCTCGTCTCTGGGGGTGGTTGAAGATTCCAGGGCGTTAGCTCTCGTGTTATAATATACAATTATCACATCGGGGCCTGTAATATCATGGCCCCATACGGTAGTAAGGAGTCGCGACGCAAGTCTTACACGCCAAAAAATTCACAAGGGATTTTTTCGCAGATTAAGGAACATATGCAGGAGCTTTTTGACTCCA
>CM055403.1:91139510-91151095 GCA_029228625.1 Pseudolycoriella hygida
CAAACAATTGTTGAAAGTGGATCCCTCCAGACTAGGGATTGCAACCGGTTTTAAAAACCGGGAAAATACCACAGTGATTGAAAACCGTTTACCAGTTTTTTGCATTTGCGATACCAGGGAGATTTTTCATCTTTGGGCGATAGCAACGAGGAGAACAACACAGACGCCAATATGTCCGCTGAAGTTTCGAATCGCAAAACAGTAGAATCTTCCGAAGAACAGGTAAAACTTCACATAACGAACATCCTCTCCTCTTAACTTATAACTTTATTGATTTTTGATGTAGTCAGAGCCACTTTTACCAACCGATGCGGATGTCACTAAAAAAGGTAAAATAACCAACAGTTCCGGTCAGTCTTACATCAGGAATTGGATAACGCTATTGCATTGAGTAAGACTGATAAAGGTGAAAAATTCAATTGAAGGCGTCTCTCTCAAAAATTGTCCGACAAGAAATGAAATTCAATAAATTAAAGCGGTAAAATCTGAAAATTTAAAACACTAAAAAACATTTACATTTATTGGTTCAAGTACCAAAATCGTATTTTTTTATACCAAAACAAAAATCATACGGTAATATACCCGTTTTTTACCGGTAATTTTTTTTTTGAAAAGACGGTATTACCGTTTACCGGTTTTTAGAAAAGAGACAGTTTTTGCAATCCTGGTGTAGGGACCTATAAACCAATAACCTCTATTTCGAATGATGTTCCCATAGAGTTTGTGGTTAGCGGTAGTAGTAACGATGAATACTTGGACCTGGGGTATAGTTTAAGTATATTTATGTGAAGGCAATATTGATTGATTGATTTATTACGAAAACCATTTCAGCACTAAATACAAAAAAATTTTTTTTTTTTTAGAACTAAAATAAGCACTTAGGCCATCCTTATTGGGCCCATTGAACTGCGTCTTCTTTTTTTTTGGTTTATGTCGTTGTTGTGGTGAATGTTGGTGGTGAATCGGGAATTATCTGGTTCTATTGTGTGTTGTGGGTGAGGTGTTGTATTTTTTATGTGTTTCCATCTATCACTAACGCTGTTGCTGCGTCGTTGGTGGGTTCAGCCAGCCGCCGTCTGTGATAAAAGCTAGAACATTAGGTAGTGGAACTTTTCTAAACTCTTCTATGGAGAGATAAAAGTCCCCTAAATGTTTCGTCCTCAATATTGGCTTCGCATCATCCATCGGTGTTACCGGGTCAACCAGTTCAGCAGCCTGCTGTCATGGGGCCTGTCAATAATTGGTTACATTCAATATTTACGCAGATGGATGAATTTGAATCAAAAATGTATTACACCAACGAACAACTGTTACTCGTGCTTACATTGAAAATCTTTTAAATATTATAGGTAATCATTTTTATACATTTTGGCAGTTGATTAAATTACAAATACAACTTTTAGTTGCATTTCAGCTCGGAAAGTAAAAAAACACATCTTTCTTCCGGAGTATGGTCAGGTGATGCGGCAAGACATATCGAAGATATAAGTAATGGTAATGCTGCCGTAAGCTTACTCGCGAAAATAGATTTGTTGAAATGTACGGGCCTCTACACTGTGAGAGATGCAGTTTTGTTTTAGCTCCGGCCACTTTACTTGTGGGTGTCAAATGGTGTGTTATGCGTAATATAGTACTTCTTATGTACCCTGTTATAGTGATCAACCCACATGAATGACCAGGTAGCCAACCCTGGTGTAGTGGTGTGGGTTACTTAGCATAAGGATGAGGGGAGCTGTCTTCGGGTAGTACCTTAGCGTCACGTATAGGAAGAGCAGAAAGCAGCTAGGCGCTATCAAGATGGGGTGGTGACTATGGTGGCGGATGATCTCATCGGCAAGAGACAACGGCAGCAAACACAGCCCTGGTCAGTAGTAGTACCATCACAAACCAAAAACAAAACTTTGTTTTTGGTCACTTTTCCGGCAATATATCCGGAACCACTTGACAAATTTTGACAATCTTTCAACTTGAATCATGGGACATATGCACTTTTCTGAGAAAAAAAAGTTTAGGGAGATCGGTGCCTCCTTTTAGTAAAAAATACCGGGAGAGACAGACGGACTGGCGGACAAATGGAAAATTTTTTTCTCAGATTCGTCACCTCTAGACGCCTTGACCTACCCCTTGTTACAATAAAATGTATTGTCGTCAACATATTAGTACTTCGTATGGGACCAAAAAGGTAAAAAATAATTTCTTCATTGGTTTGGTACTTGCCAATTTTCGCTGTTTCACATTCGAAAAATCGGAGAAAATTCGTATGGTTTCTGATGCAGCAGCAATATTCAAGTTAGCTTCGTTGAATTCAATGCTGTTACGAGGATATGATCAACTGGCGAATCTCACTGATATACTTCGACGTTTCAGAGAGGAAAAGATCGCAATCGCTGGAAACATGTTCCACCAAGTAAAAGTTCGAGACGAAGACAAACATGTAGCATTTCGTAGTTAAAAAACGGTTAAATGACGGTTTTTTGACCTAGGTTAAACGCAACAAATTTTAACTAATTGGTTAAAATGACGTTATTCTAACGTTGTAATAACGGTAATATAACTGTTGTTGCCCAGTTGTAAAAGGGTTGTTAACTAAAAAGTTATGAGACGGTCATTTAACTAAAAAGTATATTTCATTCCTTTTCTTAATTCATCAAAGGTCGGTTATATAACCGTTTTTTAACTTATAAGTTTTTTTCACTCATAGGCAATGCAATTAACCGTCATTTGACCGTTTTTAAACTTTTTTGTTTTTGATCGCATATTCCTTGATTGGTCGACCCGTACGAAGTACGAAGGTCCTATGCGTTTACTACAAACAATTTTAATGTAACATGGGGTAGATCAAGGTGGCAGTTGGCAGAATCAACAATAAAAAAAATGTATATCCGTCCGTCCTCCGTCCGCCGTCTCCACTTTTTTTTCCAAACGGCTCAACCGATCACCCTAAACTTGTTTTCCCTGAAAGATACATGCCTCCCATGATTCAAGTTCAAAGATGAGCAAAATCGATCAAGTGGTTCCGGAGATATGGTCGAGAAAGTGACCAAAAACATGGTTTTTCGAGGGTCGGTGATGCTTTTTTGCAAATATTTCAGCAAGTATAGCACGGAAATAGCTCATGTTGGTGTCAAATGAAAGAATTTGATGTCAGAAAATTGAGAAAAATTTCTTGTGGGAATCGGGTAAGGGGTCCGGTCACTGGGACCAGTGGAATTGACGAAATTGAGTTTCTTGGTCATATGCGAAAACAGTTTTTCGTATTTATTTCCTTAAATATGCAATATGGAGACTCACTGTCAAAGGCAAATTTGAAGAGAATGAAATTTTAGGCTCTTGGTTTAGGGTAAAAATGCCTCAATCCTAGGATATGACCACTTCTAGAATTGGGAGGCATAATCCATATCTCTAGAACAATAAGAGGTAGAAAGTTGCTTCCAAAGGCAAAGTTGTAGAGAAAAAAATTTTAGTGAACGCGTGTCTCAGGATTTTGGGTAAAAATGCTCCAATCCTGGAATATGACCACTTCTAGAATTAGGAGGGATGGCCCATATCTCTGGAACTATAAGATGTAGAAAGTTGCTTCCAAAGTTATAAAAAATAAAATTTTGGAGAACAAGTGTCTGAGGATTTGTGGCAAAAAGACCACAATCCTCGGATATGACCACTTCTAGAATTGGGAAGGATGACCCATATCTCTAGAACTATAAGAGATAGGAGGTTGCTTTCAAAAGCTTAGTTGTATAGAACAAAATTTTAGAGAACACGTGTTTCAGGGCTTTAGGGCAAAATAGCCCAATCCTTGGATATAAACATTTCTAGATTTGAATGGTCTGTGATGTACTTTGGTCGGGCCTTTGACATTACCTTGGGTAATTTCTATGGTTCTTTGAAATTCTTATAGTTATAAAAGAACATAAAACGTTGGATTGTTTGCTTATTACTATATTAAGATACGTTCGAGTCTTTTTGCAAGATTTATTCTATTTGCCACATCTATTCTGTTTGCCACATTTATTCTGATACGTACGGGTCTTTTAATAATTTGAACACTTTACCTGACCTTAACCTGAATCTCGACTCGGCTATCACGGTAACGTAAGCTTTTTCTAAGGTGACCAGACCCGAACATAAATTTCCTAGATCCGTATTCTCATAGCAATTTAGAGCCATGAGAAAAGAGCGCAATCCAATAATTAATGGAAGGATTTTATTGCTTGCTCAGATCGATTAAGTTTTTTTTCGAATTTCACGTTTTTAGGTTTCAGGTCAGGCCAAAACTCTGCAACTAGTTTTTATCATTTCAATTTTTCACAATTTTGTTTTGGTTACGGACTGCATTTAATTCTCTATCAAAAAAATTGGTTGTTACGGACACTCATTTCTATTTTTCAAAAGAGGTCACCGACACTCGTTGCCACACAATTTTTTACATTAGACTCTTGACTTTCAGTCAAAGGAATAAGGCTAAACGAAACTGCTTTCCCTGCTAAAGACAAAAAAGATTAAACAATGACAAAGACTAAAGGAAAAGGAGGGATCCATCTAGTTCCTGCACGCAAGATACAGTAGAACACGTTCTTCGAAATCTAGAAATCGAAACTAGAGATTACGTTTGAACGTATCATTTTCATGAAATAAAAAATTGCGTGCTCTCTTGTTGAAGGTTTACTGAATACTGATATCTAAATTGGAAAAATTTTTAAAGAACGTAAAAATAAAAAACGATTCAGTTAAGTGACCGTCGCATAACTTATTAGTTGAATTCAATTTCCAAGAACGTGTTAGTGGCAGGACGGTTATTTAACTAAAAAGTTGAAAGTAAGAAACGAGCTAGTAGCTTTTTCGTTAAATAACCGTCATGCAACTAATAAGTATTTCTTTAACTTATTGATTATAAAACGGTTATAAAACTTATTCGTCCAAAAATTACTTCTAGGTTATAGGACCGTTTTATAACTAATAAGTAAAAATTTAATTTTGTAACTTATTTGTTATAAAACCGTCTTTAAACTAAAAAGTAAATTGACACAAAAATAAATCGAACTAATTTGTTAAATGACGGCTATTTAACAGAAAAGTTATATAACTAATTAGGCATTTTTCTAACCTAAGTTATAAAATGTTACTTGGGATGGGAAAATGGTGATCAGACCCAATACCCAGGCCAAGCACAATATGTCAAATATCTGAATGCAACAGAATTTGACGACAAATACATCGCGCTGTCGGGAGGGTATAGAATACTAAGGTTAACTGTGCTCACTTCGACTGATAAACATCGAAACGGGCCACAATCAGCTCATGATTCTATTGAATGCTATATAGAATGCTAAGGTTAATTATACTCACTTCAACTTCTTATGAGTTGAAACGGGCAATAATCAGCTCAAAGATCTTTTGATTCTAACTAAGACTAAAGCTCAATAAAACAAGATGTTTTTCGGACTAAAGTCAGAAGTAGAATGATTTTTATTTGCACAGACTTCCCTATTTATACAAATTTTAGTAAAGAAAAGCTAACTTGATTCTATACAATTAAAACGATTACTTCGAATGACAATATTATTGAGTTATAAAAACTGATACGCTACAAGGGGTTACCTCAGTGGTAACATACTGGCTTTTCACAAAGAATATCCGGGTACAATCCTGATGGTGACGAATTCTGTATAGGATTTTTCTTCAATGTCTAGCATGAAAGTAACGTCTGTAAGCACACCCAGACTTCGTAATTTGGGTAGTTGTGAATTTTGTGCCGCAACGAAACGCACACAGAAGAATGACAAGTAAGACGTTACCCATATTCGATGAATTCTATTTTAAAGTTTTAAAGATTTTAGAAGTATCTGCAAAGGTATGAGAGATGGACAATCGATTTCTTTAGCAAAGTTTCAGAGTTTTGTGAGTAGAAGTGACAAGTATTCGTGAAAATGTTGGGCGGCGGGAAACGGTAGTACGGGGGAAATGGTAGTACGGGAGAAACGGTAGTATGCGGGAAAACCAGATTTGATACATTACGTACAAAGATTAAACGCTTCATAACACACGTTTTTAAATTTATCTTTTCGCTTCCACGTCTCCTTTACCATTTAGTGCTCCAATCTGTTATAATTAACTGATACAAGCAACCAATTTTAGTAAACGTATACTAACCTCTAAAATACTACTGTATTTTATTTCTTATTCATTTACATCAAATTTTACAGACTCTTATGCAAGTTTTGGTGTAAGGTACTTAAGGTACAAATCTCCGACTTAGCGACCGAGAATTCTTTTGCTTGCGTTTATAAATGAAAATTTTTTGCAATAAAGTTAACATAGCGGCCGCTCACGCATGAAGACTGTTGGGGGACTTTCGATAAAAGTTTATCTCATTTCAGCTGACGTGTACAAAAAATAACAAAAAATAATTAAAATTAATTTGTTATCAACAACAGAAAACAACAAAAAATTAACTCCGTCAGAAATGCGTGTATGATATATTCAATGATATACTCTTTTTAACAGTAAGAGTTTTTAACATTCTCTCCATAATAAATACTCTGAAAACTTAATTTCACATCTCATTTAATTGGATAATTAATGTATTATTTATTAATTGATTCAATTATAATGATGGGTAATAGAGTTTAAGTCACATTGATATTGATGGCCATTGAGATATTAAAAAACGAAACGAAAAAAAACTTGTCTTTGAAATGTAATAGCATAACATCAATACCGTAGATGCAAGTATCTATCGAAGAAAATAAAAATTAGATGTCATTTTATAATACTTGTAAATTTATTGGTCTGAATGTGAGGAAATTTATTATGTATTTCTCTTCATACATTCTGCCCGAACTGTTTGCCTTGTTATTTTATAATTTAATATTTATATAGCCTCTGTTTAATATGTTATTAAGCCTCCATATTGGGATTATTTTTATGATGTGATCATGTGAATTATTTGGTATCAATAATAAATGGATACATGTTTTAATTACCGATTATACCATATTTTATGAATGAGGCGCAGATTTGTTCGCTACGTGTAGTAAAGATGAGGGGGGATATTTTCCATATAATATCAAAAACTTTTGTGTTACAACAATAATTAGATTCGGAAATGGAAAAAGAGCTTATCTTTAGACCCGTACGAAGAACGAAGTTCTTTGAATAGGATTCTTATGCGTTTTTGACCAGTCGAATTTCGACCCGGGAGTTGGTTACGTTTTCGTTTTGTAGTCTAAATAAGAGAAAAATGCAAAAAAATAGTTATTTACGTAACGATGAAAAATATAATGTTTTTGACGAGTGTGAGGTCACTGGTCAGAAACATACATTTTTCCGAGTTTCGTACAATATTTTTCATTCCGGACGGTTCAGCAAACTGCTTTTCTGTTCTAAAATAGGACGGAAAACATCAGTTTTCGAGTAAATCTTTTCAGATTTTCATATTTTTTTTTGTTTGAAAGGTCTGGCTTACCTGATAAGTTATGGAAGAAACTTTTTCGATTTTGAGCCTTTAGACTCAGTCAGAGCCCTAAAACAGAGTCTCTTCTTTTTGTACATAAATTGGGTAAATCTTATCCGCTTTTTAAAATACAAACATGTGCTTATAAATATACTTGTTATGCTGTTTTCAACATTATCGACATTATCTGTTTTTTCAGTGTATTTTTTCTATGGAAAACCTTGAAAACAGCTGAAACTTGATAAAAAGTCAATTTATAAGCACACGACCGTATGTTTTTCCTGAAAGATAATCAAAAAATTAATAACGGGATTGAATTTGGACAAAATCGGTCAAAAACCTGGTTTTTTGAAGGTTGATGAAACTTTTTGATTCATATGTCTTTGATTTTGAATGAAATATGGTGACATCAGAAATTTCGTGATTAGTGAAATTAGTGAAAATGTGTTGAGCGGTTCGGGCTATAGGTCCTTACTAAGGGCCAAGCTCTCGCTGTTACAAAAAGTATAGCAAGTATAAGTATACAATTACGTCTACATCAAATTGGACCGGAAATTGCCGAAAGTGCAATATTGAAAAACTCGTACGAAACAACGGCTGAAAAGCTCTCAGAACCCAGATTTTAGAACCGACCAAGAGCTTTTAGGAGAGGCATGGACGCGTAGCGTGAGTTTGGCCCACACTAAGGACACTACAGGCCGAATCACTCAACATGTTTTCACTAATTTATTTTTCGTGATTTTCTAATGTCCATTCAAAACCTTGAAGAGCGTTTTCATTTCTAATTTCGCAGAGATATAAGTGAAAAAGTTCCACCAAACTTAAAAAAACCACGTTTTTGACCACTTTTTCGACCGTAATTTCAAAATTTTTGATCGATTTTGCCCAAATTCAATCTCCAGATCAATTTTTTGAGGGGCCTCTGTTTTTTCCATACGTGCTAAATGCCCCGCCCACCTCAGCCTTTGGACTTTCACCACTGCCACTATATCCGGCTCGCCAAAATCATGTTCCAATTCAAAGTTATATCGCCGTCCCACCTCTCCCCCTCGCGCATCGCTACAAATATGGTGCGGAGTACCTTGCGCTCAAACTTTAGGAGCAACTGTTTATCACTTCTTTTCATCGCCCAAGATTCGCATCTATAGATCAATACTGGACGGATAAGTGTTTTGTAATAGATGTTAAATTAGACCATAATTGTATCTGCTTGCGGCCATGATACGTCTGTGAATTTCAGGTGTATTATCACCATCTGACCGTATCAGCGCACCAAGATAAATGAACTCATCCACTACCACGAGGTTGAACTCTCCAATGCTTATTGTGTCTCCTTGTTGCTACCGGCTTGATTCTGCTCGGTCTTCAAGTACTTGGTTTTTGATTCGTTTACCATCGAACCCATCCTCTCAGCTTAGATTTTCAGATTTGCGAAAGTGTCAACTGCTGCTGCATGTGTACGACTGCAAAGCCCAGAACTTGAACTGTTCCATTCACCAGCGTTTTGTTGCTTTGGATACCAGCACGTCTCATTGCGATTTCCAAAGCCAAGTTAAAGAGTAAGCAGGGTAGCGCGTCTCCCTGCTTCAACCCTTCTTTAGGGGTCATGCACAAATTACGTACGCAGTTTTTTTGGTGTTTATAGGTCATCCACATGGCGCTCAATCCAGTCACTGTTTGTAACTTTACTTTGCTTTTAATATCAAGTCAATAGTCAAAGGTCAAGTCAAAATGGCCGCCGTGATAGACGTGTTTTGGTTTGCTCTGTGTAAGTTTTGTTTATTTTTACAATTTTACGTTTCGATCCGGGTTTTGTTTTAATTAATTTAATTTTTATTAGTTGTTTTTGTGTTGGGTGTCGGATCACTCAAATCATAACGCGGGTTTTATTGTTCTTTTTGCGTGTTTCAATTGCATTGTGATTCGAATGCAACGTGGCAGGTATTTGCTGGATTTCTCTTATTTTTCACTTTCTCTATTGCTTACAAAATGAGCTTTGGATTGTTTTCTGTGCGATATGCGCGTTCTAATATCAATTTTGTTGTTTTTGGGATTTCAATTACATTTACATTTTAATTTCCGAATGACATGGCGTCTCGTTAACATAACCTCAATCTTGTGATGTTTTTCGAATCAACGTTTTGCTAAACAATCTAATCAAACCTGTGTACTTTATTTGTCTCGGCATCCTACTTCTAGTAAAATGTTTATGATCATAATTTCGGTTGGTGGCTTCGCTATATGTATAGCAATCCGTTTGGTAAAAAATATAAACAAACGAGCACATTGCATTCCAGGCGGTCGTTCTTGGTACCCATTAAAACTTGTACTTCCGGTGCGGTTCGGCTTACCAGGCCGTCCCACTGTATTCATTCTCGGTAAAAACAATTCAACACAGCCTCGGACGGGTGTTGGATACGGGGTACGACCAACGCTCGACTTGCTAGGTACCCCATCGTTGACGATCAGGCAATGCAAAATGGTTGATGGTTTGTTTATTGGAAGTCTAAACGTTAATGGGGGTTTTCGGGATCGCAGAGAGGAAATAGTTGATCTGGCTAAGGACTACGGTATAGACATATTGGCGTTGAGTGACGTTAGGAAGAAGGGACAGACGGAAGAACACGTGGGCGGGTATAAGGTGTTTTTGTCCGGAGTTCAGTCTGGTAGGGCAAACTGGGGGGTTGGAATCGCTATCAGGAAGGAATTGATCAAATTTGTCCTAAATGTTCGTTTCGTAAATGAAAGGCTAAAAGTTAGCGGGTGGAATTTATCGCTTGGTTAGCGTATATAGCCCTTGCAATGGTAGTGATGCTACTGACTTGGACACTTTTTACGAACAACTAGGGGACGTAGTTAGCAAAAAGGGAAATGAATCATTAATTTTGCTGGGGGATTTCAATGCAAGAATAGGGAACTTTAAAAGCAACTCAGGGTATGGGAAGGTAGTGGGTAGATTTGGGGAAGAAACACTGAATTCAAATGGTAAACGGTTGTTGGATTTTTGTGATTTCAATGGGTTAGCAATAACCAACTCTTTCTATAGGCACAAGTGGATCCATCGGGATACGTACGTCAATGAGGGTTTGGGTCACAAATCCATTATTGATTACATGATTATAGAGCAGGACAGGAGACAGGTAGTCAGGGACACACGTGTTTTCAGGGGTTTCACTTTCGGTTCTGACCACTACTTTTTGGGTACCCATCTGTCGGTTGGTAAACTCTGTCAGACTAAAAGGAAGAAGGTGGTAAGTCGCAAATTTCGGGTGGGCAAATTTAGGGAAGAGGCAGTTAGGTCTCGTTTTATGGCAAAATTCGCCGAAGGATTTGAGGGGCTTCCAGCTGACTGCGGGGACATTGAGGCTGAGTGGGCGAATTTTAAGAAATTTGTCTTGGGTCTGGCTGAGGAATGTCTGGGCAGTGTCGCTAGCGGGGGTCGAAACAAAAAGACGGGTTGGTGGAACGCCGATATCAGGGGGGCTGTATTGGAGAAAAGGAAACTATACTTGATTTGGTTACAGGACAGGACGGTGGCGGAGTGGGAGGCTTATAAGGCTTGTAGGCAACTGGTTAAGGATCTAGTCAGGGAAGCGAAGGACCGGGAGGGGAAAAAGTTTGGGGAGGATTTGGAAAGGGCAGGTCAAGGCAGGGTTAAGAAATTTTGGTCGATGATTAAGGACATTAGGCGCGGTGGCGTGAAAGAGGGATGTAGTAGTATTTTAGATAAAGGCGGCGAGTTAATTACAGATAGGGGTGAAGTCTTGAAGACTTGGCGGCATTACTTTAAGGATTTATTTACATCTGTCAATCAGATAGAAGAAAATGGGAGGGAGGCAGGTCCTAGCTCGGAGGTGGAGGAGGAAATTACACTGGATGAGGTGTCCCGGAAGGTCGGCAGATTAAGGGAAGGAAAATCCGCAGGGGTGGATGAAATTAGGACGGAATTTATTAAGTATAGCGGATCAGGTGGGATCCAATGGCTTTGTAGGATTTTCAATTTGGCCATGAGGTCTTCAACAGTACCTGCTGACTGGAGCTTCGGTGTTATTGCTCCAATTTATAAGAAGGGCAACCGTAAGGTTTGCAATAACTACAGGGGGATATCGCTCTTGAGCGTGGTAGGTAAGGT
>CM055403.1:91177070-91212157 GCA_029228625.1 Pseudolycoriella hygida
GCTTACGTAACGATTCGTAAAAGGGATCATCAGTCGGTTACCTAACATTTTTTAAAGAGCAACATGAATGAATGAATATTAATTTTATTGTCTACTTTTCTCAAGCTGACATGGAAAAAGAGTGGCTATGACTATTGTCATAACCCTCGTTAAAAAACCATGAAAACGTTACAAATAATACTCTTAAAGTACAATAACATTATCACAGACAAAAATCACAAAATAAAAAATAAAAATCACAAAAACGAAGAGAAGTCAAAACAAACAATAATAATAACAAAGAGAAAGAAAAACTATGTAGTCAAAATTAAAATTGTAAATAAAAAGCACTCAAAGAGCTTGGTCATAAAATTTAAAGCAAAAATAAAAAGTATTTCGCAAAAAGCTGCGTCAAAGGTGAAATAAATAAGATAAACAAATAAATAAACGACACTAAGTATAATAATTAAGTCCACCAAGAAGGAGTCGTCAAGTTGAGCCGTAGGCGTCGTCAAATAAAATATTTCGAACAGCAAAATATCGGCCACATGACAAAAAAAATCTTATTTTCATTTTTAAAACATTTGAAAAGTATAAAAAAGTTAATCACCGGGTTGGTGCTTCCGGTTTCGGTTGTCATAGAAGTGGAAAGGAAGCACCAAGCAAACACTATCCAACCAAACCAAATGAGCCAAAAATCGAATCATCAAGCCCATGTACTTTATTCCTGAATTCGAGAGAAGGAAGCGTCGGATCTACATGAGCAGCAGCAAGGTTGAATAACCGGCAGGCGAAATTAAATGGTGAAAACTGTGAATAATCACAGTTGGTACGTAGTACTCTAGAGCCGTCATTCAAAATAATCTTATTGCGGAGAAACTTCGAATTCAATTTACCAGTCAGAATATCGTGAATGAAAAAAACTGCTGCGTCGGTGCGGCGTCGTAGAAGTGATTTAAGGCTGAGCTCGGCACATCTGTCGACATATGGACGTAAACGATAACTTTCATTGTCACTGTCGATGTGTCTAGCACGGTTAGCGCATAGAAAAAATTGCCGCTGAACACTCTCTAACCGCTGGATGTGAACAGCATGATGAGGGGCCCAGATCGTGCTAGCGAACTCAATATGTGAGCGAACAACGGCTGAAAAAAGCATTTTTGCAGCGTTGACGTTGAATCGTCCGTAGCACTGGCGCTTAACAAATGATAGCATCGAAGTAGCTTTCATTGAGGCCAGCTCATAGTGATCATTAAAGCAAAACTTGTCGTTATATGTAACTCCGATGTCCTTGGTGCTATGAACGCGATTAATCAAGTGACCATTCATTTGGTAGTTAGCCAAAATTGGTGAACGCTTACGAGATAAAGAAATTATTTTGCATTTGTCAGCATTTAATTCAAAATTATTGTCGGAGCACCACTTCACGAACTTGTCAATTGAGTCCTGCATTGAGACCGTATCTTCCATTGAAGAGATACTGTTATGAACAATTTTTTTATCATCGGCGAAGTTGATGTCTTTGGTAGGATGAGTGGCACAATCGGAATCATTGAAGAACACCACAAAAAATAGAGTGGCCAACACGGAGCCTTGCCCGATTCCAGAGAAAACATTTATTAAATCCGATTCTATGGAATTTATTTTCACCTTCTGCTTTCTGCGCTGGAAGAAGGATCGGAACCAAAGGAGTAGGGAATTGGAGATTCGGTACATATCATTTGCCAATTTCATAATTAACTGAATACAGTAAATAACATCGAAGGCTTTGTGTATATCAGCAAGAAATAAGTCAGTTTGCATGTCATTATCGAAGGATTCATGTACCAGGATCGATAACTCCATTAGGTTGGATTCTACTCTTCTACCAGGAAAAAATCCGTGTTGACTAGGTGATGAATGCGGATAGATGTTGTACCTAAGCTGCTCGAAAACAATTATTTCAAACACTTTCGCAGGGTTTGGTGAGACACACATGCCACGGTAGTTAGTGAGTTCTGATTTCTTACCGGATTTAAAAACTGGAGTCAGGTTACCAATCTTCCAGAGATCTGGATAATATTCTTCCAGCAGTGACTTCGAGTAGATTGTTGCAAGGGACATAGACAAAATATCAGCACATTCGCGCAAAAATATTGGTGCCATTCTATCAGGGCTTATGCCTTTACTCAAATCCATATTCATAAGGGTTTTTTGAACAATCTCATTTGTAATCGTCACGTTAAAATATCCATAGTCATTTCTAGATCTAATGAAAGAGAGAAGTTTGGAATCCTCTTCATCGTCGTTCGGGTATTGTCTATATACGGATGCAAAGTATTTAGCGAAAAGGTTTGCTTTTTTAGCGTCAGTAGTAGCACTCTCGTTTCCGTAAAACATCTTCCCGGGTAAGCTGGTTTTGTTGTATTTTGAGTTTATGAAATTCCGAAACTTCCGGGGTTGCTTCTTGTAGTTGGCGGCTATGTCACGCAAGTTTTCATTGTACAATTCGTCACGATAATTCTCAAATTCATCCTTAGCAGCTAAAAACGAAGAGATATCTGCATTTTTTGGATTTTCAATAGACTGCCTTTGGTAGCGCTTGTAGGCTCGGTTTCTCCTATTCTTCAGATTAATCAATTTACCATTGAACCAAGGAGGATGATTTGATGTACGGATCGAAGCTTTGGGAATGTGAAGGTCAAAAATTTCATAGCATTTGTTGTAAAAAGTGCTTAGCATGTCTTCGAGATTTTGTCCATCGAAAAGGGATGCGAAGTCAATTTTAGATAGCTCTTCAGGAATACGACCAAATGGAGCTTTCTTAAAACAGTAAAAAATTTCGGACGATGGAGATGAATTATAGACCTCCGGTTCACATTCGATCAAACACTGAGTCTGAACATGAGCCACATCTTGCATCGAGGAAGGTATAAGTGGCAGATCGGCTACACTGACAATGGACAGTTCTGGCATGTTTGTATAAACAAGGTCAAGAACGTTGTGTGATTTATTCTGTAGATCGGCCATCTGGAACAGACCACATTCCAGTAGAGAGGAGGTCATCGTTCTAGCAATATTCGCTTGTCGGGATTCTGAATCACCAATCGATGGGAGAAAATCAAAACCATCTTCGTTGGATGACCACTGAACTGTAGGCATATTGAAATCACCAACTGCAACGAAAATATCACCATGACCAATCATTGAGTGCGCTGCAATAATGGCTTTCAAATGAGATAAATAAACTTCTTCAGTGGAACCATATTGTATGTAGAGCCCATAGATGTACAGCTTTGAATTGGATGAGCGAAGATGGACTTTAATGCAAATTGCTTCTAGACGTTTGTGTTCTGGTACGTCAACAACTTCACTATCATACATTGAATTAACAGCAATGAGAACACCACCACATTTGCTCGCATCAACATCTGTGTCCTCACGGTCCTTCCGAAATACAATATATTGGGGATCGAAAAACTCGGCACTAAATTTAGTCTTCTGTAAATGAGTCTCAGAAAGAACAATTAAATCGTAGTAACAAGTTGAAGTGGAAAGAAGGATGTGATCTTTTTTACCAACCATTCCACGAATGTTGTTGTAGTAAATGGACAAATACGAGCGAGACGGAACGGGACTTGTTTCAAATTCAACCGAATTACATGGTGAATCGGTTACGTCGTTGTTTTGGCCAAAAAATTCATGGGTGAAGCATCTGTCACGCTTTTAACAGTCCACGGTTTTATTGTGACATGATTAGGCCAGAAATTCGAACGGTTTATAATTTTAGAAATAACGTCATTGGTTTCAATCTTAAAATTCACATGCCGTAATACGGTAAGGTCCTGGCCACGTTTCGTTAGTCGACGTATCTTTATATGTTTCTTGTCAATTCGAGAATTAGCAGCTATGAAGTCAATCAAATCAGCAGGTGTAACAGATATGTCAAACGGAGAAATGTGGAATGCCTTGTCAAGTTTTGAAGACTGAATACTGTTGCCGAGAAGATGTAGATCCTTCATATGTGAGTCATAATTGTTCGTTGCTTCAGCAGAGAATATTGAATATTCTGGATTAATCGCCTCTGATGATGTTGTATCGTTTACTATTGCTGTCGTTGTGGTAGGTGGATGTAGGTCAGTTATTTTATTATTGAGGTCATCGTCTATTAGTTGTATGTATTGCGTGTCATCAACATGATCGTCATGCAATTTTGATGTTTTGGCGTCTAATTCAATGATTGCTTTCTCAATTTTGTCGCATTTATCATTAATGATTTGGAGATTATCAAGTGTTATTGAATCAACCACTGGCGAGGATAACTGTTTTTCCATTCTTGGATTTGTAATACTACGTCCATGTTTTCCTGCAGTTTATGGTTAATGTGATCAAATGATGTCCATGTGTTACGTTCGAAGCTATGTAGAAGGTGGTGTAGTTCACTGTTATCAGTTGAGATTAGCGAATGATCGACTGAGAATGACCAATTTTGAGGGTCAGATATTGGTGGTGCTTGAATCCCTTTTTCTTTGTTGAAATGGGGTCAACATTGCGATTACTGAGGGGAGTCGATGGCATAAGAACTTTATCTTGAAGTTGATTTAATTTCTCTAATATCGAAGAAGTTACTTGCGTACTGGATAACGATTGAGATTTAAGTCCGTGGTCGACTTTCGCATGTAAGTTGGTAACGTTCTGATTAATCGAAGCGAGCTGAGTCATAATGCTGCTATGGTCGGCCGTGGGCAGCAACCGCTTGAATTCTTCGTTGGAGTTGTTGAGACGAGAAAAGTTTTCGTTCAACTGCGTCAACGTAGACAACATATTTGATATAATTACATTGTCATTACGCTCAGGTTCGATATTTTGTGCAGTATGACCCGCTGCACCAGTATCGTTTGATCTGCGAAGACTTTGCTTGAACTTGGTAACACGATCGATGCATTTCCGGCACATGAAAATTGCATTCGAGGATGAAAGTAATTTAATGGCATGTTGTGATGATAGTTCGAAGCATTTTGAGTTGAATCTTTTTTCGCAAAAATAGCAGTGTATCATCAATTTTTCTGAATTCCTTGCGGCGAAGCAAGCATCAGTGCACACATGATTGCTGGCCATGCTGATGGATGACGTGTGGTTATTTTTGAGCTGGGAGGGCACTTCAGCGGCGGTAGATGTACGTTTTAGTATCCAAGTGATGAAATGACATGAAACGATAACAAGCAAAACGAGATTTCGCACAGATTCGGCCCATAAAGAGAATTAAAATCAATCCCCTACCTGTAAGCAAGTAGTCTAACTACGTCAGAAACGTTATACAAACCAGCGCCACAAAAAGTTACTGCTTATGCAAGAACTAAATAGCTCTGGACTATGCACACTCCCAACACCGAACTGTGATTCAATAGCTCTGGACTATGTGCACTCCCAACACCGAACTATGAAAATCCGAAGTGGCGGGATCACGTACACCACTACCAATCGTTATTGCAGCAAAGTCCAAGAAAAATTATGTCTTCATCAATTTAAAATAATCGCCTTGCAAAAAAATTCGTGGCTATAAATGTAGACGGCTTCGACCGAAAATTATGACAGCTTTAATGTGACGATAACAACAGGTAAACAAACAGCCTTGGACAGTGTTTTTTTTTGCAAATCAAAACATAAAAAATCGATAGAACATCGATATCACACGCGACTGAGAACTCCACTAAATAATAATCTGAAGGATGGACAAATACAAATCAACCAGTGGCTTCCAACGCCAGTTTGCAATGGGTTCGCTTGTTTACATTCAGTTGAATTGATATATACCGGTTGTTGTTGATCCGTTATTTCGAAATTCAATTTTTATCAAAAAGTAAGTTTTGTGATTTGGGCCATTCCACGAAAACTCCGTTCCCACGCTCGAAATGCTCAGTTGTTACGAAAAAATATTCATAGAAAATGGTGCATCAGACGTATTGATCCCTTAAGTATAGATAAGTAACTTTTCTATTGCTTTCATTTTGTAACTACTGAGAATTTCAAGCGTGGGAACGAAGCGGACCGTGGAATTGTCCATTTATTTACTTTAAACTGTGGAATTTCACCAAATTTATGTCATGTCTCTATAAACAGACCATTCAATAATCGTCTAACTTTAAAATTTCACCAATGCACAGGACTTATACAGGACTTTTTCAAAAAAGAAGCAGTAGCGATCTTAAGCACGTCTTAAGACATAATGGCAAATGACATAATTCGTATTCGTAGCATTTCGTAAAAGGGATCATCAGTCGCTTACGTAACGTTTCGTAAAAGGGATCATCAGTCGGTTACCTAACATTTTTCAAGGAGCAACATAATTCGTATTCGTAGAATTTCGTAAAAGGGATCATCAGTCGCTTACGTAACGTTTCGTAAAAGGGATCATCAGTCGGTTACTTACCATTTTTTAAAGCGCAACATAATTTGTTTTGATTTTTGTTTTGTTTTTTTTTTTGTTTTGTTTTGTGTCTTTTTTTTGTTTTGTTTTTTTTTGGCTTTTTTTTCTTGTTTTTCTTTGGGTTTTTTTAAATTTTTTTTTTTTGCTTATTGTAAGCTTTGGTTTTTTTCAACGTTCTGCATTCTTTAAAGTTTTTGCGGAGCAGTGGCTTGGCCACTCGCAATTCAACAATTTCATGTGACCATCAACATTAAAGGGCTTTGGGCCTTCGCATGATGCAGGAAAATCAATTGTTTTGGTCTCAATGTTTCTATTCATATTGTACAAGGAAAATTGGATTGTTTTTTGTTGATTTCGCGACTTATAAAATGTCCCTTATATGAAAAAAATTGGTTTTTCTGAATCGGCCGGAGGGGTCAAATATGATCTTCCGCGGGCTAATTCGTGTATTAATGACAATAACTTACCACCTCAGACCATTTCCACCCATAAATACCCCAATCTGATTTGTTTCGGTATACTAGATTTTAGCCCCTTTCTAACTATCATAGTTCTGGAGATTCGGGCCATCCTGGCCAATTATGGAAGTGGCCGTATACCACGATTGGGCCATTTTTCCCCAAAACACTGCAACACACGTTCACTTAAATTTAATTTTCTACAACTTCGCCTTTGGAACTGACTTTCTAACTCTCACAGTTCTGCCGTAATTTGCATAAGAAACTTATTGATCACTTTTTGAGAGAGAATTACATATATTTTCTCTCTCAAAAAGTATTCACTAATTTTCTTATGCAAATTACGGCAGAGTTCTGGTGATCCGGGTCATCCTGCCAATTATGGAAGTGGCCAAATACCAGGATTGGGCCATATTTCCCCAATACCCTGAAACACGTGTTCGTTTAAATATAATTCTCAACAACTTCGCCTTTGGAACCAACTTTCTAACTCTCATAGTTCTGGAGATCTGGGTCATACTGCCCAATTATGGAAGTGGCCATATACCAGGATTGTGCCACATTTCCCAAAAACCCTGAAACACGTTTTCGCTTAAATTTAATTCTCTACAACTTTGCCTTGACAGTAAATCTCCATATTGCATAGTTAAGGAAATATAGACGAAAAATTGTTTTCGTATATGGCCAAGAATCTCAATTTCCTCCATTCCATTGGTCCCAGTGCCCAGACCCCTGAACCGATTCCCACAGATTGTCACAGATTAATAATTTCTATTTATAATCACGAGGTTAATAATTGTTAAGGGGAAACAGTGCGTGTATGCAATAAATAGAAATAATTAATATTGTAATTATTAATACAACATTAAGTTGTATTGGAAATTGCTGATAGGGCAATATTGAAAAACCCGTCCGAAGAGACGGTGTAAAAGAACCCTCCCGAAAGCATAAAATTGATTTGTTAATGGCCGACTTTTGGACCGAGATAGGGCCATAAGGAAATGCCTCTGACACATGCTTCCATAGACAAAAATGTTTCCTCCAATCTGCTCTGCAATATGGCAAACAAATGTTTTTCGACCCGTACGAAGAACGAAGTTCTTCGAAAAGGGGTCTATTGCGTTTACCACGACGTTTGTAACTAGTCGAATTTCGACCCGGGAGTAGGGGGGGGGAGCATCGACATTTTTTTATCGCTGATTCGTCATCTAAGGACCATGATGGGTGCTCCCCCTACTCCCCGGTCGAAATTCGACTAGTTACAATGGTAAACGCAATAGACCCCTTTTCGAAGAACTTCGTTCTTCGTTCGGGTCTAAAAAGTCATTAGCGAGTACAACAATGATAAGGAGTATTGTATTACGCATAGCACACCATTCGACACCCTTCGGCGCTGGCTGTGAACTCGCTAACGGTGGAAATTTTCCCAAATAACTATTGCTATGTTGGGAAAATCTTTTTTACATTTTTTTTATGTTTTGGGGGCTTTTGTGAGGATTTCCAGCAATTTTTACACCGTTTTTTCGGATGGGTTTTTCAATATTGTCCTTTCGGCAGCTTCCAATACAATTTAATGTGGATGTAATTTCATACATAATTTCAAACACAAAAAACATTCATTGGTGCACAGCCTCTTAGATACGATCCAATCTTTTTGGAACATCTATTCTGATGCGCTCGGGTGCCTTGCATATTTTTTGAATTAAAGTTGGGTCGTTTTAATTAATTCGAAGTTAAAGTTAAAGTCGAAAATTTTAAAATTACGCCGATGCCGACTAAAAACAAAAAGTTAATTCGCCGCCGCTGAAATTTTTCGTCCGGCGTACACGCCTTAATTTCCCCTACATAAACTACTAATGTGGTAAAAGTATGAAAAGCATTTCAATACTGCAAAAAGAAGTCAAAAAACTGTCGGATCTCTTTAGATATATTTTAACATTTCGTTGCTAGTTTCCCAGCATATGATGTTAAATCATTAATTAAATTATATTTTAGCGCTGCAGGTCTATAGCTTTTATTGTACACAGCGATGCTAAATCGTTTAATCAATTTAATTATTAATTTGTTTTGGAATAATCTAACCAACAATTAGATTGAAATGATAAAAATACTCTTTAATAAATATATATTTCAATAAAGTTGATGAGAAAATGGATCACATTTTCAATTTTATTGTTATTATAATTGACATAACAACGCCCTCACTCATAAATAACATATTCTTATGGGTAAATGCGGTTTAACGAATGAACAAACTTAACTTTCCCAAGTTTCCCAAAAACAAAAGCAGAATAAATTATATGGAGTTGATTAAGCATTTCCAACATTTTTAATGTGTTATATGTGACCCAAAACTATTGTTTTGTGAAGCTAAGAAAATATCAGTTCTGAAAACCTAAAGTAAATATACTGACAAATGGCACGGCATATTCATGTACAATCCATCAAGATTATTTTATTTTTATTTATTGTCATTTATCATCGAAGGAATTGGAAACTAGAAAATTCAATAAACTAATTGAATAATCATGCGTCGTTAGACTGTTAAACACAACGCTGCGATGTCACTATGTTTAAAATCAGTAGGTGGTATAACAATGATAGTGGTTAGTCGTAATTCTTTTCTCAGAACTCTTGTATCATTCTCAATTTAATAACGATTCCACCCAAAGAATACAAATTTTCTCGGTAGTTCTCTCAGCTGTTTCTCTGTTCGTGGTCGAGGTTGCTGGTTTAATTGGAATTTCAAACGTTCCTGCGATATCACGAGGTCGCGGTCGTGTCAGAGTATTCATCATCATAGCATCAGAAGCCGATTATGGGGATTATCCATTGGATACGTGAAGTTGAAACGTGAAGATATTTGTTCTGTCAATTCAAATATGCTTTGCGACGTGCAATGCAATATCCAATGAGAATAATACATCGTACAATGTGTCAGCCTCCATCGACGAAGTAAAAAAACTTTTTTTACATGCGTCTTGCAAGCTTCAAAATCCTACTTACATTGAAGATCTTTTAATGTGGTGTAAGTCCACAATGTCAGACAAGAATCTTCCTTGGGGACGCTGAAAAACCGTTCCCCATCGTTCTCTTTTGTATGGCATCCGCCTAGCACACAGATATCTGAGAAAAATACTAAATTGACAATGACTAAATTGGACGCATTAATTGAAAAATTCGTTTCTCCTTCAATTCAACCAAAGACGCTTTCTATTGAAAATAAGAAAACCACAGATCATATATTTACATGATCTGAGAAGCAAACAAACGCAACTCCGTTAAGAAAAGATAAGGACTGACTATTGGTGAAACTTTATAGTGTGTCAAAAGTGAAAGTATTGAAATATTATTGCGCTGGTGGGTCTGGCATTTGTGACGCAAGTTTTTAAAAACTCAACGTAATAACTTCGCTTTAATTTTTCTTGCATATCGAAACTGAATGAGTCACCTTTCTCCGATTTTTTTAGAACTTTTGTAATTGGGAGAAAATCGTTTTACCTTAGACGCTTAATGAGTCACGATTTTCTGATTTCTAAACTTTTGTAAGCTGACATGAAGACTTGCATCACACCTCCTCTGTAAAAGGTTTTTTCTGGGAATAACAGTACTTTTGTTAGTTCTCTACAAATAAACAAAATCTCCAAAAAATGCTATAGAAAGCCACCTACTAGCACTAGATAAATCCACAATAATCCCATAACCCCAGGAAGCCTCATTGGATGACCTCACTCATGTCGAGAATATCAGAAGAATATCAAAGAACCTGATAGAAGTTGAAGAGAAATCCACAATAATCCCATATACCTATAAAGCCATATGGGAAGATCTCACTCACGTCTAAAGTCACAGAAAAGTATCAAAGACCCTGATGGAAGCTGAATGGAAATCCACAATAATCCCATAAACCTAGGAAGCCTCATTGGATGACCTCACTATTGTCGAGAATAAGCGAAAAATATCGAAAAACCTGATGGAAGCTGAAGAGTGCTAGAGAAATCCACCTTGCTAACTCTCATAAAACTGGAGATTTGGGTCATCCATTCCAATTCTAGAAGTGGCCATATCCCAAGGTCCCCAAAAAACTGCAACACGTGTTCGCGTAAATTTAACTCTCTACAACTTTGCCTTTGGAACCAACTTTCTAACTCTCATAGTTCTAGAGATATGGATCATTTTAGAAGGTTCAGTTTTTTAAGGAAAAAAATATGTGTCGACTAACCTTATGATCTGAAGCTACCCTTAAAATTTCAGCAAAATCGTAGGAGCCGTTTCCGAGTTCCTTAAAAGTAACAAAGTAAGAAGCTTTGCAAAATAATCAGTTATAAATATTTCAAAATTGGTACCTTCGGATCGACTGCACCGATTTTAATGAGCAAAAAGGTACTTCGGCCTAAAATTTTCCGTAGAATCGGGGGAAAATATTTTCCGGGGGTACGTCGCAAGGGGGGGAAGTCAAAAAGTTCCTGTATATATGTTTCTTAGTCTACGAAAAAATTTCTTGTTTTGGCGTGTAAGACTTACGTCACAGACCCTTACTACCGTGGGGCTATGATCATAAACATTTATAATCAAAGTCAAGGGAGTGTCTTCATTAATAAGATGTGTAATAAATCGAACATTAAACTATCCAAATTATGGAAAGCTGAATACCCAACCCCGATTTATGAATACAGTAAGAAATCAGAGGCGACGAATTATCGTGGACCGAATTTCACTACAGTTTTCGCAGTTATTATTAAACAGCTGAAATTCAACATTTTCCCAAATTTGAGTAAGAGTCATCACGGCTTCGTTCCTGGAAGGCGAGTAGAATCAAATCTAATGGTGCTCTTCTGGTGAACGATACTTACTTACTTAACCGGCGCTACAACCCATTAAGGGTGGCTGTCAAATGGTGTGTTAAGCGCAATATAGTACTCCTTATGTACCTTAGCCTCTGTCCACCTACTCCTACATCCTATCCTACCCGTGGTGACACCTGTTATAGTGAGCAACCCCACGAACGATCAGGTAACCAACCCTGGTGTAGTAGTGTGGGTCACTTAGCTGAAGGATGAGGGGGGCTGTCTTCGGGTAGTACCTAGACGCTACGTTTAGAGAGGGCTGAAGACAGCTAGGCGCTATCAAGATGGGATGGCGGCTTAGCATGGTGGCGAAGGATCTCGACGGTAAGAGACAACGGCAGCATGCAAAGTCCTAGTCAGATGGACTACCATCATTCACCAGTGCCACGGGCACATTAAGACCAACGCCAGTGCGGTCTTAATTACGGCATACTGGCAAAGCATTGAACACGGACAAAGAATATCGACCAGCGGATGAAATTTTAGACAAGGGCTGACAACTGTGGTATTCCACTACCTTAATAAGGAAAGGTGACATCTTCACGAAACGGCTAGTGGGCTAATATCATGGTTGCCCCCGTCCCGGTAAAACCTTGGCAGGCCTCCAAGTACGTTCGAAAGCTCGTCCTGTGAAAAGGAGGTGTAGGCTCAGATGAACATTCCTGACTAATACCGATCTGGCTCTGAACGCGGTGCCCCATGAAGGACCGTGTCAACCCTAGCATGGCCTCACTGCTTGCATAGATAACCATGAGATCACGAAGGTAACTACACAATCGAGTTGGAGATAGCGGCTTGGAGGGGGGACCCAACAGCATGGAATTAGGAAAGGAAGGGAAGGAGTTAAAAGAAAATCAACAAGAAAATCAACAGGGAAATCAGCAGAGGAAATCGGAGGATCAGCGGATGGATCAATCGAAGGTTCAGCTATTTGACGTGTTCGCAAGACGATCGAAAGTGGCGAGGTCGCCCCCGGGAAGGGAAGCGAGAAGTATAGAGGTTATCCACACAGACGTTCTCCACAACAACGACAACGATGAACCAAAGCAGACAAAATTGGAGCTAGTTAAAAAGAGTTACACGAATTTATACAAAATAAAAATAACGTGCACAAAGACATTAAGACGAAGGTGATCAGCATTCGAGCCTGCCTAAACGAAGTGGAACAGGAAGATAAGCCGTGGAGGATGCGGAGATTCGAAGCAAATTACAAGAAGGCGAGAGCAGGCATTGAAGTCGGCGAAGTTACTGAAGTTGGCGAAGGTATCGAGGTGCTAGCCACCCCGCTCTCGACAAAAAGAAGACAAACACCGGATATTACGCCCACTCCAAGAAGCGCGGCAAAAAGGAGTAAAAGGGACAGGAGAAACAATGAAAGGACCACAAACAGACTGGATGCACAAACACCGAAGCCCAGTATAAGCGAGTGGAGAGAGGTGAGAAAAAAGAAGAAAGGGAAGAGCGAGAAGCAAAAGCTTAGAAGTCTGAGACCTAAAGCTGATGCTCTAATAGTGGCGGCAGAAACAGGAATGACGTACGCCGATATCCTCAAAAAAATTAAAGAAGACCCAGACCTCAAGGACCTGGGTGAAAATGTCTCGAGAATAAGACGAACGCAAAAAGGCGAAATGCTGTTTGAACTCAAGAAGGGCCCAGAAATTAAAAGTGCAGATTATAAAGAACTAGTCAAGAAGTCACTGGGCGAAGCAGCAAAAGTGAGAGCGTTGTCCCACATGACCACGATTGAATGTAGGTATATGGACGAAATCACGACAAGCGAAGACCTTCGAAAAGCCCTGAAAGAGCAAGGTAATATAAATGACGAGATAGATTCCATGACGATACGTATGAGAAAAACGAGAGACGAACTCCAAACGGCGGAAATAAAACTTTCAGTGGACGCAGCGATTAAGATTCTGAAAATCGGCAAGATAAAGGTGGGCTGGTCCGTATGCCCGTTGAGGGAAGCCCAGCAGTTGGAAAGGTGTTTTAAGTGCATGGACTTTGGACACCAAGCAAGGAACTGCAAGAACGAAGATAGATCCAAGTTGTGCAGGAGATGTGGGGAAGAAAACCACCTAGCAAGAGATTGCACGAAACCACCAAAATGCCTGCTGTGCACGTCAGAAAATGACCACGTGACGGGTGGAGCGAGATGCCCAGTCTATAAACAGGCGCTTAAATCAAAGACGGGACAAGAATGGAAGTGATCCAAATAAACCTTAATCATTGTGACATGGCACAACAACTTCTTTGGCAAGCCACAGCGGAGCAAAAATGTGACGTAGCAATTATTGCAGAACCGTACCGAATTAATAAAAACAACGGTAACTGGGCTGTTGACAGAGCCGGATGGCCGCAATATTGACGACGGGAAAGTATCCCATACAAGAAGTTGTATCAGGCACCCATGAAGGATTTGTGATTGCGAAAATTGACGGAGTGTATATTGTCAGCTGTTATGCACCACCAAGATGGACGATTGAACAGTTTGAACGAATGTTAGACTTACTCACAGGAGAGCTAACGGGATTAAGCCCAGTCAACATTGGAGGCGACTTTAACTCATGGGCAGTTGAGTGGGGCAGTAGATTTACAAACGAAAGAGGCTTCATTCTACAAGAAGCGCTAGCTAGACTGAATGTGGTTCTGGTAACCGTGGGAAACACAACTACTTTCCGCAAGAATGGACGAGAGTCGATTATTGACGTGACATTCTGTAGTCCAACACTAGTACCAAGTCTGAATTGGCGAGTGGATGAAAGCTACACATACAGCGACCACCAGGCATTGAGGTACACTTTGAAAAAGAGTACGGTGGCGGCAAGGCAGATGAATCAAGTAAGAGAGCGGAGATGGAAGACGAGAAATTTCGATCAAGAAGCTTTCAAGGAAGACCTCCAATCAGAAGACGAAGGCGTTGAGAAATCGGCAGAAGAATTGACGAAAGTATTGGTGCATGCATGCGACGTAGCGATGCCAAGAAGGATAGAACCGAAGAATAAACGAAAATCCGCATTTTGGTGGAACGACGAAATTAGGCTCTTGCGCGCAGACTGCTTCAGGACAAGAAGGAGGATGCAGCGGGCCAAAAGTGAGAGTGCCAGAGCCGCGAGGCGAGACGAACATCGTACGGCAAAACTAACATTAACGCGGGTAATCCGAGCTAGCAAGAGAAACTGCTTTAAGAAGCTGTGCCAGGAAGCTGACGCAAATCCATGGGGAAACGTGTACAGGATAGCGATGACAAAAATTAGAGGTTCATCAGTGCCAAAAGAAAGTTGTCCTGAGAAGCTAGGAGCCATAGTGAGAGGGCTATTCCCGCAACATGAACAGGTCGCATGGCCGCAAACTCCTTACGACGATGAAATTGAAGACACACAGGACCGGGTGATCACTATAGAAGAGATTCAGACGGCTGTCAAAAAGCTGAAAAATAACAAGGCGCCAGGACCAGATGGGATCCCCAATGTAGCTTTGAAGACGGCGGCATGCATAAAGCCGGACATGCTCAGATTGACATTGCAGAAGTGCCTCGACGACGGAAATTTTCCTGATAAATGGAAGAAACAGAAGCTGGTCCTACTACCAAAACCAAGGAAACCACAAGGTGAACCATCATATAGACCTATATGTTTGCTGGATGGTATGGGAAAACTGCTGGAGGCCATGATCCGGAACAGAGTACACAAAAACACAGAGAGTGAGCACGGACTGTCCGACGACCAATTCGGATTTCGAAAAGGAAGATCGACGATCGAAGCAATAGAAAGAGTTACGGAGATTGCCGACAAGGCGCGAAAGAAAAAAAGAACAGGGAACCGCTTCTGCGTTATAACGAAGATAGACGTTGAAAATGCCTTTAATAACGCAAGCTGGACGGAGACAGCTAAGGCAATGCATGCTATGAGAGTCCCCGATTTCCTCTGCAGGGTAATGAAAAGCTATTTCGAACGACGGGTGCTAATGTACGATACCAGGGAAGGGAAAAAGATGGTAGACATCACAGCTGGTGTTCCACAAGGATCCATATTAGGACCAACGCTGTGGAATACGATGTACGACGCAGCGCTGCGGCTGCAGCTGCGAAGATGGGTTACGACGATTGCTTTTGCCGACGACCTAATTTTCATAGTTATCGGAACGTCAAAGTTGGAGGTGGAAGTCGTCACGAAAGAGGCGTTGGAAACTGTAGAAAGTTGGATGACAATGGCTAAACTGAAGCTGGCCCATCAGAAAACCGAGATCATGCTCGTGAGCAATTGTCGGAAAACTGAGCGGATTGTAATGAACATCGAGGGGAACGAGATCACATCCACTCGCCCGCTAAAACACCTTGGAGTCATGTTAGACGATCGTGGAAACTTTAATGCCCACGTAGATTATACGTGCGAAAAGGCAATGAAAGCCAATGCAGCACTGGCCATGATAATGCCGAATGGGTTTGGACCGCGCAGCAGTAAAAGGAGGCTCCTAGCAAGTGTTACCCTATCGATACTGCGCTACGGGGCACCAGCGTGGGTAAGGGCGTTAGACACAAAGAGGAACCGTAGGAGGTTGATAAAAACCCAGAGGTTGTCAAGCATAAGGGTAGCAAGCGCATACAGAACGATTTCCTCGGAAGCGGTATGTGTGATAGCCGGAACGATGCCTATATGCATAATGCGGATGGAAGACAGTGAATGCCACAGACTGAAGGAAAGGGGGGGCCAAAACACCAAAACAGTGAGGGCACAAGTAAGAGTCGAATCACTGAGTCAATGGCAGCGAGAGTGGGACTCCGCGGAAAATGGAAGGTGGACTCATAGGCTTATCCCGGACGTAACCACATGGGTAAATAGGGAACACGGAGAGGTTAGCGTCCACCTGACGCAGTTCCTGTCGGGTCATGGGTGCTACAGGAAGTACCTGCATAGGTTTGGACACGCGGAATCACCTTTCTGCGTGACATGCGTTGAAGAGGAAGAAACTGCAGAGCACGTTGTGTTTGTCTGTCCCCGTTGTGAACAGGAGCGATGTGAGCTGATAGCCGCGAGCAGGCCAGACGTAAACGCCGACAACATAATATCGGAAATGTGTCGCGACGAAGAAGTGTGGAAAGTAGCGGACAACGCAATTGCGAAGATAAGGGTGAAGCTACAAAGTGCATGGAGAGACGATCAACGAAGACTGGCAGTTGATCTGAGAAAGTAGGTGCGAAAGCACAGCCCCGCCCCGAAGTAATGCTGTGAGGCGGTTCCGGGGAGACGAGAGCGTGGCGATCAAGGAAGGAGGTTTTAGTTGGTAAAAATCCAACACTACCTGGGTCCAGGAGGACCAGGTGCCTTTTGAAGGTTTCCTCACCCTTGAGAAAAAAAAAAAAAAAAAAACCCATTAAGGGTCTTGGCCTTCTGCAACATGCTTCTCCAACCGGACCTATCCGCAGCTAACGTCTCCCAGCTGGATACCAACAGTTTTTAAGTCGGCAAGAGCTGCGTCATACCATCTGGATTATGGACGCCTTGCACCTCTCTTGCCCTGCGGTCTGGTTTTAAGTATTTTTTTCGGAATACGATGATCTTCCATTCGTTGTACATGACCGAGCCATCGCAGTCGGTTTATTTTGGTAGTTCTGACTATGTCCGGCATTCCATAAAGCTGACTAAGCTCATGATTGAATCGTCTGCGCCATCGGTTCTGCCTTTGATCGAATACTGGCCCAAATATTGTCCGCAGTACTTTTCTTTCGAACGTGTGCAGCGATTGTTCGTCTCTTTGTGTCAAGCACCACGACTCCGAACCATACGTAACCATCGGTCTGATCACAGATTTGTATATTGCGCGTTTCGATTGTCGGCTTACTGACTTGGACTTTAAGATTTTCAGATGGTTGCCCAGAATTACTCGTCGCTTAATTTCGTCCGCGATGTCGTTATTAGTGTTCAGCTTCGATCCAAGGTATACGAATTTGTTGAACATTTTGAATGTGTGTGTGTCGATCGTTACGGTTTCTTCTTGGTATCGATTCGACATCGGGATGATCATATATTTCGTTTTTTCGTCATTAACTTTCAACCCAAGGTCGGTACCTTTCCTCTCCAAGGCCATAAACTTTTCTTTAACAACATCCACTTTTCGTCCAAGTATGTCCAGGTCGTCTGCGAAACCTAGCAACTGACTGAACTTGGTGAAAATGGTGCCGCTGGAATCTATGACCATGGTGCGCACAGCTGCCTCAAGGGTCAGGTTAAAAAGCAACGTCGCGACGTCCCTGACGTAGGCCTTCCTCTATGTCGAAAATCTCTGACAGTTGGTTACGGATCCTTACTCGGCTATTAGCTCCGTTCAGTGTTAACTTGGTTAGCGAGATCAGTTTGTTGGGGATTGCAAATTCCTCCATTACTCTCCATAGCTTACTTCTTCTAACATTGTCATATGCTGCCTTGAACTCAGCGAACAAATGGTGTGTTTCAATGTTGTACTCATTGCACTTCTCCAAGATCTGTCTCATATTAAACAGCTGGTCCGATGTTGAACAACCTTCACGAAAACCACCTTCGTATTCACCTACAGAGTTTTCCATGCATGGATGAAGGCGCTGGTAAAGAATATTTGCAAATATCTTGTAAGCAATATTCAGTAGATCGATTCCTCGAAAATTGCCACACTCCATTTTGTCACCTTTTTTGTATATGGGACAAAGTATGGTCTGGTCTTCCACTCTTCCGGTAACTCCTCGACATTCCATATACGCGTGATGAGCACGTGCATCTCAATACATAGCCCGTTGCCGCCGTTCTTTAAAAGTTCGCCGGGTAGATTATCTGTCCCCGGGGCTTTGAAATTTCTGAACCTCGAAATTTCAGCTTCAACTTCTTGCATCTTTGGTTCTTCTACGTATGGTTACGCAGTATGAAATGGCAATTCGTTGTTTTCTTCGTTTCGGTTGAGCGGTGTGTTCGGATTAAGCAGTTCTTTGAAGTACTCAGCCCATCTCGCAATGCACCTTTCCTCATCTGCTAAGACCAATACATTCTTGTCCTTTCACGGTAAAGGTTGTTGACTGTAACCATTATTGGATTCACTTCCTTTCCGATAGAAGTTCCGAGTTTCCTTCCTATTGCAAAACTTTTCAATCTCGATCAAAACGTTCCTATCCTGCATCCATGTTTTGTTTCGGAACAGTTTTCGAGCAAAATTTCTCTTCGAACGGTACTCTGCCTGGCCTGCTCGAGTGTATCGACTCAGAGTTTTTAGTCAAGCTACGTTTTTGTTCTCTAGAGCTCGCTGGCATTCATCGTCGAACCAGTTATTTCTTTTATTTCCCGTTCTAGTTCCGAACATTATTGATTTGGTGCAAGTCATTAGATAACAATGAAAAAATCACTTCGGCTTTAGATCCTTCGCCAATATCTGATGGAAGGAAAACACTAGAGTCAGTTTCTTTTCCATGTATCCATTCGTCTATGTTACTGCTTGGATCAGGCGTCCACTCAATATCTTTCAGATTGAAGTATGTATGTATGTAAGTATTTTATTTCATTAAGCACAGAAGGTTGATCATCTTTACCTGTGCTGGACGGATAAACAATAACAAATTTTAATTTAACTGCTAAAGGATTAGAATATGTACAAACCTTAAAAAACCTACATGATTATTTTTCTTATAATGAAACAAAAAATAAAAAATAATAACAATAAAAAAATAAATCAAAGAGAAAAAAAAATGTAATACGAGAGAGAGTGAGAGAGAGATAGAGGAATCAACAGCAACAAAATTTGGAACCTGATTAATATTATTTATGGATGCAAGCTCAAGAAATATTCCAGACACTCTTGAGGGAAGGAAGGAGACGACACTGTTCTCTTAAGTTGTAATGGGAGCGAATTCCATAATTTGACGGCAAGAACGAAGAAAGATTTTGATAAAATACTATTTTCAGCCATAGGCACTACCAGAGACGGATTTCGCACAGACCGCGATCTATCCAACAGTTCAAACAAATATCCCGGTTTCTTCTCCACTAGAATGCCCCTCATAAACATACACATCCTGAACTTCCTAAAATTAGCATAGGTACAACCTAAAATAGATCTTTCCTGTTCCAAAGTGTTATCCCTTCGTTTTAAGTTAAATACAAAACGAATACATGCATTCATAGTTTTCTGAAGTGCGTCAGTAGATCTCGCATCCATATCCGACATCACCACGTCACAGTAAAAAAAGTGAGGCAAAAGAAGTGTGTAAAATAACAATAATCTCGTAGACATAGGAACAAAGCTGCTACAGCTCCATAAACTCCTTAACCCACCATATACAACCTGTTTAACGTGACTCACTTGCGCGGACCATGTTAGCGACCCATTTATCCTTAGCCCAAGAATCCTAACCTTTTCGACGTACTTCACCACTCCACCCCCCATAACCACTGGATTTCTAACCAAAACTGGATCCGCAATACCGATCCCTGGGCTAGCTAACACAATCGCCTTTGAATTTTCATCATTTAAAGATAAGCTGTTATCACAAGCCCAAGCATTAACCCTTGCTAAATCCCCATTGATAAGAGCTATACGTTCACTGAAGTGGTGATAATCATAATCGAAGTACAGTTTCACATCGTCCGCAAATAAATGCCTCAAAACCGTAGGTAGATCATTTGTAAAAAGTGAAAATAGTAGGGGGCCCAGCACCGATCCCTGGGGAACACCTGTGTATGTCGGAAGTAACCTTGAAAGAAAACCGTCTATGAGAACAGCCTGGCTCCTACCAGTTAGGTAGGATTTGATCAATTTTATCGCACATTCATCGAAGAAAAAGCGTGCTTTCAATTTTGACAATAATAGACCGTGATTGACCAAATCGAACGCACTCGAAAAATCTAACATTAGTAAAATTGTGACTAGTCTTTTACCAACAATCCGTCTATTCAAATTAGTGCGGATATCATGTGTTATTTTCAGCAAGGCAGTGGCCATACTGTGTTTGGGCCTATAGCCAGACTGTAGCTCATACAAAAGATCCCACTCGTCCAGGTAACTAGTCATTTGGCACTTCATTATTTTTTCTAAGGATTTAGATAGTGCTGGAAGAACGTGAATTCCCCTGTGGTCGTCCATTTTATATTTGGGTGACTTTTTATGAACAGGAATAACTTTGGACTTTTTGTATACATTAGGATATTGAGACGAAGTTAAGACATAGTTAAAAAAGTGTGTGATGTACGGAAGAGTAACAGGAAGAGTTTTCTTGATAAATGCTATGGGCAGCTCGTCCAGTCCAGTTGCTTTAGATGTGACTTGAAGTATTGCCTTTAATACATCACTGTCATTTACGTTGTGAAAGGAGAAAAGTTCATCTGGTGATAGAATTGGCTTGGAATAAAGAGATGTGGGACAACTATTATTCAGAACACTCAACGCGCCCTGCTTATCACACAGATGTCGATTAAAGTCTTCGGCAGTAAACGGGGGACTGCCACTGCCCCGCTCCCTTCCAATGCCTTGGTTTCTGAGATTTCTCCAAATAGATTTAGAGTCCCTACAATCTCGGTAAATTTTTTCATAATATTGTTTTTTGGCCGCATTTATCAATGATGTCACTTTATTACGTAAGATGCAGTAACTATTACGCGACTCACCTGTTCGAACCAACCGCCAGTAGCGGTTAGCAATGTCCCTCTCAATTATAGAAGCAGCAATCTCGCTCGTAAACCATGGAGCATTACACTTGCTCTTTTCCCTAATTGGCTGTAAAGGAGCATGTTTATCCAACAGCTCTGTCAAGTTTCGAGCCAGGAGAGAAATCATTTCGTTACTATCGGCCAAGCAAAAAATTTGATCCCATGACAGAGATCGGGCATCTTCTAATAACTTATTGTCATCAATCGCGTACACTCTCCTGTATAATCTCTTTGTAGCCAAGCCAATCACCGAGGGAGAACGATAACTCATGACCAGCATATCGTGATTTGACATACCAGTATCTATTTGATCGATTCGTCTAACTGAATCAACGTTTCGAGAAACAAACAACTAATAATGTAGCCCCAGTACCTTGAAAATTCGTTGGAAGTTGGTTCAAAATTATTGAAATTATTATTACTAGTAAAAACATCTGTAAAATCTTTCACCCGTTTTATCAGCTTATTATCCAATAAATTTTCATTAAAGTCTCCAGCAAAAACAACATGTTCATAGTCGCTGGCAAATTTTTCAACCACCCCTCTGACTATGTCAAATTCTTCAGTTTTAATTGCCTTGTAAAAGACCCCGAAGAGAATTTTTGCATCAGGAAATACTAATTCCAACATCAAATAGTCTGCCTCGAAACGCTTCTCTTTAGGTAGATCGTACTTAATCTCCGAAGATTCCAAAGCTCGGTATTTAAAATTTTTATTGATATACACAGCTACGCCCCCGCTTTTCCTAAACCTCCTATCACACCGAACCAGTTTGTAGCCATCAATTTCAACTGATTTGTTCGTATTGTAACTTTAACCATGTTTCACTAAACGACACAATGTGGGCATTGGAGTTTTGAAAGATTTGCCTCAACTCATCAATTTTAGGCTTGACACTCGAAACATTTAGGTGACAGAAATGAATAAGATTCGCGTCATTAAACATCACGTTCAGAAGTATTTTGGGTATACTTACTCCAGTCTTGCCGCCTTTCACCTTATCAAGAATAATTCTCTCTATCACAAACTGTATCGTCCCTTTCCGCCTCAACCAATCTGAAACTCTTGCTTGCATTCAAGATCACTAATCGTTATTGCAAAATTATAACAAAGAAGATCAAATATCTTTCTTCATCTAAAAATAAAAAGCGTAAGTAGTTGAAGTATGAGGATTTACACAAAGAAAATAACTTCAATTTCATCAAATCGTCAATGTAACTCTCTCTCTACCAAAAACTTTAAACAAAAACTACAACCAAAATAATACTTAACTAGTTTCAATAATTCCAATAAATCAATTTCGAACGCTAACACTTGGTCCATCAGATGTAGATTCCTTCTTTTTCTGTTCCTGCCCGATGTGTTTGGCGTTGTTAATGACATCTGGTGACTTACTGTTTGCATCATGGGCACCCTTGCATCCACTGGTTGTTCCACTCCTTTCTTTTTCATTATTATTATCAGCTGATACATCACTACGATTTTTTGCACAAGTCGAGTTAAGTGCTTGTAACTGAGACATCGATAAAATCTTTATAGGTTGTGATTTGTTGTCTTTCCGGTAGTAAACAACAGTCACCTACAACATACAATTCGTCTGACGAGCTTAAGTCAATAAAATCAAAAACTTTTGCTGAAGCATCTACGTATTCGTTATACACAGCCACTGGGCTTTGGGACGGTATGTACAAACAGCACACATACAGAAAACCAGCTTGACATTTCAGCTTCACTAAAATCATTTCGACATTCTCAGTGTCGGGAACGATGACAACTTCATTCTGAATCGAGGAGCGAGTAGCAATCAAAACTCCACCATACATCTTGAAAATGCTGTTCTTTTCAGATCTATCGTGCCTATAAACTGAATATCGCGAAGTATTAAACACCTCACTGTCAAAAATAGATGGCAACAGAGAAGTGTCGGTAAGAGCGATAATGTCATGGTCACAATAGGAAGTCGCCGTACAGAGTTTCGGGGTTTTAGTCCTCAGACCACGTACGTTCTGATAAAAAAGTTTCAGACCACAAGATTCATAATCGTAAGGTGTTGATATTTTGCTAGTAACTTCCGCTGAGTCACGAAATGAAATATGGGATGAATCAATTGGAAAACTTGCTCTGCAAGCTTTGACTGCGATGTTTCCATCGTTACTAGCTTTCCTTTCGGGGTGTGATTCAACGAAATGGGCAAAGATTTCGAAGTTGGAGTTGTCAGCATTGGAGACCGTTCTGACGTTGTAATGGTTGAACTCTTCCATAAAACATATGAAGGGACCCGTACGTATCAGAATAGATGCGGCAAACAGAGTTGATGTTACGAAAAGGCTGGAACGTATTTAAGTAAATATTGCGTTCACATTAGACTGTGTTGGAAATTGCCCGTTGGGCAATATTGACAAACCCGTCCGAAGTAACGGTGTAAAAAAATTCTCCGAACGCACAAAATTGACCTCCAAATAGAGAAAAATATTCTCCTCAATTTTGTCTACAACATAGCAAAAAACTATTTTTTGGGCTAGGGCCGACCTTAGTACTGACCTAAGGCCTTAAATAGAGGCCTCGGATACATACTTCCATAGACAAAAATGTTTCCTTCAATTTGCTCTGCAACATAGCAAAAAACATTTTTTTATGTTAGGGCCGACCTTAGGACCGACATGAGGCCCACTTAAGCCCTAAGCACAGGCAAAAATTCTTCTATAAATTGTCGGCCGTGCCGAGATCTTTCAAACAAAATAAAGTTTCTGAAAATCGGAAGAGATTTACTCGAGTTATGTACAAAAAACACGTAGGGCCTGAACAAAGACTCTTTTTTAGTGCCCTAGGTAAGTCCAAAGACTCAAATCGAAAAATGTTTCTTCCAAAAATTGTCGGTCATGCCCAAATCTTTTAAACAAAAAAAAATTTGAAAATCGGTAAAGATTTACTCGAGTTATGTACAATCTGGTCATTTGAAAGAGACCTGACTGGCAATACTGAGGTAGATTTACATACATTTACCTCAGTGCTGCTAGCCAGGTCTCTTTCAAATGACCAGATTGTACAAAAAACACATAGAGCCCTAGCAGAGACTCGTTTTTAGTGCCCCAGCTAAGTCCAAGGACTCAAATTCAAAAAAGTTTCTTCCATAAATTGTCAGCCATGCCCAGATCTTTCAAACAAAAAAAAATTTATGAAAATCAGAAAAGATTTACTCGAGTTATCTGCAAAAGACCAAAAACCACTTAAACGGCTCTAGCTCGGCGGCCCTTGGGCCGACAGTGCCCAGATTCAATACCATAAAATATTTTTCGACTGCCTTTCAGGAAAAAAAAAGTTTTTGAAAATCGGTCAAGATTTACTCAAGTTATCGTGTTGACGGACAGACAGTCATCTGGAGGCAACAAAAAAAGTTTCCCCCTTACTCCCGGGTTCGAATTCGCAATGTAACAAACGTGGTAGTAAACGCATCAGACCTACGTACTTCGTACGGGTCTAAGCATAGAAGGGACCCGTACGTATCTGAATGCCCGTGGCAATTTTGAAAAACCCGTCCGAAGTACAGGTGTAAAAGAATTCTCCGAACGCACAAAATTGACCTCCAAATAGAGAAAGATGTTCTCCTCAATTTTCTCTACAACATAGCAAAAAACTATTTTTTGGGCTAGGGCCGTCCTTAGTACTGACCTAGGGCCGTAAGTAAACAAAAATGTTTCCCTCAATTTGCTCTGCAACATTGCAAAAAACATTTTTTTATGTTAGGGCCGACCTTTAAGCGTGGAGTCGTAATTGAAACTTTCAGTAAGAAAAATGCACTGTGGGCGCTTATGTATTTCAATTTTTTTATGAAACGTTTCAAGTCCTGGATTTTTCGGTTCAAAAATACTGTAGCGGCTTGCTCGGTAAGTGGACTCCCGAACAGAAATTCATCTCCATCTCTTGTATGTCTGGGCAGATACTTCGGAATTTGCGAATAATCTGGGTTTTTTGAGCAATTGTGTGGCTGCCCAAGACTGACATTTCACACTTTCAATAATTCAATTCCAGGCCGATTTTTGTGATTATCAATTGCAGGGCTTTCAAAACATCTTCAGGTACACCAGCAATTGTCCCATCATCCAAATACCACAAATTTAAATCCAAGTTCAGTGTTTTCAATGATGAAATTACTCGTTGTAAAGTTAAGCAAAACAATGCAGGCCCGAATGGATCACCTTGCTGGACACCTAGTTGAGACAGTATTAAATGTTCTCCGTAGTAGGCATTTGATGGTTGCCTACAACACTGTTCGACAAATTTGAAGAGTTCTGGGATGTTATTCTTGACTTCATTTAACAATGAATCTCTTCTGATATCATTGAAGGCATTGTTTATTTCAATTTTCAAAAAGATCCGAATAGATTTATGTTTGGAGTTGAAAAAAATTCGTGCGGCATGTGCCCCAGCTTCGATGCCGTTCTTTATACCAACACCAATTTGATTTGGTTTAATCAGGTTCAATAGAGATGACGAAACTCTACGACAATCAACTTTTGCAGCAATTCGTCACCATGTGTTTCCAACTGCAATCGGTCGGATACCTCCGCACAGCTTTTGCAACGCAGTTAATGTTGCGCCATATAAGTAACGACAAATTGATTGTGGTACCGTACCGCTTAGAACGATCTTCATAAGTGAGGTAATGTTCGCTAGTAATGTACTTTTAACTTCGCCATTTCGTACATTCAGCAGATCCTTCAATATTTGCGGTCGCAGGCTGTCGAGTCCACCTGCGGTACCGGTTTTGAACGACATGATAGACCTTTGAACCTCTTCTTCTGTTGTCACAATTTGATCCACGTCGATCGACGACTCTGGAAAATTTGTTGGTTCGGGATGAGCGGAGTGTTTTTGAATCAAACTATTCAATGTTTCTTCGTTTTTCGGGGCGATGCAGTCATCAGACGCCAGTAATCTTAATAATCCACTAATGTCTCCATCGGATAATTTTGCTTCAACCTTTTGTATATTTCATTGGCTTTATATTGAATGTTTTGATTGGTCGTTATATTTTCTATTATGTTGACTTCATTTGTGTTCCATGCACTGATGTTTTAACGGACGAATGTGGTCAGGTTCGTTACATTTTCATTTTTTTAAAAAAAGAATAAGAAAACAGTAGCTATTCCATACACCAGAGGTTTATTTGAAAATCTGAAATCGATTTGCAAAGAAAATTTCACTGTTGTTGGAAAAGGAGACAACATAGTAAAACTGTGTTGCTTCAGTAGACTCAAAGACAAAACTGGAAAATTGAATCAATCAAACGTAGTCTACAAAGTTACATGCTCCTGCGGACTTATATACATTGGTCAAACTAAGCAAAAGTTAAAAAAGAGAATATATCAGCATAAATATAATGTTAAGATCAAGAATATTGATCATAGCGCCATCACCGAACATGCTGTTACACTCAATCATAAACCAAATTTTGATGAAGTAGAAATTCTTGAGTTTGAACATGATAGGAAAAAACGTCTAGTACTAGAGATGATTCATATTAGAAAAAATCCTTCATGTATTAACAAACAAAAGGAATCAGCGTTTTTATCTACCGTCTACAACAACATAATTTATATTTAAAATTATCGCGCCCTTAAGAAGCTTTAAGCGCGTTAAAATACGTTTACTTGTTAAAACGGATGGTTAATGTTATTGTGATCAGCTTTTTATATAATTGTTGGTCCAGTAATTAGTTGAAAGAATGTATGTCTAAAAACTTAATTTAGTTATTGACGAAACTCTCAAATTGACAAGAGTATATGTTACGTGTTGTTAGTTACTAGCTAAACGATTTAGGAGGGAAAAAATTTAGGTACAATTTGTTGTCGATGTTTACTGTAATTTTTTTTAAAAAAATTTTTATAATGTTACAGCCCTGATGATGTCTTTGAATTAAAGATGAAATATATTGGCAAACAATAATAATAAAATTTGTCTTTCTGAGCTATTCCGACATAAAATTAATTTGAAAAAATCAGCTCATAAATATCGAAAATTTTCATTTTTGCTTGGAATCCTCAGCGTTGCAAAAGGAAAAATAAATAAATTATTCCATGCTTGCTCATCATTTTCCCTGCCGTCCTCCTTTAGGCGTCGATGTCCTGTGTTGCAGTTGTGCTTCGAAGGAATGAAGGCTTTTGACCAAAATCGGTGATCTCATCATTGTCATTGTGAACGTATTCATATGTAATCTCATCCCTCTTCACTTTCTTTTTGCCGGGATGTTTTTTGCCGATGTGTATATTCAGTCCTCTTAACGTATCGAATCCTTTTACATTTGTGCAATATGGACAAAAGATTAATTCTTCATCATCGTCACCGTATGGATTCAGACTGAAAATATTGGCTTTGTTTTCCATTTGATGATCCTTGTCAACAGAGTCTTTGGTTTTTCCATCTTGGATCATTTTCAAAAATATCGTAAGGTCGTCTTGCGTTGTGTTGTTATTATATTATTATTATATTCACCAATGGCAAATCACCGATAATAATTCACTGATGACAAATCACAGATGGGAAATCATCGATGACAAATCACCGATGACAAATCATCGATGATACATAATCGATAGGGAATCCAATCTTTCTAATTTATCTTTCATCTCTTTTTTCACGTATTCGCTTGCATTTTGTGCATGTAAAACTCGGTTTTTCGGTGAAACGAATTAAAACGAAACGTTGCACAATCTTACGATTCTTCTCCTGTAATACTTTTTTAACCAAAAAATTCGCTAAATTATCTAATACTTTTACTTTGGAGAGTTGTTTAATATATCATATTTAATAAAAACGAAAATGACGCCGCGCCGCTTGCCTTCAAACTACGAAAGAATGCGGAGAACAAACTCAAAAAATCTTGTTTAAAAAAGTGTTTTCTATATTTTTTATGGTATTTACTCATCACGCATTGTCTGAAAAGATGTCGAATCGCCTGATATATCTTCTCGCAGCATCGACATTATATTTAAAATGTAACGAGTCTGAGTTGAACTTCTCATACCGTCCACGATAAGCTTCTAAGAAAAGTTGCTTCTTGCATCGTTTGAGAAGGTACTTCTTACATCGAGATGTCACATCTAATTTTCCGTTTCCGTTTTTGTTCATTTGCTAACTAGAAATTTGCAATATGAAATGTTTAAAAAAATGTCTAGGCTTTTAAAGTGAATTGGGACTTTATTTTTACTATATTTAATACCAGCAGCATATAGCAAAAATGTTTTTTGAATTTCTTAAATTTATGCAGTAGCGTTATGAAAGCTTCCTGATAGAAAAGAGAAAATTTGTAGCGATTGCATTTCGTTCAAAATCTTTTATCGAGGCCTCATACTCGGGTTTTGCGAATTATTAAAAAAAAGTAATATGAAAGTAAAAGGATGTAGAAACATTACTTGTTTGATCAATAATAAGTTATAAAAATTTAATTTGAAATTTCAAATTAATTAAAATGTTGCAAAATAAATTTCAAAAATTTAGCGCTTTCAAATTGTACTTTTATTCGGTGTATTTGTTCACCAAAAATCCCTTTCAACGAAATTCAACGAATATCATACAACGAAGAAAACAGCTGATATTTAGAAAAAAGGAAAAATAGCCTTTGGGTCATAGGTGGGTAATGAAATTATTTGTAGTTAATTTAATTTAAAAAAAACTATGTACTATCGGACCAAATGAAGTGTTACACAATGATTTTGAGGCCATTATCTAACTCTTCTTCAAAAATGCCAGAGGTCCATTGGTCTCTATGGAAAGGCGGCACTGACTAGACGACTCAGTTCCAACATTTCTAAGTTTGGGTGAAAGCGTCCGCAGAAGGCGTGTGCCTTATTACAATAAAAAACTTAAAAAAAATAAGAAAAATCTTACATTTGCACTGAAAACTTAGTATTTTGACATTACCGGTAATTTACCGGTAAATTTTTCGTAAAAATTTGCTAAAGCTTTTTACCGGTTTTTCAAAAAGACCGGTAAATGGATTCCCTAATAATCGATGATGTTGGAAATATACACACATATGTAATTTAATAAAAGCAATGCAGAGCATTGCATCATTTCTCTAATGAATTCAGTCAAGATCATACCTCGAAGAGAGGCACTTGTAATGAACATTTTATGTAAATAAAATCCAATTTAATGTTGAATGCTTTGTGTCTATTCAAAAACAACATAATTGGCGACAAGGATAATTAAAATCGTTTTACAAGTTACCATAAAGTCTATTCGGACAATTTATTTTGACTCAAATTGTGTGTTGTGCAAAGGACATTTCAAAGTCGGACACATACTTACCGCTAAAGGTCAAACTTTGTTCAAAATTTTAATTGTTTTGAAATAATTGATTTCGTTCGGCAACGTGTTTACCAAACATCATGGATAATGAGCAGATGTTAGCCTTAATAAGTCAGCAGACGAAAGCATTGGAGCAAATTGTGAATCAGTTAGCTTGAAACTCTGACGACAAAAAAGATAGTGTTCACAAAACTATGGATTTGCTCGGAAATTCTATCACTGAATTTTGTCATGCACCCCAAAGTAAGGTCACGTTTGGTACGTGGCACGCTCGATTTGAAGATGT
Organism: Pseudolycoriella hygida; assembly: GCA_029228625.1. Taxonomy (NCBI): domain Eukaryota; kingdom Metazoa; phylum Arthropoda; class Insecta; order Diptera; family Sciaridae; genus Pseudolycoriella; species Pseudolycoriella hygida. Next base: position 91,207,019 of record CM055403.1, read on the forward strand.
ATTTTTGGTGGATGGAAACGAATTGGATCACGCAGCCAAAGTGAGATTACTTTTACGCAAACTGAGTTCACGTTCACATTCTGAATACATCAATTTCATTTTGCCTAAGAAACCGAGCGAAAACACATTCGTCGAAACAATTATCTTGCTGAAAAAGATGTTTGGGGTGCCGGAATCGTTATTCAGCATTCGCTACAATTGTTTGAAGTTGGTCAAGAAAGATTGCGACGATCATATTACGTTTGCCAGTCTTGTTAACTTGTTAATTTTTATTTTTGGCTTACAGGCGAATGACAAGGAAATTCGCACCCGTTTGCTGATGAAATTAGAATCTGATCTGCATTTACTAACTTCAGTGTTTTTATATGTTGTAGATGCAATTGAAAAGAACAATTTGTTATGGATCCTAGAGCTCATCTTAGGGTCCTAAGAGGTTTTACATGGGGCCAAAAATGAACTTGTGATATGTTGTAGAGGCCATTGAGAGGAAAATATTTGCTTACAGATGGGTCCGTCGAGAGCCCATCCTAGTAGGTCCGAATGAGTCTTTCGATCACGTTTTTGCAATGACTGTTCTTTTGGCACAAATAGTACAGGTCTAGCGCAAGCCCTACGTTTGATTGTATGATTAAGTGACACTTTACGCTGTTGCGCTCCGCTCAACCTGAACACGGTGAACGAAGCTCATGACGAACGTGTGCAACTACTATTATTGTAGTTCGCGTGACGTCATGCAGCTCTCGAACCCCCCCTCCCCTCCTCGGCGTGACATCCTTTATGAATGTCCCCTAAGTAGCGGTAGCTACTTTATGGGAATGCTCGGGCTGTCTGTCTGTCTGTGAACACTTCATCGGTGATTTGTCATCGATGTTTTGTCATTGATCATTTATCATCGATGATTTTTCATCGATGATCTGTCATCGGTGTTTGTCATCGACGATTCGTCATAGGTGATTTGTCATCGACGATTCATCATAGGTGATTTGTCATCGATGATTTGTGTCATCTGTTGTGTTTTTGAATATAGAAACGAAACATTCAACATTACATTCGATTTTATTTACATAAAATGTTCATTACAAGTGGCTGAAGCGGCGGGCGTATAGTAAACTAAGTGTAGGATCTGAATCTTCATTGTCCAACACATATCTGATACGAATCTGATTAGCATATCGTCGCCAAATGAATCCATCACATTCAACGTTATAAACTACCGAACCAATTCGTTCGATAATTTTAGCCGGTGTCCAAACCACTTTGCGATTACGAAAATCACGAACATAAATCAATTGATTTGGATAGAAAACTCGATGTTTCGCTCCATGTTTAATATTGAATTGATTCTCCATAATGTCATCTCGAATGATTTCGAAATTGACTTTAGGTTTTACCAAATCTAGATTAGATTTCATTTTTTGTCCAAACATGAGTTCCGCTGGGCTACAGTCATTAGGTAACAACTGTGCATTTGACGTTATTCGATAACGCTGAAGAAATGTTTGCAGCACATTCAGGATACTTTCTTCCCCTTTTGCTTTTTTAATGCTTAATTTTTTGCTTAGAATTATGTAATTTATCCATAAATCAATCGATCAATCGTTGTTCCATTGACAGTGATGTCGTCCTTAAACCAACACGTACGTTTTAAACTTGCAATCATTGTGTCGATAATTTGTTGAAAAACTGCAAAAGCAATTTTCACTCCAAATGGTAAACGATTAAATTGAAATAATCCCCGATGCGTATTAATCGTTAAATATTGTCGCGATGATTCTTCCACGTCGGAAAAGTCGATTTTAGAAAAATATTTTCCACCATTTAACGATGCAAAAACGGAATCAGCGGTAGGAAATGGTATGTTTCCAAGGAATCATTAAGACCAGTGGAAAAATCTGCGCACATACGAATTGATCCATTCGACTTCTTGGTATTAACAATAGGAGTTGCCCATTCTGAATAGGACACAGGAGTGATGACACCCATTGCTAATAATCGGTCCAATTCTGCATCAACAATCGGTGCAGCAGCGTATGATATGATATTGGACATCGTGGACGAAATACTGGTTTTACATCAGGCTTTAGGCGTATATATAAAATAATCTGCCTTAACAACCCATGAAGGGTTAGGGGCTAGATCATTTTTTACTAGTTTCGCTAATTTTTTGTGGTTCTACTATTTGAGATCCTTTCATTACCGGAAAGTTTTTACTGTGCCAGTGGTAAGCTGTGCGACAAACCCAGTGCCATCCATGAGATGAACTAGGAACGAAACTAGTAGGAGTAGAATACCGGCACCTCCCAACAATGCCTTTCACCGGTAAGCCGTACGATGGCGCTACACTCAACTTCACATGACTTGAACCGATTCAATCAGCTTTGTTTTGTTTACAAATCTAACAATCGGAACAAATCTGTCTGCGGCTGAGTTTCGAACCAACGCACTGGCAACTCGATCTCATAGTAGCAAGCAGACGTGTTAACCACTACGCTATCGAGTTGTTTTAGGCGTAGCGTAACTTTAATCTTATTACACAATTGGGAATGTGTCAAGAGTCAAGAGAGTCAAAAACTGAAGAAAACTTTTGCTTGAAATCGTCCAAAAATTTGGTTTTGTCACTGGCATCTGCTGTTTTGGTGATTTGATTGCAAACTGCTCAAGGGAACATCAAATAGTCCAAACAGATCCAGCCATTTATTAACGACAACATTAAATCTGGAGTGTCCGATACATAGCAAATACCGGTAGCATCGAAGTCATTAAAACTAATGGCACATTCAAATTTGATCGCCAACGATAGCGGATCACCCGATGCGTTTTTAGCACGTTCGATGCATGTCGTCGCCGGAGGATGTCCCAATTTAGCATAATTGTCACGTGAAATAATTGTGACATACGACGCTGTATCCACTTGAAGTCGTAGTGGACAATGGTTGATTAGCACGTCAATGAACTTACGTTTAGCTGCAAAATCAACTTTGGAAACGGTGAAAATTCCTTTAGTTTGCGAATCGAGTCAGGAGTTCCTTTGTTAACGTTAGGCTTTCTTGGCTTAGCGCTATCACAAAAACCTTCTTTATGTCCCATACCATTGCAGTCTTTGCAAATGTGTTTGACGTAAGAACATTCTTTGACGAAATGTTTACCTCCGAACTAGACCCTTTCTATGGACTTCGAACACCGAGCCACTCAACCTATTTCCATAAAAGTTTCTTTCCGAGTTTCTCATAGATCAAGATCTTTCATTTGATACTTTCTTTTACCAATTTCGGTGCTAAACTTGGGGAGATATAAGCGAAAAAATTTCACCGATATTCGAAAAACCTCCTTTTTTACCACTCTTTAGAACATATCTCAGCAACCACTTGTCCGATTTTTCTAATCAATTTTCTCCGAATGAACGTGACTCACACAATGGTGAAATTCTGTTACCGTAAGGTACGGCGAATTTTCGAAAATTATTCTTTTCTGTTAACTTTTGTTCTTCTTTCATGCAACGTACTGTGACATACTTTACAGTACATTAATATTAGTGCCAATACTTCGTGATATTTGAGTGTCAAGTTGGCGTGACGTCACATCGGGAGGGAGGGGGGGGGGTATGAACCAACATACGTCCGACCTGCTTGAAGAGTTCCGAGGAACTAAAGCAAAGTGTCGTTTTGCATTGCCTATAAGCCGAAAGCCAAAGAAAAGGAAATGCAATAGTAGATTCTTTTGCATTGCCTTCTACGAGTCAAAAAAGGGCAATGCTAAAAAAGATTCCCATGTAATCTATCTACGTCCGACCTGCTTGAAGAGTTCCGAGGAACTGAAGCAAAGTGTCGTTTTGCATTGCCTTCTATGAGTCAAAAAAAGGCAATGCAAAAGAAGATTCCCATGTGAACCTATCTATGTCCGACCTGCTTGAAGGGTTCCGAGGAACTAAACTGTTTTGCATTGCCTTTTTAACCCAAAAAAGCAATGCAAGCCTAACTTCGAATGGCAAGAGAAATCAACAAGGGGAACCTAGAGATAGAGAACGAGAGACCTTCCGTTGTCAGAGGGTCGGGACCGCAATAAAGCAGTCCCCTTCAAAAATAAAGCGCTCTTATTATGGGAGCAGGAGCACTCTCCCTTATAAGAACAGTATCGTCATCCGCACCTAGCATCGTTTTGCAACGACGCATAGCGCTGCACATCACCAACCGGCGATACTTTCAACCGAATTGAACAGAGGTATTTATATATTTAAAACTGAGTATTTCCTGTGAAGTATAACATTTATACAATGCTTACAGAAAAATTTGTACTTCGTTACTTTCATATGAGAAATTTGTTCAAGTAATTTCAGGGAGAATATATATGTTTATGTGTGTGTGTGTGTGTGTGTAAATGTGGAATGGAATAAACGAAAAAACTATTTTATGCACGTGGCTTCATTCACTAATAGGGCACTAATAGGGCAAACGACTTATAGCAAAAACTTATAACTTATAACTTATAATTATAAGTTATAAGTCATAAGTTGTAAGTTATAAGTTCAAAATTATAAGTAAACTATAAGTTTTATAACTTATAATATATGACTTATAACTTATAGTTATAAGTATAAGTTATATATAACTTATAGCAAGTCGTTTGCCCAAACTCTCTAATATTCCCAATGTATTTAGGAGGGGCATGTTTACACACGCATTCTGTAGTGTGTTACAATAAAAATTTTATGTCTGTTTATTAAGTGGCGTATTCAAATATTTTTTTTTATATGTATGAAACGAAGTTATGTGGCGTATTCAAATATTTTCTTTGTAAGGAATTATTTGTATGGAACGAAATGATGCATTGATTTTCTTTGTACATTTTTATGGTTGATGTTTAAATCTTTGGTTTCTTCAGCAAAGTCTTAGAGTTTTGTTAGAAAAAGTCACCAGTTTTGGTGAAAATGTCGGGCAGTTGGACATTGGGTCAATTTTTATGTTTTTAAAAATATCTTGGAATGTATGGGAGCTGGGCGATAGGTTTCTTTGGCAAAGTCTCAGATTTTTGTGAGTAGAAGTCACCAGTATTGGTGAAAATGTCGGGCAGCTGTCAAAGTTACGCCATCTTGGATTTTTTGCTATCTTCTGAAATAGAATAGCTAGACAGTTGGTTTCTTCG
>CM055403.1:91212657-91232475 GCA_029228625.1 Pseudolycoriella hygida
TTGGGTAATTTCCATGGATCTTTGAAATTCTTACAGTTATAAAAGAACAGAAAACGTTGGATTGTTTGCTTATTTGTATATTTAGATACGTTCGAGTCTCTTTGCCACATCTATTCTGATACGTACGGGTCTTTGGTTATGTTTCTATTTTTTATTTAATTTTTTTTAGTGCGGTACTCCTTTAAAGTGTTTTATACAGTGGAGTCGCCAATAATAACTCTTTCTCATTTTTTTGACAAAAATTACTTTTGTATAACAAATGAAAAAATTAGAATTTGTAAAATTTCATGATGTATAAATAAACTAATCAATCAATCAATCAATCAAAGCAATTTGAGGCTGACCGGTGCAATGATTCCAGATGTTTCGGATGCAATAGGCACAAATACGAATTGTTCCATTAAGTTGGTGTAATGTCGATATTTTTCATTTTCGGCATGTCTGGCTGCATGACCTGGATCTCGTGATGTTCTGTCAACGTAAGACTTGGCGAAAGTGTCTGCGCATGTGTAGTCCCATAAAAGTGATATATGCCCAAGGAACCAACCAACACATTTGTGGGCTTGAACAATTACTGTGCCGAGACGTAAAGAAACAGCGATTCGAAATTCATCATTGCTGAGGTGCGTTCCCAATAGTGGCGAAGGTAGTGCTTGCAACCATGCACCCGTTTCCTCGAATGAATTGGCCAAGAATCTTGCTTTGTCTGCCTGTTCGCTTATAGAATTCTGAATTTCTGTTATTTTGTTCTCAATTTCGACCAATTCCCAAGAATGTTGATAAATTCGAACGTTTTCTTCTGGTAGCGAGTCAAATCTTGAGCACCACTCTTTCTCTGCCTCAGCTTCACTTAAATCCATTTGTCGATAGGGTTCAGGTAACAATTGGTCCAGTAAAGTCGAAACATTGTATAGTGATGACAAAAAACACGGCAACGCAATATCGGAGGCGTGACGAATGCCAATTCCACCTTTTTTGATTGGCAATGATGATTCTCTCCATGATTGTCCTGTTAGATTTATGTTGAAGATCGATTCAATGGAGTGTTTTAAAACATCGTCGTAATGAAGCAGTTCAATTTTATTTCTCACATTGGTGCTCCACGGAGGAAGAAAAGAGTGAGTTGTTTTTTTATTATTATTATGATTACGAAAAGGTGCAAAAATATCGGATCAATCGGATCGGATCAGATAAATTCGGATCAGATCAAATCGGATCGGATCGAATCATGACAGCGAAAAAACTCCCGTCCGTTACAAGAAATTTATGGGAGCAAGAAGTCGCTGGACAAGAAGATTTACCAAGCTTCGAAGAGTTCTTAGCGTTTGTCGAAAAGAGGTGCCGAGCTTTGATAGCTACAGAGCCTTCAAAGGAAGCAGCGAATCGTACCGCACCAGAAAATAGGGAACCACAGGGTTCAACCGAACAGATTCAGGGAAAGTCGAAGGAGGCTATGTCAAGGTCAACAGGTTGTGTGGCATGTCAAGAGTATCACGAAACGAATCGGTGTGTTAGGTTCATAGGAATGTCCTTGGTTGAGCGGTGGAAGGTAGTAAAACGGGCGGTAGGCTGTTTTCAGTGTTTGAAGAGGGTCACAAAACCATGTCGTGCAAGATTGCGTTGCCTCTCTGCATTGCAATGGACACGCACTGAAGCAAATAATCTAAGGAGTGAGCTTCTCCAGTGTTCTTCTTCATTAGCTTACCCAGCTTTTTCAGGAATATCTTAGTGATGGAAACTTCTCAAAATTATCGGTAGTTGATTATCAAAATGATTATCGATAATTTGATAATGTGATAATTATCGATAGTCAAAAAGTTATCGATAATTATCAAATTATCGATAATAATCAAAATACTTATCAAATTATCCATTATTATCAAATTATCGATAATTATCAAATTATCGATAATTATCGATAAATGATTGAGAGCATCAAAATTTTACATTTTTTAAACAATTTTAAGCAAATGGATTACAGCCTCTAAATTTTTTTTAATTGATAGTTATTAATATTATAGATTGGAATACCGAAGAAAAGTAAGCTGGATGGGCCAGGTCTACTGTACTCCTAATTCCAAGACCGGCCATTGACAATGGAAGCGATGCCTGAGTCCACGACGTGTTGCTGAATTTGTTGTTGGTGATGGCTTCCAGTGTCGAATTCTTGGCTTGGACTGGGATTCGTGCTTAGGACATGACATTTCGTTGCTCGTATCAACAGATTTGTTGTGTGTCACAAAGACATGGAAGATGTGCGAGAACTGCAGCAGAGGCGCCGACTTCGGGGGGCAGGGGGCAGTTGCCCCCCCTTGAGAAATTCGGGGGGGGGGCCCTTGAATTTATGATTCGAACTTGATACATGTATGTATTTATCCTGTTATCAAAGAAATATAAACTCAATTATTAAGAATATTTTCTATGCTTGGATCTCTTACTCTAAATATTATTTTATTGCATTTGCAATCTAGATACTACATCTGCATCACACAACAAATGTACAGCGAAAACTTTCTACAGTGCAGTAGATTTCGATCTTAAGAGATTTTCATTCTAATAATTCATTGATTTATTCAGACGAAATCATAAATTACAAAAAAATCGCATCGCGTAAGGTATGTGTGAAAGCTCAACTTGTCAAAAAAAAAATTATTTTTATCAAGTTGAGCTTTCGCACAAACCTTGGGCGATGCGATTCGCATCGCGTCCAAGATAATGAGCCCTTTAGACACATTGACCAGACTGAAACGATCCCCATGAAACAAAAAAATTAAATGAAATATAACATAACAAATACTGACCGTATAAAGACTCAGTGCCTATTTCCAAATTCAAATTTATGATTTTTCGAACGAATTTTGTAATTGTATTACAATACAAAGAAGGCTAAAACAATGAAAGCAACTCTGACCTTTCGAATGGACTGACTTCCATTTCATGCCGAAGGTACAATCAAGCCTACCAGGGCTTTAAGAATTGGCACAAGCGAAAAGGTAAGCCTTCGATCACCAAAAACACATTACTGGACTTTAAGGAATTAGCTAAAAAAAACCATCGACACTATTTGCTTTCCATTTAATGCTGAAAGCAAAACTCAAAATAAATGATCAAATCATATTTATCCATTTGTTAAATTGGCAAAAATACATTCGAAAAATTCAATTCAAATTCGGATGTCATATTGAGAGGGTTACTGGAATCTGGCGCAATTGAATGGTGAAAGAGGGGGGGGGTCCTGAAAAACAGCGGACATCTTGCCCCCCATTGGAAAAAGACAAGTCGGCGCTTCTGAACTGCAGGACAAAATGAGAAAAAAAAAGCCTTAGTGTTTAAGTACGAGGAACTACGAAAAATACACGACTAAGAATACAACAATACGTTGTATCGTATCTTCGCGGACCTGGAAAATAACTGTTAAGTCATTTCTGTAATGGGCAATGATTTTGTGCTATCTGAAAAACATGTCGGTTCGAAGTTTACTTTCTTCAGAAAAATTATCGTCTATGCAATGCGATTATTCATTTATCAGAAGTAATATTTTACTATGGCTGTTGTACCTTCGGCAGATTTAAAGTTCACCCGCTTGAATCATCATTTAAAAGCCACTCACAATTCTTAATTCTACTTCCAATTGTTTAACAAAAATCGAAAAACTAAAAGTGCTGATTTCGTCGTTTACGTCTCATCAGTTCACCTTGTTTTAAGACCATGTGTATATCAGCAACGATGGCCATAGAATTATGTCTATAGTCTAAAGTTTGTGCATTCAAGCTATACGGACGTATTTAAAAATCGCTGCCGAACGTTTAATAAATTTTTTCAATAAGTTTTGTGCTTAAACAGCATTAAAATAAATAAAGTAAATAAATAGTTCAACCGAATACTTAGTTACGCGGTAATTGAAATTGCAATGTCAATGAATGAAGGCGTTGACCCGCCTGACAAAACTAATATTGAAATGGAAGGTATGAAAACATCAACAACGAATAATTCTGAAACATCCGTAAGGAACACCAGGCCCCGAGATAATGATGAAGATGACTGCGTTTTTGAAGATCCCAAAAGAGCGAAAACAATTCTTTCGACGACAATGCAGAACATCCAAACGAACATTTCCCAAACGTAACTAAGCCTTTCAAAAACCCTAAAGACGCTATCTCTAACATTGAGACAATGATAAAAGGAAAAGTTATGTTTAAAATCCTGAAAGAAGGCTACAACGTAACATTAGAGTCTTTAGAAGCTCACAATGCACTGAAAGAGTTTCTTGCCAAACAGAATATTCCGTTCTATACCTTCACTGCATCGGACAGAAAGCCGTTAAAATTGGTACTCAAAGGTGTTCATCACACGTACACTGCTGAAGATATAATCAACGATTTATCCACTCAAAATGTGAAAGCAATTAGTGTGCAACAAATGTACGGAAAAGGAAAAGTGATCTTGGACATGTTCATTGTGAATTTCGAGCAGGGAACCAAAATTGGGGAATTAATGAAAACAATCAAATATGTTTGCCTCCAAGCTGCTTCTTGGCATCAATTTATCAAAAAAGACGCCGGCACCCAGTGTAGGAAATGCCAACGCTTTGGTCATGCAGCATCCAATTGTGGTCTTGAATATCGCTGCGTCAAGTGCACTGATAGACACTCTCCCGGAGATTGCCCGCTTGAAAACGAACAGCCAGCTAAGTGTGTTAATTGCAACGACGCCCACCCTGCAAGCTACAAAAAATGCCCAGTCTACATCAAATATGCCGAAAACCTGAAAAAACCACAACAGAATACAGGTAAAAGTACCAAAAAAGTAAGTTCTACTAATAACACGAAATTTCCTAGTAAAACCTCATTCGTAAATAGTAATGTATCTTACAGCCAAGCCGTGATGTCAAACAACGATAAAAGTGGAAAAGATAATAGCATCAATTTCTTGAGTAATGAAGTCACCAATTTATTTAATTGCAATTTGACAGATTTAATACAAAAAATCCAATCATTCGTACCCGAATACAAAAGGTAAATGATGTTTTGTTGAAAAAAATAATGATAATTGATTTCCTATCACAATTCACATAGCTAAATTACGTAATAGTCTAAGGATAATAGCTTGGAATGTCAATTCTATAAGAGGCAAAGTAAAACAGGTAGAGGTCGCGCACCTTTTATCTAAACATGATCCCGATTTGTTGTTACTGAGTGAAACGGAACTAAATCATTGCAACTCCGTTAAATTTCCTCACTACAGGATATACAGGAATGATCGTCTGTCCGATAGTGGTGGGGGTACTGCAATTCTCATACGAGAAAACATCAAACACAAGGTAGTTAATACTCCCTTGCTTATATCCTCTGAAGCAACTTGCGTTCAGATATCACTGGGTAATGCAAAATCTCTTATCGTAAGTTCATTTTATTGCCCCAAAAAACTGTTGAGACATGATCTACTGAAGCTCATGAACATTCACACGAAAGTATTCATGGGAGGGGACTTCAATGCGAAAAACTGCTATTGGCACAATGCAGAAAATAACGGAAACGGTAACACCCTATACAAATTTCTCATTGATGATAATGTGGCGGAACTGAATTATCCTGATGAATACACGTGCTACAGGAGTGAACAAAATCCTAGTACTATAGACTTGGCAGTCGCTAAGAATGTTGAGGTAGTCAGTAGTGGGGTTACTGAGTTCAACCCAGACCACTGTCCAGTGGAATACGTTCTGAAAATTGATGACAATGTGTCATTAGAAGCTCCTGCTTCGCATTTCGTTTATAATAAAGCGAATTGGGATAGGGCATAGGAGGAAGTTTTTGTTTCGAAAAGCGACATTTCGTGCTGCTTTGGATGGTTGTGTTCCTCTTCGATCGATTCGTTGATAAACTGTGCCGTATTTGGATGAAGTGAGGTGGAATTGTGAGGATTCTGGCCGGGAAATTTCAATTTTTTGTTTAAAAATATTGATTGTTTTGAACAGTTGCTCAGTTCGCAACTCAATTACTCGTAATTTTTGGCAGTCATTCATTTGACACGTGCAGGGCTGTCCTCCCCTGGAATTCTCTCCAAACAATTGGCGGAATTTTTTCAAACGCAGGAATTTGTCGAATGCTTAAATTGTGACTCGGGAAGTTTGTTATCACATTTCCAAACATACTAAGTCGTCTTGAAAGCACTGTGGGTGTAAACCAGAGCATTGGGTGGTGAGCGGGTGGCCAACAAATGGATCGGGATTCAGATGATTCGGATGAATCAGCTAACGTTTGCCCAGTGTGCTGGAGAACTTTCGATACATTAGCGGGAATCCGCCAACATTGGGCCAGAGGTCATGCAAAAGATGAACTTGAAGAAGCTATCAGGAGATCCAATCAGGAGACGCAATCTTTGTCTTCGTCCACAACAACTGACTCATTTTCAGCCGCCACAACTGAGTCAGCGTCGCCTGAAGCCAAGGCTCAAAATGAACCCGTTGATTTAATTTCATCACATGACACACCACACCGCATATTGCTTGAGAGAATCACCTGCAACACATGTGGATTTCTAAAACGAACGCGGTCTTAAAATCCATGCGAGAATTCACGGCGGTGAGTCAACCTCCGGATTGTCACGAAGCTACACCTCGGACACTTTTCAATACAATTCACTCAGCGAACCAGACTTAATCAGAAAGTTTGGAGAACTCCTCTACAAATGCAAGTGCAAAGTTCCCCTTGTAAGAATATTTCAAAAATCCGTTCGGACAATTGTCTGTCAGGAGCTCACCAAAGTCATTGAATTAACAGTGACAAAAAACGACACCTTGACATGGATGCGACTACTAAGCTTCCAGCACATAGTCCTAAATACTGTCTCAAGGAACAGCTTCAAAGACTGTAAACGATAAAACATCATCCGGCAGAACTTAGTGACCTTCTCGAATCTGACCGACATACCAAGTATTTTCAATGAACTACTCCGGCTGCTGTCCTTCGAATTGCCAAAAAACCCCACAGTCGAGCCGAAAAACTCTTAATAAAAATTTCTCAAAGAAAGATTGGAGAGGGAGACATCAGTGGAGCTGTTAGAGTACTATGTTCGCAGGAAGGGATGGCAGAATATACTCTCGAAACGATTGCAAAACTCAAGCAGAAACATCCTCACGAAGACTTAGATTTCGAAGTGGAGCAGCTTCTGCGCCCATTGGTTTTTGACACGTCAAACGAGCAAATTATCAATTCAATCAAGCACTTCCCACTCAGTTCTTCAGGAGGCATTGATGGTCTGAGGCCGCGTCATCTGAAGGATTTGATCTCTTTCACATGTGGAGACTCCTCAACCAAGTTGGTAGCAGCAATAGCCAAACTAGTGAACATGATTCGATCAGGAAAGATTGTTCAAAATATCATACCAATTTTCTATGGTGCTGCCCTAATAGCCCTGGCGAAGAAAACTGGAGATATTAGACCAATAGCGATTGGATTGACTTGGCGGAGATTGGCAGGCAAGATCGGGTGCTTCAGTGTTAAGGAGGATTTAGCTCTCGTATTAGCCCCCAAGCAAGATGGCTTCGCAGTAAAAGGAGGAGCTGAAGCTATTGTTCATGCGGTTCGGGCTTTCGCAACAGCCGACCACAGTTCCCCTATGGTGATCTTAAAGTTCGACTACAAGAACGCCTTCATCTACTAAACGAAATCAGGATCGAGGCACCTACGCTTTTCCCAATGATGCAACAAGCTTATCGATATCCATCCGATTTGCATTACGGCGAAGTCATCATTGAATCGAGAAGGGGCACACAACAAGGCGATCCATGTGCTTCCGTGGGCTTTTGCATTGGCATTAAGAGACTCACACATTCCATCGAATCCCAACTCAACTCATGGTTTTTGGACGATGGCACGATAGGTGGTGATTTCCAGACAGCCCTGGATGACGTAGAAAAAATACTGGCTTTCTGCAACGAATCAGGGTTGACACTCAACACAGCTAAATGTGAAGCTTTCTTCATTAGCACATCAGATGAAGAACGCACGGAAATGATACATAAATTGAATGCTATGTTGCCAGGAATTAAACAGCTGGATGTCTCAGGTTTCCAATTACTAGGTGCACCCATTCTAGATGATGGTGTATCCGAAATGTTGTCTGAAGGCCTAGATAAACTGAAAATTTTATGCAGACGCCTGCCGTTGCTCGATGTCCACCCAGCCCTGTGTGTTATGAGGAGTTCATTATCATCACCGAGGTTTCAATATATCCTTCGGTCAAGCCCAACGTTCGTCGCCTTGGAGCACCTGAATGACATTGATGAGTTCTACCGGCACACCTTAGAGGCCATCACCAACAACAGAATGACAGACAAGTCTGTGCTTCAAGCTTCTCTACCTCTTTCGTTTGCGGGATTGGGAATCAGGAAGCTTGCTGATCTGGCACATCCAGCGTATTTCTCCTCAGTGCATCAATCTCAGCCATTAGCAGACCAAATCCTGGAACGAACTGAGCTAAGCATTCTCAACACAAGGTTGAACACCATGCTGGATGAATACCCGACCGCATTCATTCCGGATACTCGTCTTAAATCATCTCAACATGCATGGGACATTTTGCGAATTAAATCCGTTCATAAGCAGTTGTTACAGTCGAGCGGTCCCTCGGATAGGGCACGAATTCTTGCGTCATCTACCAAACCATCGTCAAAGTGGCTGCAAGCGGTTCCTTCCCACCAACTCGGACTCCTGCTCGACAACGACGCTGCCAGAATCGCGGTAGCTCTTCGCCTGGGGAACAATGTGTGCCAGCCTCACGTTTGCATTTGTGGAAACATAGTGAATTCAGATGGGCACCATGGGCTATCCTGTAATAAAATGATTGGGAAATATGCTAGACACGCAGAAATCAATAAAATAATATCTATGGCCTTCAGCGCAGCTGGTATCCCGAACACACTTGAACCTCCGGGATTATCGCGTCGGGATGGTAAGCGTCCAGATGGCTTAACAAGCTACCCCTGGAGTCACGGACGCTCGTTACTCTGGGACGTTACGGTGGTCGACACAGTGGCGGCATCCTACCTCAATAAAACGTCAAAAAAGAGTGGTACTGCAGCCGACCAAGCAGAAAGAGACAAGCACAACCACTATATCGAGTTAAAAAGTCATTACTGTTTCACCCCAGTGGCATTTGAATCTCTAGGATCAATCGGGCCGGAAACTCTAACCTTTCTGTCTAAATTAGGAAAACTAATGAAACGCAAAACTGGTGAAGCGCGCAGTCGAGACTTCCTGCTACAACGTATATCGATAGCAATTCAGCGAGGCAATGCAGTCAGTATACGTAACACACACTGTGATAGAAACAACGAATTCAATCTTTTTCTATAATAGGTCTCCTTTCTCACTTTAATTTAAAATTTTTAACTATATTTTTAGAAAATATTTTTCGAAGCTGTCTATGTATTGTAAATTGGTTAATGTAAATTTTTGTAGCGCCCAAACGTTAAATTAATCATCATCAACCACAAACATGATTGATGTTGATTTGTGGTAGTCAAAACTGTTTTTTTTTATCCTTGTTTTTTTATAAATAAATGTGTAATAATGAAATTGAGAAAAAAAAAAATTCTAATGTAAAAAAAAAAAAAAAAAATTGGGATAAATTCAGGAGAATAGTAGACAATGAACTTACCTTAGTGTCATATAATAATGATGGTGAAATAGATTCTAAGGTCCTGCTTCTGACGGAAGCCATTAGACATGGAATGGATGAGGCAATTCCCAAAAAATCATTTACTAGCAACAAACATTTGTACCCGGATTTAATGTGCTACGTTGGAAGAAAAAAAAAATTGAGAAGAGCGTATTTTCGAAGTAAATCAAAAGATCCTAAAGTGAAAAAGGAAATAGATCACTTAAGCATGGCCATAAAAGATTGTATTGATATTAGAGATTCAAATATTTTGATGTGTAAATTGAAGCAAATCAAACCAAATAATAAGATGTACAGAAACATAAATAAACTGATTGGCACATGTAGTAAAATTATCACTGAACTGAGGGAGAGTGATGGTTCACTAGTTAGTAATCCAATTGACAAAGCGAACATGATATCCAGCGAATTCGGTAAAATTCATGTACAGAATAGATCTATGGGTAGTTCTGAATTCGATGAAGTGGTAATGTCTGAGATACACTCGTTCTCTTTAACCACTGCAGCAATTCCGGCTGAGATAACTCCAACTAGCGGTGATGAAATCCGCTTCGTTATTGGAAAACTTAAAAATAAAAAGTCTACTGGTCCAGACTTGATACCAAGCATTGTCTTGAAGAGACTTCCAAATTCAGCGCATGAATTTTTGGCAGAATTAATTAACCAAATATTGCTCTCAGGAAAATTCCCTGCTTCTTGGAAATCAGCTCATGTGATACCGATCCCAAAACCTGGCAAGTCTGCGAATGAAATAAAGAATTTAAGACCTATTAGTCTCTTGAGCAACCTAAGTAAAATCCTCGAAAAAGTTCTGTACGTAAGAATGCTAGAGCACTGCAACACAAATGATTTACTGCCAAACAATCAATTTGGTTTCAGGAAAGGACACTCTACGACACATGCACTCTTGAGATTATATGAAGAAGCAGTTATGGGTTTCAATGATCGTAAAATCACATTAGCTGCATTCCTTGATATAGAGAAGGCTTTTGACACCATGTGGGTTGAGGGGCTAATTTTCAAACTGATAAAAATGAATTTTCCCAATTATCTCATCAAGATAATACAATCCTACCTCAAAAATAGAAATTTTCGCATCATTTTGGACGAACAGTTATCAGACCCAGTCTCAGTAAATGACGGAGTCCCTCAAGGTTCCATTCTGGAGCCATTACTATTTATCATTTTCATGAGCGATATACCTGTGCACATGAATACGACCATGACCTTATTCGCGGATGATACAAACACATTCTCTACAAGGGAATCTCAACATAGAGCAAGATCAAACGTTCAAAGCCATCTCAGAAAATTACAATGCTACTTTGAGAAATGGAAAATCAAAGTGAATGCAGGAAAATCAGAAGCTCTTTTAATTCATAGATCAAATAATGCTAGCGTATTGGGAAGCATTCATGCCTTAGAAATAAATAACACCAAGATCCCTTTCAAAACGAGCGTTCGACATTTGGGTTACTATGTTCAAAGTAATCTCAAACACAACGAACACATAAATAGAATGTTGCTGAAGGCACATACAGGACTCCACAAACTATATCCTGTTATGAAAGCTAATAATGGCATTTCGCAGGAAGTGAAAATAAAGACCTATAAAACTATTTTGAGGCCAGTTCTCACATATGCAGTGGGAATTTGGCACAGTCTGCCAAAATACCTGATTAGAAGATAGAAAGTTTTTGAAAATAAATGCCTTCGCATGGCGATCAACTTTAGAAGGTCCCGAACAAATTACAAACTTATATCGACTGAGGAACTTCACATAATTACAAAGATACCAAGGCTCAACGAACACCTGTATGGCTTGGCAAAGAATATGCGCAGCAAAACTTACTCACATGACAACAGTGTTATTAGTAATTTCGGGAAGTTCTCAAACGAACGGATCGCTAACAGTTTTTATAAGCCTCCTCACTCAATTGTGAAGGGTACTGCTTCCAAGCTATTATCTTTTTAGACTCACATATACGGGAAATATTTGAATAAACAATTATCGATCGATTAAGAATTGTTTCGGCTAAATAAGTTTGAGCTAGTTACATCTCAAAACGGTTGTACCCTAGGTTAAGTAGGTTAGGCTAAGTAAATTACAAAAAATGAGAATATTGATTGTTTTTCACGTCTTTTTCAATCTAAAAATATTGAAATTTCAACAATACAAATAATTTTAAAAATTCCGCCAACGAATTTTCCCTGAATTTTCTAGTTTCTACATCAACTAATTAAGATACGATGGTATCAAGAATTCTCTGTATATAAATTTGGAAAAGTCTGGATGACTGTAAATTTATTTTATTTTACTGTAAAAATTGTAACTATATTTTAAATGAGTTGAATAAATAATAAAAAAACAAATAGAATTATACCAGACTATGGCAACTCGCCTTTCATACAATCCAGATCCTACGATTAGATGCATGCCATTTCGTTTGAACAATTTGTGCTGATGGACGTGATGGAAAAAGTGCTGACGTATCTATTTGCCTCGGTTAGAGGTATTGATTGGACTAGCGAAGTGTAACGGAAATGGTTACAGCTGCCACGTATTGAATTTTGTATGAACCCTGAGTGTATTGTCTCCAAAGTTAACTCAGCTCTAACCATTTCCGTCGCACTTCGCTAGTCCAATCAATACCTCTAACCGAGACAAATAGATACGTCAGCACTTTTTCCATCACGTCCATCAGCCTATCAAAGTGCATGACTTGACTGAAGATTGGCACTAGATGCCGAAATGTTGATCTCTTCTAATTATCTCCATAACGCAACTGTTCTAGATGTGTTTATGTCTGAGCATCATGTCAATGACAAAATAATTCAATTAAGAGCTTACACGTTCATAGTAAAAGTAATTCTCAAGTAAACTCTCAAGCTCTTCGTGATAGAATCAACCTATACGACGGATCTCGAGCTCTACGAAATCCATCACTGATACGATTTGATGGATGCAGGCGAGAATACCAGATTTTCTCCCCATTCAATTTCGCCTGTCGTTTGTTCAATTTGGCAGCGGAGCATGTTGATCCAACCCTACCCTCACATAAATTTCGCCACTGTGTACAAGAACTTGACGATTCAGTGTTTGACTCATTTGCAACTTGTTGAAATACCCGCATGGACGCTTAAATTGTCGACAACAGCTACCTTTAGTGCTCGACTTTGCTTAACCTTGGACCAAACTTTCGACGACGCTTTTTGCTTAATTTTCATTTATTTATTTTATTTCTTGTGACGACGCTCTTTGCTTAACTCTCATTTATTTATTTTATTTTTTGCGACGACGCATTTTGCTAAATTTTTATTTATTTATTTTTTTTTTTTGACATATTGTTTTGCTTTTTTCTTTATTTACAATTTTAACTCTAAGTTTTATTTTTTTTTTCTTTTGACTCGAATTCAATTGTTGAATTCATGCAATATTTTGACATGCTAACGCTACATTTTGATTTTTTTACTTTATGTATTTGAATATTTGAATTTTGTGTTTTTCTTTGTATTTTTACTATGCTGTGATTGTGTTAGATATACTACTTTAAGTTGTATGATTTGTAACGTTTTCATGGTTTTTTAAGGAGGGTTATGACAGCAGTCATAACTACTCTTTTTCCATGTCGGCTTGAAAAAAGTAGACAATAAAATTAATATCAATCAATCAATCAATCAATTGGTTGTATCCTAAGATTGTTGACTACAATCACGTCCCACTGTTTTTGTGAACCTGTCTTTTCAGGGTACATTGGATTCGGTTGTAAGCTATTCCATGCTCTTAGAATGTCTTCGTAATCGGCTATTTCTTCGTGTATTTTTGCAATATGATACCGATCAACGGAGAAGCTACGTTCACTGAGGACAAGAGTGCAGGTAAAGCTGTGTCTCGAACTCTTCGTATTCCGAAGCCGCCATAGTAAATAGGCACGGCAGTGAGGCTATGGTCCATGTAATAATAATAATAATAATGTAGTCTAAAGCTTGTGTCGTAACAAACTTTGACGCAATTTTCTCGACCGTGAAATTCAAATAACTAGGGTTGGGTTTTCCTCAATTTTTCGGTCATAAATAACGAAAAACACATATATTTCGAGACGTTTCACAGCTTATTGCTGCATCTTCAGTCTTTATTCATCTCATTCAAAGCTAAAATTACATAAGTCACATTTTAATAAACTAAACTTGCAAAAATAGAAAAACAGATTTTACCTTACGAGAACATAAATTCCCTCCACTAAATGAAAGTTTGAGTTATGAGCAAAAACCTTTAGAAAGAACCCATATAAAGAACACAGCTAGTTTGGACGAAAGACCTCTTCTCAATTTACGACTGGAATCAAACTTTTGTACACTGCGCTGATGTTTTCTGTGTCTCTTCTAAAATTCATAGTCTGGTTAGTCAGAATGTGCAAAGATTCCAAAACCCTGCGTTTCGTGAAATTATGTTCCACAACTAAAACAGTCATTCTGTCAGTATCAGGTACGTGCCCAGCGTCATGATAGTGGTGTACCACCGCTGTAGCATTACTTAAATCTCCACTTCGGTTAAAAGCTTTTATGTCATCCACATGATTTTCACATCTCTTACTGGCTTCGTGACTGGTATTACCCACATAATTCAAATTGCACATAGCCCGTCGACCATCACCTAAACATGGTAGATTATACACCACATCGTATAGGTCTAGCTCTGCGGTCTTTTGTTTGAGCTTAGAAAAATTGGAACTATTTTTAAGGATTGGTGTGTAGCCCACTTTCAAATCATCAATATCTTTGCACAATATCTTACCAATATTGATCGAACACAATTCATTAAATTGCATACTTTTATATTGGAGAATGTTTTGAGATTGATTCAGATTCGTGACGGAAATGGTTGGTCGTGGTTGATTTTTCACACTCCAATATCTACTGATCCTTTTCTCGATTAGTTCGCTAGGATAAGCACTCTCCATAAGCATTTTCTTTATAGTGCTAGTGTTTTTATGATGAAATTTCATGGAACTCAGACTGTACAGTCTATTTATCACGTTATCCATCACATTTAATTTTTGTGTCCAGGGATGAGGGGGAGTAGAATACCAGCACCTCATAACAATGCCTTTCACCAGTAAGCCGTACGATGGCACTACACTCAACTTCACTTGACTTGAACGATTCAATCAGTTTTGTTTTGTTTACAAATCTAACAATCGGTACAAATCCGTCTGCGGTTGAGTTTCGAACCAACGCACTGGCAACTCAATCTCGTAGTAGCAAGCAGACGTGTTAATCACTACGCTATCGAGTTGTAATGGTATGGTATGTATGGTCCATGTGTCATCGTCTAAAACCGAGTTTGTCAGTGTTTCAAATGTTGATTTTATCTTGCTGACTATCTGATCAATAGTGGTCATGTAGTTCCACGTGTGGTGTCGTTCGCAACAGAAACACCATTTTCGGAATTGAGAAACAATTCTTGAGGATATAGAAAGCTGTGTGGTTATTGTCTAACCTCGGAGACTCGCAAACAATAGTTTCAACTCGTTTAGCTTTTTGTTGAAGACTTTTTCGAAGGCATTGTCAGTGATCGATGTTCCCAACAGGGTGAAGTCGTTGACTATACAGGTCCCTGGCGACAGTTCATCGAATTTTCTTGCTATTTCTCGGTCCATATCAGAACAGAAGAAAAGTTCACATTTTGAGGGGCTTATCTTCAATCGAATTTTCACAACATTCCACTGTTATCGTTTCGAAATCTCGTAAAACGAGCCCGTGGTCACCCGCTATTTTTGCGGCATCAAGATAGAATATGATGAATTCCGATAAAAGGGGCCGTTCATAAAGGATGTCACGCCGAGTAGGGGAGGGAGGTATGCGGCTGGCGAGACAGAGCGTGACAGGGGAGGGGGGAGATTGAGAGTAGTGTCACGTCACGCGAACCCGTTTCGCATAAGCCTAGTTCGTCGCGTTCGGGTCGAGAGAAGCGCAACCGTGCAAGGTGTTACTTAATCATACAATCCAAAAACAGTCTCGTAGCTCAGCGGCTTGGAGCACATCAACCCAAATGTTTGTACCTTTTGTTGTAATGGTTTGTGAAATTTGAGTTTATGTTGAAGTCACGTACGTCGTCCCCTAAGTACATCTACAACAAATTGGATTGCTGCACCGAGCACATTGGTCCACATGGGTAACCTTGTTGTGCTCCATTGAAAGCAGCGTAGGTGACGAGTAACACTGCCAAATGTAAGGAAATATCGTTACGCATTTAGACCCGATCTCGTTTAGGAAAATGTCACGGTCGATCTCATTGAACGCATTGCGGAAATCAATTTTCGCAATCACAACCTTTTTACGGGAATATTTTTTAATGAAAGTTCTCGTCGCATGGGCAACAGTTCACAGCCACCCTTGATTCCGGAACCGACTTGCCTGGGTGCGAACTTCGATGACATGTCCGACCTAACTGACGCAATTGCCAATTGGGATGTCAATCGGCGAAACGTGTTGCCAACTGCAATTGGGCGAACACCACCTTCTTTTTTTTCCAGAGCACAAAGCGAGGCTCCATGCATTACTTTTATGAACTCGGGCTGTACTTTACCTGATAGCATGTACTTCGTTATTGCCTTCATCAGCCTCAAGCCCGCTTCTCCTGTCGAGGGTAATGTTAGTAAAATTATTACTGAAAATTGCTGAAAATAATGGAATTTAACTAACATGAGCGCTTCATGTATGCTAAACTCGAAGCCCGAAAAATTGATATCTGTTTACGATTTATAAAATCAACGTGACATAGCGTCTTTTCGTAGAAAAATATTTTCTGATCGACTCCTCTAGTGCACATAAAAGAAAAAAATATTGAAAAAAAACCCGATGAACTGTACAATCGATCCAAATGAAAAATTATACAAAACTTGCGATTTGTGGGTTCTTCGAGTTCTTTGAGATCTAAAACCCACACCCAGTTTTAGTGTTGTCGCTTTTGGCTTTTGCTAAATGTATATCGATAATGCAGTTTCATTGAGTTCGTTAATTGGCGCATTTTTTTTTTGTAAAATTCAAACGTTCTCTGACTTAAAATTTTTGCACATTTGTTTGATGACTCTGTTGTTAGCAAATTTCGGAATAGATCGATATTTGTTTCTTCGCATTATTTTTTATTTAATGTTGGATTTAGAAATTACTTCAACAATTTGAATTTTCTTGCAAATGTAGTTTTTTGTTTAATTTTGTAAATTTCCTAAAAGCTTAATTTTGCAGAAAGTTCGATTATTTCGGGGATTTGCATATCTTATAAAACTCCAATTTTCTTAGAGAGTCTAATTCTTTTGAAATTTTTAATTTTTTTGATAATTTGAAATTTTTCTAGAAATTTATATTTTCCTGTAATTTTGGGATTTCCTTGAAATATTTATTTTCACAAAAATTTATATTTGGAGAAAGAATTGGGATTTTTCAAAAATTTGAGTTTTCTTGATAATTTTGAATTTTCACAAAAACTTTAAATTTCTTGAAAATTCAATTTATTTTTGAAATAACCGTACGGGTCAACCGTATCTTGATTTTCATCATCTTTATCTACATTATCATCCATTGTTTTGATTGACGGCTTTGACAGTAGCAGTACTTCAGTATATTTTTTCAAATTTTAGATTTTCTAGTGAAGTATCTCACAAATTATTGTTTTACTTCCCTTAAAATAATTTCAATTGTTATTACGTTTTGATCATTTGTTGTGCTGTGTTTAATTGTGGAGTTTTGAATCTTTTTTTAATAAATAGATTGGTGTATCCATCAAAAAATCGCTAATTTCTATCGTGTGAAAAGTGTTTTAAAACTTCCAGCTTGTGCAAGCATTATTTCGCTTTCCTCTAGTGGATTTTCGAGAATTTTGTTTTTATTAGAAACGTTTATCTATTTAGAAAAAGTTGTAAAATTTTGTGAAGTTTCGAATTAACTTTTCTAATAAAAAAACGTAATTTAATTTGTGATCATCACGTGAATCTTCCGATTTGTGTTTTTGTTGACAAATGACATGACATGGCCAATTTGTTTACATACATTCGTCCAAAAGCGGCAACACCGAATTGGAATTTATTCATTGTGTTTTAAACCCACAAAAATAACTCAAAAGACATAATTGTATAATTTCGAGATTGGAAAGATTGTAATTTTCGAAATCCAGAAAATTAGTCAATGGTTCTGAACTAACCAAAAGGTGGAACCTAGAATATTTCATGCAAATGGTACGGCAAACGATCGCATAAGCGAAGCAGCATTTTCTTTCATTGCTTTCCATTTCAACGAAGTAATTTGAACGAATAATCATAAATACGCCATTAACCAAGTACTTTCATTATCTCCCACATTCACTGAGAGCCCACTTTATTATAATTCACAACGTCCATAAAACCTAAAAACCTCACAAGTAACAACAATATTTTATCTGATTTCGATATCGCCTTTAATTTTCATATTATGCTTACCATTGACTACTAACAATAAACACAATCCGCACGTATTTATAAAAGCAATTTTCAATATTTTATTTCTCCTGCTTTTTATAAACTACGCACGCACATCGTTTAACAAAATAAAATATCGAAAAAGTTGAAAAAATAAAGGCAAGTAAAAAAAGCAAAGAAAAATATTGTTATACCCTCGGATTAAAGTAGTGTCCGATAAGATTATGAAAACGATGGAAACGAATCTTTAAATGTGAAAAATTTAATGTCATTAGCGCTGATACAAACGTTTTGCATACGAGCATGCAAGCAAAAAATAAACATAAAACCAAAATCATGCAATCACATCATTATTTTATATTCACCACTTCACTTCAAAACGAACAACGTCGAAGAGAGATATTTACTTGCATATTATATTGTCTCCATGATAAAACGTTTGGTATTGTTAGAACAATCTCCCGAAAGAAATATACACAACCTTTCAATAGTCTAGGAGCTGCAGAACATTATGGGTCCACGAAATGTTAGCATAATTATTTAGTTTCTTGTAGAGTTGTAGTTGTTCATTATGGTGAGCTAATTTGGTTTGTGTTATAATTGTTGTTTGTCAAAATACAACTTTACTTACACAAATTCCGCCTGGTAAACAAAAACACCTTGACTATTATGCTGCCCTCGTTCCATTTAATTTTTAATTTCATTTAACTTAAATTGTTCTTTAGAGGAGAGGAAAATGTCACCCAAATAGCTCGTTCTGAAATCTGAGAACTCTAAGTGCCGACCAAGCGCATAAGAAATGTTCTGTGGTGCCCGGCTCAAGACACCTGCACGTTGAGGTGTTCACGACCTCTATATTGTTGAGGAAAGGTGAAGCGGCCAACATTTTCAGAGTACAGTACTCTTTTTTCGGTCTATGTGCTGTCTTGATCTGCGTACTTTTTTTTGTACTCTTTTTTCAACATCTGTACTTGATGTACCCTTCTTACCAATTTGTGTTTTACACTTACGGAAATTTATTTTTGCATCAAATAGAATTTTTACACAGCTTTTTAACACTGCAAAAACTTGCGCAGAAGTGTCATTCTTATCGAAATTTGTGTAGAATCCAAAAATTTAAGATCATGGGCGCGCGGTAGCAATGCGCCCGTGACGCAAGTCCCCACGAGCAAAAAATTCAGAAATTTTTTTTTCGTAGACTTCGGAACCATATATATACAGCTAAGTTTTGACTCCCCCCCCCCCTTGCGACGTACCCCCCGGAAAATATTTTTCCTGGATTCTACGGAAAATTCTAAGGCGAAATGTCTTTTCACTCATTAAAATCGGTCCAGTGGATCCGGAGATATGACCTTTAGAAAATCGTCATTTTCCATACAAAATGTGCACTTTCATAGAAACCAAAGTTAATGGAAACATCCTACGTTAGTTAGTTAGTTAGTTACTTAGTTAGTTACTTAGTTAGTTCCAGAGCCATTTGTATGAAAACCCACTTTTTTGGAGTTTTCTCGAAAACGGCTCGATATCTTTTCTTGAAATTTTGCAGGGACTTCCGGCTGGGCATTCTACGCCATATGAGATTTTAAAAAGGGGGGGTACCGGCCTCGTTTGGGCGCCAGGGCTCTTAGAAGGCGCCATATAAAGCCCATATGTATGTGTTTGTGTGTGTGTGTACGGAAGC
>CM055403.1:91232975-91293942 GCA_029228625.1 Pseudolycoriella hygida
TCAATTAAATCCGATTTAGAAGTTAGGGGACTTTCTCTAGGCGAACAAACCATCTCCTTGGCACAGGATAGGGGGGTATGGAGAAGGGTGGTCCATAATAAGTAGTAAAGACCTCACACCGAAAGGTACAAACGGTCTATAAAGTGTGATGATGATGATGATGATGATGTATTAAATATTACGGGGAACAAAATGAAAAACTTCGATGTCGGTGACGAATATAAAGATCATGTTTTGCAAGTTTTATGTGAAAATAAGGCTGGTCTTATGTCTGGACGACCTTTTGAGCATCAGATGTTCCTGTTAGATACAAATTTTCAATTATCTGATGATGAGAAAATAATTGCCATGAAAAACTTTGAAATGGCTTCATCCATAAAAGATGATTTAGGTAAACTTGGACAGAGATTTTCATCAAATTTTATAATTTCTCTTCTGTTTTGCAGAATGTACTGAAAGGGCCAAGGGTGTGTCGTCCAAGAGAAAGCCTGAGAAACGAGGGTCCGGTTGTACAAAGGAAAAACGACGCATACAGGATGATTCAGGTGACTTTTATTTTTGTCTTGGAAATTGATTTTCATCAATTTTCATCACTTTTTTTCTGTTTCACAGATCAAGTCCGCAAACGTGTTTTGTCCAAAAAACGAAAAGTTAATTCTTTTGGTGAAGGTAATTCTTTTTTGAAATTATTTAGCAGTTTTACAGAAGTTTTACAATTTTCTGTTCTATTTTATAGAGTCTCGTCAATGCTCTGCCACTGGCGTCTTAATAGAAGCTATACCGGTTAAACCAGTTGCAGCTGGTGTTTCGTCGAAAAAGATGCCCGTTGCAAACAAACATATCCCGCTTCACACTGACGGTACGTAAACATATTCTACATTCTCCGTGGGTGACTTGACATTTATTTCTTCGCCGCAAATAACGCCCTCCCGGGTGTTAATAATGTCCGCACTCTGCGCACTAATAACGCTCAACGGATACATATTTCGTTAAACGCTAAATACAGAGGCTTAAGGCTAGGATCTCCCCGTTCGCCTCAATGTAGTAGAAAAAATGTAGTAGACGCCTCTGCGCACATTTTCTTAGCTAATTCTTTCTAGTGTCATTCCTTTCAGTCAATTTCTTCTAGTTGCTTTCTCTATAAAGATAATCTTACTTATCCAAATGCAATTTCGTAGCGCTCATCCAATTACTTAGCTGGACGTTGTTAGCGCCCGGAGTTCGGGTGTTCTTAACGTCCCGGGCAGCCCGGAGTGCAGGTCTTATTTGAAGGGCGCTATTTGCGGTGGAGAAACGTCCTGTCACCTGTTTGTGGAACCGTTTTTTCTTTTTACAATTTCTGTCGTATATTTTACAGATCAAAAGTAATTGAAAGCTAGTAAAAGTGAAAATGTGATCTCAGTCGAGACTGAGTTAGCAAAGTTCATAGTTGGAAGTGCTGTAGATAAAACAAGCAACAGTGTCGATGAAGGTAAAGGTGTTCAATTTGCTTACGAGTCTTTTTCTATTTTTTTTTTTCAATTTTTGTCGCCTATATTAAAGGTTATGGTCGACACAACGGCACTAATAACTCTCGTTGGATACCATCGGAAGTGTGGCGACAGCAAGGCATGGAAGTTGAAAATATAATTTTAACTAAGGAAATGACATTAAGGAAGGACGATGCTACTATAACTTTGAAAGACGGGGAAAGTGTTATGATTATAAAGTTCAACAATAGAAAATATGTGCAACTTTGTAACGGAGAACTAATTTCTATAAAAAAAGACACTTAAAAGTTATGTACATTTGTGTTTTTTTCCCGGTATCCAAATTCGATTCCCCGATTTTTCCCGGTATCCGCTAAAATTAGGCTAAATTTCCCGATTTTGAAAATGAAATTTTCCGATTTTGGTAACCAAATTTCCACATTGCATTGGAAAAAATTACCATACGGCTCAAATTTGGAAATTCTAAGGCGTGAGACTTCCAAAATTCAACCGGATCGACTTTATTGTTCGACAGTGGCAGCGCAACATATTTTTGAAATTCCGAAGACGTTTTTTCCACTTTCGAACGCTTGAACATGTGGGCGTATAATTCATCGTCGAACATATCTCCAGAACTGTGGCAGCTAGAAAGTTGCTTACAAAGGCAAAGTTGTAGAGAATTATGTTTTAACGAACAAGTGTTTCAGGGTTTTCTCGAAAAATGTCCCAATCCTGGGATTTGGCATCTTCTAGAATTGGGAGGAATTCCCCATATCTCCAGAACTATGCCAGCTAGAAAGTTGCTTCTTAAGGCAATGTGGTAGAGAATTACATTTTAGAGAAAGTAGCTTCGGAGTTCTCCCAAAATATGTCCCGATCCCAAGATTTTCGGTCTCATGAGGCCTTGGGCTGTACTTCGGGAGGGTTTTCGACATTACCTTGGGTAATTTCTGTTTTTTCAGTGGATCGTTAAAATTCTGATACTGTCAAAAGAACTTAAACATTGAATCGTTCAATACGTACACAATTTCTTTACGTACGGGTCCTCTCAGCCTTAGCGTATGTTTTACTTTAAACTTGATCAAAACTTGAGATTATTCACTTCACTGAAAGTTAAGGGTCTTATAAAATTATATATCTGTACCCCTATAGAACATATGTTATAAATGCTTCAAATATAAGCATGAGTTTTACTTTCATTCCTAATTTTTCGCATTCGGGAGAACTTGATTTCTCGTTTCCTCATTTTCTCCATGCCTGTTTCAATCCCTTTGAGAATTTTTAGGAACTTGAATATTTAAATTTTAATTCGAACATTTTTTATTTATAGAAAAGAAATCAAATATCTGTATTTCATACAATTTCTTGAATTGTTTGCAGCGGCTCTAAGTTTTAGTAGTAGTGGTAGAAGGGATTGAAGTGGTTAAAGGTGCCAATTCATCTTTAAAGTTAAACAGAAAAATTCTTTAAGCTAGTGAAGTTAGTTAAAATATTCGAGTTACCTGTCTGATCTGTTTCTTGATTGGGAACACTTAATGCCTAATTAAAGAGAAATTGAATAGAAATTTGAATAGAAATAAAATGCAAATGATAAAAAGGAAATGAGATATTTACCTAGGTGTAGTAGGTGTGTTTGCTTGGCACACAACACAAAAGTAGATCAATGTCTCGTCTTCCTCTTTTTCTATATCCAACTGTAAACATTCGATGTGGATCCACCTTTTACAACTACTACATTCAATCCAGGATGTCGATGTTTCTCCATCTTTCTCTGGCAACTCAGCAAGACCGCATTCAACACAACGATTTCTCATGGACGTCGACTTCCATAGTATTAAATGTAATAATTCAGTGCGGAACAAATCACAGTTCACCTTTTCATCAACTTTCTTATGTTCAATATAATTTTGAACATAACGAAGCGTAAACAACATTGGGTCGTCGATTGGACTATACTTCATGGTCATAATGTTGAACTTTCCATCCATCGATGGTTACTTGATTCTTTGGATACTTGACATTGTGACGAACCAGAAAACGAACCAGCTTCCAACGATTCCAACAAGAAAACAAAAAGAAGGTAGAACTTTTCGAAATTATTGTCACACATTATTACGTAAATAAAAAATTCACAATGAACGTAATCAAATTTTATGGCGAAATTTTTCAAATTAGATTCCCTAACAAGCATATTATTGTCTGAAGCATTTCAATGTTCATTCCCTTTGCAATAATCGTTTCGAAAATATTTTGCAATAAGACTGGATTTTGTGCGGCACAAAATTTCAGAGGACCAGGCAAAAAATATTTCCTCTTAGCAATAATCAATTCGTCAAGTACGTAAACCTTACATATCTCTCACGTAATTCTCTTACGTATCTGTCACGTAGCACTTAGAGAATAATGGTATCGAAACTTAAAATAGGTGGTATCGAAAGTCATTATTTTATGGTACCATCACATTTTGTGCTCTGTGCTAACTTCTGCCACATTCCAAATGCGAAGTTGTACAGAATTAAATTTAATCGAACACGTTTTTCAGGGTTTTAGGGAAATATGACAATATCCTGGTATATGGCCACTTCTACATTTGGGCAGGGTGACCCATTATCTCTAAAACTATGAGAATTAGGAAGTTGCTTCCAAAGGCGAAGTTGTGCAGAATTAAATTTAAGCGATCACGTGTTTCAGGATTTTGGGGAAATATGGCCCAATTCTGGCATATGGCCACTTCCATAATTGGGCAGTATGACCAAAATCTCCATAACTATGAGAGTTAGAACGATGGTTCCAAAGGCGAAGTTGTAGAGAATTAAATTTAAGCGAACACTTGTTTCAGGGTTTTGGGAGAAAATAGCCCAATCCTCGGATATAATCTTTTTTAGATTTGAATGGTCTGAGATGTACTTCGGTAGGGCCTTTGACATTACCTTGGGTAATTTCTATTGACCTTTGAAATTCTTACAGTTATAAAAGAACAGAAAACGTTGGATTGTTTGCTTATTTGTATATTTAGATACGTTCGAGATCTTTTTGTAACATCTATTCAGTTTGCCACATCTATTCTGATACGTACGGGTTTTTGGTTATGTTTTCTATTACCTTTTGATTTTTGTATATTTATCTATTTTGTGATATTTATTGTTATATTATTGTTATATTTTTAGTCCGTCGACTGCACTGGTCAAACGTTAAATAATAAATGAATGAATGTATATGATTATTATTTTGATACAAACTAACCGGATTCGTAGCTCATTCATCGAGCGTTCATTCACTAAAACATATAACATTTTATAAATAACCCAAAAACATATAACCATCGAATTCATATCTACCACATACCACAACAGAAATTATCCAAAAAGAAGGAGTATAAATGAGAGAAAATAGTTTCTTATCGTGATGGTGGTTGTTTGACTTTGGTATTGCTGGTAAATGGGCAATGATAGAGTGTTGCGTTAGATCTTAAAGCAGCGCGCACGAAATGAAAAAGAATTTTTATATAGTTTTCTTATTTTAGCTTCAGTGTGGTATGTTCCAGACATTAGGTTCGGTGTGACTTTTGCTTGTATTTCGCCAATGATTTTCTTTCCCATTTTTTTATCAAAGGCTTTGTGTGCTTTGTTGTTGTTTTTCTTATTTAAGCTTTGAACATCATTGATTTTCAGAGGCATCATGTTCCATGTGAGGAAACTGAATGAACCCCACAATATGAAAGTAATTGCGGTAGGCCAGAAAATTGTTTCTGAGTTTGTGATGTATGTATGTTTTTTTCGCATATTCAAGATAACTATAACATTTAACTGAAATTAAATGTATCAGAGTATATCATTCAGCTGACAGTACAGTCCACATAAAAAATGCTTTATAAAAAACAGTAAATATCAAAAAATTAATATGCACGGTAGGCTTGAAAGGAATTTTAATAAAAATTACTAGGTCCCACCTTTTGGGTGGGTCAGGTTCCTTGACTGGATTTCAAAAATTGCATTTCATCAGTTCTTTTCTTTAAATATTTTTCCCTTAATAACTCATTCACATTTGCACCAAGGAAATCGATCAGAAAAATTTTATCTCGAAAAAGACACCATGCCTAGTGTCACGATGATTTTATAAATTGTAAACAGAAATCAATTTTCTGGTGTCGGGCTTACGCATATTGGTTAATTTTCAGCGTATCAGCTAAATTAAAATGCTGCAAATTATATTTCTTCGGCAGTAGAAATAGATTTCTGGTTATCAGACCTTGAAAATATTTCGGGGTAGGAAAAGTCCGAGTCTATCAACCTACGGAATTTTCATAGCGTAGTTTTTATGATCTCTATTCTAAAATATCGCGTCTATTTGTGAATAACTCAAACTACGCACTAGTAGAAGTTTTATATTTGCTAAACAACCTACATGCATATGGGTTGTTCAGTATTTACTTTTCTCAATGGTTCTATAATGCTGATATGTCCCGCCTTCTGTTCGTGAGATTTCGCCTTAAAGACAATCAACTACTACTTTGAAGGGCTAATCGTATTAGCATTGTCAACTGTTAACTCCTACCATCAACTATCAACTCAATCGAATCGACAGTTCACTTTCAGACCCACCAGCGTAATAATTTTTCAACACTTTCAGTTTTCACATGCAAAAATTTAAAAAACAAAAGAATCAGCGTAAAAACTGAAAGTGCAGAATAGTTATTTGGATCACAAGGAATGAAAAGTAGAAAATTCAACCGTGTGCGAAGTATGCTGCGCGCGCCGAAGGCAAGGACGGCAATCACACAGGTTGAATTTTTTACTTCATCCCGTGTGATCCATAGAACTTTTCATTACAACACCTACGAATATTGTTACTTTTGCTTCCCAAACTAAATAATTTTTGAAAATCAGTAAGAATTCCACATAAAGAAATTTAAAAAAACTTTATTCTGTGACAAGTAGCTTCCATTTAAATGCAACAAATTTAAATTTTCTTACTTCCGCCATGACACTTCAAATATGTAAACAAACCGAAATCATGAAAGATTTTAATTTTTAGAAAGTAATCAATAGCTGAAAATGAATGCTATTTAATTTATTTCAACCAAAAAAGGGGATTTCAATAATTTTGCAACACTTTTTCATTCAAAGAAAAGAAGATTTTGAAAAAACAGTTACGAGTTGTTTCAATCATATTACATTCGATTTTTGATAATTCAATATGGCCAAAATCATTTCCTGTAAGCAAAAGAAACAAACTGAAATTGTTTGAATTTACGAAATTACAAATAAAGTTTCAGAACACACAATATTTCATTTCATACAACTAAAAAAAACATTCTCACTAATATTTAAACACTTTCTCGATCGCAAAAAAAGAGATTTTTCAAAATGAAAATTTTAAACGATAATGAATTTTCATTACACCAACTACGAATATTGTCATTTTCGCTTCCCAAATGACAACCGAAAATGAAAAAATTCAACTCTTGATTGGTAAGGGAACCGAAAGTATTTTCGGTTCTCTAAATGGGAGCCGAAAATAACAGAGAAGCGAAAATACTTTTTTTCGGTTCTCTAAATTCAATTTAATTTGAGCTAACTTTGATCGAAGCGTATGCGCCGCTGCTTAGATTATTTACGAAATAAGGTAGTGAGTTTCATTTATAGCTTTTAATTGAAAGGGCTATTTCATAGTACACTTTCAATTGAATTTATTCCAAAATGATAATTCTTAGAATCGCAGAAATTTTTGTTTATAAGAACAACAATTCAGAAACGATTAGATTTTTTAGAATGGGTAAGGCATTTGGAAGTAGAGGTCCCGAGTGTTAGGCTAAGTGGTAGACCAAGGAGAAGGTTAATAGATTCAATTAAATTAGATGTAGAAGTTAGGGGACTTTCGATGAGCGAACAAATCATCTCCTTGGCAATTCAGAGAATTTTTTGTTGAGTAAACCCAACCGTGAAAAGTCATTCGATACTTTGCAAATCTCTGAGGAATCAATCGTTCGATGCAATTCATCACATATTACTTTTACCCAGCGAGTAGTACAGTAATCCATTACTTTTTCTGTACCGAGTAATGACTTTCGAAGCGATTTCGAATCAATTATTTTGGTAGGGTAAAAAAAAGAGATGACAGTAATGGATTTTGAATGCATTCGCAACAATCTACTTTACTCGCCGGGATAGTATACTATGAACGTATCAACTCTTATTTGAATTATTTTGTCATGGACATGATGCATAGACATTAACGCATCTAGAACAGTTGCGTTATGGAGTTCATTAGAAGAGATCAACATTTTGGCAGCAGTAATAATTTCAGTGACAGTTCGACAGTCCAATCAATACCTCTAACCGAGACAAATAGATACGTCAACATTTTGTCCATCAATCATCAGCATATTTAAAGTTGCATGACCACTAGATGCCGAAATGTTGATCTCTTCTAACTATCTCCATAACACAACTGTTCTAGACGTGTTAATGTCTGAGCGTCATGTCAATGACAAAATAATTCAAAATGAGAGTTTACACGTTCATAGTAAAAGCAAATGAGTTGCATCGTACGATGGCGGGCGATGGAAGGGCATAAAGGACGATAGCTCACCATTCTGCGGTTTCTACAGAAACTTCTCTCACCGAAAGAGAAAATCTTTATTGAAAAAACGAATAAAGTATGCTGCCCACTTATAGTAGGTTGCCTTTGTCTATAAAGTTTGATGATTATGATGCTAAGACCTCTATAAAAAACTGATATTTATAACGGTTGTAATGTTTTCACATTTAAATTTGCTTTTGTTTTTTTAGTTTGGGAAGCGAAAATGACAATATTCGTAGTTGTTGCAATGAAAAATTACGTGAATCACAAGGGACGACGTAAAAATTTCAACCTGTGCGATTGCAGCCCTTGACTTCGGCGCGGGCAGCAACTCTCGCACACGGTTGAAATTTTTAACTGGAACTGAAACTAATATTTATTTCAAAGAAATTTGTGCGTATTATCAGCGATAGCATCACCTCAAACGATACCACTAATTTTGAATGTGGGCGTTAGGGACTGCGTTCCACTTTACCTTTTAAGATGTTTTTGTTGTGATATCAGTAGTTTTGGAAGTACTGACGAAATTTGGCGCTATGGCACTTCACACAGCTGCCATAGATAGCGGCGGCGACCCCAACTTTCGTGATTTCCCACGAAATTTTCGGCGAAAAAAAATTTTCGACGAAAAAAAATTTTCGGCAAAAAAAAAAATTCTGGCGGAAAAAAAATTCGACGAAAAAAATTTTCAGCAAAAAAATTTTCCGGCTTCAGGCCAAAACTTCGTTTCACCAATCTCCATAACTTTCCAGAAGAAACAAACTCTTTACCTATTCTAATTCAGAAGATAGCAAAAAATCTAAGATGGCGTCACTTTGACAGCTGGCAGCCATTTTCTCAGGATCCCAAAATTGTCTCCTCACCAATCTCTACAACATTCGAGAAGAAACCAACTCTTTAAGTATTGTCATTCCGAAGCAGAAATTCGAAAACAAAAAAAAACTAATTTATTGCTTAGGAAAATTCAAGATGGCTATGAGAAAATAAGTATTTTCTCACTCCCGCAAAATGACAGAAGAGGGAGCGAAAAAGAAATTGTTTAAAATGCGTTTATATTGACATTTCTAAGGTTGTGATGTTTACAGTGAAAATTATTTAATTATTTAAGTCTTTTAAAATGAACTGTGATCGTTCTTGTCCTTGTCCCATTCCTCCTTATGAAGTGACAATGTCGGGAAATCAGCCAACGCTTTCGTAGTTTTTTTGTTGAATATTGTGTGAAGAAATAATTAGTAAGGAACCGTTTCCATCAGTACACATATTGTTGGTGATGACTTCCTGCGACATAATTATAACATCGCTATTTTCCCGACGTTTTCGCGACGTTGTTTCCATTATTGCTGAAGAAATAATTCTTCCGATTTTTTGCTTATAACCAACCGAGTTATCTATGTAGCCTGTAATTTGATGAATTTATTTTTCTTGAATGTGCTACATTCTCATAAATTTTTTTTTACCTTCGGCAACAGCAGTTGATTTCCACTGACCGTGTCTTTTTATTGTTTCGATATCAGCTCAGGTATCGGCAAGAATCGTTGTAGATGACCATTGTATTTTTTAGCGTTAGGCAGCTGAAGAAACTCAGCTATGTTTTTAGGCTTACCGGCGATCGTGTTCTTCCCGATAGATTGGTTGACGCACTTTCCATTACGATAGCAGATCAAAAATCTATCGCCCGAGATATTTGGCGGACGCATCCCAATGTACTTCCGAACAATTTGTGCAAACGCTCCATCAATAGTAAAGAAACTTTTCGTTTTTTGTTTTCTCTCCGGTATTTTAACGATGATTTCAGTGCCATTGTAGGTTACATTGCCAAACTTTGTGTTTGTGAGATCATCTCCTAGACAAGCGCCGATCACACCAAAAATCAAAACAGCCTGTAATATTCAACTTTTGCATACGTGCAGTATTTTTTTTTATTTTTTACCTTCATTGCCAAAAACTGATCGTGAGGTGCTTCGTCAATGAATCGCTTCACTTCTTCAGTCCTGAACACTTCAGATTTGTCACTCTGGTAACCGCCAGCATTTTTCTTCAAAAATGCCAATAATTGGCTGTAGCTGCCGATGTTTATGTTGTGATTGCGTATAATGACTCGCTTCAGCATTGAATAGCATGCATACAACGTAGTTGTTAGGGTAGTTTTTTTGGGGGGTAAGGTCGGGAATTCAGTTAATTATGGGTCTATAGCAAGTTTTAAACGTTTTTCGCGGCGCGAAACGAAAATTCATTCATATATGTGCACACGTTGGTTAGAGCAGTAATAAAGATATACAGGCCTACCAGGATGACCCGAATCTCCAGAACTATGAGAGTTGGAAAGTTGGTTCCAAAGACGAAGTTTTAGAGAATTAAATTTAAGCGAACACGTGTTTCAGGGTTTTGGTGAAATATGGCCCAATACTGGTATATGGTCTCTTCCATAATTTGGCAGGATGACTAAGATTTCCAGAACTATGAGAGTTAGAAAGTGGGTTTCAATGGCGAAGTTGTAGAGAATTAAATTTAACCGAACACGTGTTTCAGGGTTTTGGAAAAATATGGTCCAATACTGGTATATGGCCTCTTCCATAATTGGGCAGGATGACCCAGATCTTCAGAACTATGAGAGTTAAAAATTTGGTTCCAAAGGCGAAGTTGTATAGAATTAAATTTGAGCGAACACGTGTTTCAGGGTTTTGGGAAAATATGGCCCAATTCTGGCATATGGCCACTTCCATAATTGGGAAGGATGACCCGAATCTCCAGAACTATGAGAGATAGAAAGTTGCTTCCAAAGACAAAGTTGTAGATAGTAAAATTTTCGAGAACACGTGTTTCAGGGTTTCAGGGGAAAATGACTTAGTCCTTGGATATAAGCTTTTCCAGATTTGAATGGTCTGAGATGTACTTCGGTAGGGCCTTTGACATTACCTTGGGTAATTTCTATTGACCTTTGAAATTCTTACAGTTATAAAAGAACAGAAAACGTTGGATTGTTTGCGTATTTGTATATTTAGATACGTTCGAGTCTCTTTGCCACATGTATTCTGTTTGCCACATCTAGTCTGATACGTACGGGTCTTTGGTTATGTTTTGTAGTAAACTTCGTACGGGTCCAAATATAGAATTTTTATTGTAACACACAACAGAATGCGTGTAGTAAACATGCCCCTCCTAAATACATTGCGAATATTAGTGAATGAAGTCACGTACATAAAATAGTTTTTTCGTTTATTCCATTCCACATTTACACACACACACATAAACATATATATGTATATATTCTCCCTGAAATTACTTAAACAAATTTCTCATATGAAAATAACAAAGTATAAATTTTTCTAAATTTGTAAAAGCGTTGTATAAATGTTATACTTCACAGAATATACTCAGTTTCAAATGTACAAATACCTCTGTTCAATTCGCTTGAAAGCATCGCCGATTGGCGATGTCCAGCGCTAAGCGCCGTTGAAAGATGATGCTAGGTGCGGATGGCGATACTGTTCTTATTTGGGAGACTGTACCCATAATAAGAGCGCATTATTTTTGAAGGGGACTGCTTCATTGCGGTCCCAGTACTCTAACAAAAGGAACGTCTTTCGTTCTCTGCCTTTAGGTACCCCTTGTTGATTTCTTTTGCCATTCGAAGTTAGGTTTGCATTGCTTTTTTGGGTTATAAAAGGCATTGCAAAACAATAAATTAATTTAGTTCCTCGGAACTCTTCAAGCAGGTCGGACGTAGATGGATTCACATTGGAATCTTCTTTTGCATTGCCTTTTTTTGACTCATAGAAGGCAATGCAAAACGACACTTTGCTTTAGTTCCTCGGAACTCTTCAAGCAGGTCGGACGTATGTAGATTCACATGGGAATCTACCATTGCATTGCCTTTTCTTCGGCTTATAAAAGGCAATGCAAAACGACACTTTGCTTTAGTTCCTCGGAACTCTTCAAGCAGGTCGGACGTATGTAGATTCACATGGGAATCTACCATTGCATTGTCTTTTTTTTGGCTTTCGGCTTATAAAATAATAAGAATAATAATAATAATAATCTGCCTTAACAACCCATGAAGGGTTTGGGGGTAGATCATTATTTACTAGTTTCGCTACTTTTTTGTGGTTCTACTATTTGAGATCCTTTCATTACCGGAAAGTTTTTACTGTGCCAGTGGTAAGCTGTGCGACAAACCCAGTGCCATCCATGAGATGTACTAGGAACGAAACTAGTAGGAGTAGAATACCGGCACCTCCCAACAATGCCTTTCACCGGTAAGCCGTACGATGGCGCTACACTCAACTTCACATGACTTGAACCGACTCAATTAGCTTTGTTTTGTTTACAAATCTAACAATCGGAACAATATGCGGCTGAGTTTCGAATCAACGCACTGGCAACTCGATCTCATAGTAGCAAGCAGACGTGTTAACCACTACGCTATCGAGTTGTTTCGGCTTATAAAAGGCAATGCAAAACGACACTTTGCTTTAGTTCCTCGGAACTCTTCTAGCAGGTCGGACGTATGTAGATTCACATGGGAATCTACCATTGCATTGTCTCTTCTTTGGCTTTCGGCTTATAAAAGGCAATGCAAAACGACACTTTGCTTCAGTTCCTCTGAACTCTTCAAGCAGGTCGGACGTATGTTGGTTCACGCTGAAAATTTGTGGCCGACAATTTACAAACAGAGAGAAAACAAACAGACAGACATACAGGCAAACAGACAAGCTTTTGACTTTCATAATTAGTAATTTGAAAAATCTGCCAGCAGAAAGTAAACAATTTTTGTCTGTAGAATGAGGGTGCCTAATTTGGAACAGGTGTTTAATGTGATACACCACTATATCTCAGAAATTTGATGTTCTACTTATGAGTGAGCACTTCAAAATTGTTATCCTAGTTAATAAAGACTATTGTAGGAACTCTGAGAGGAATTTTGGTAATCTCAACTTGCAAGAAATAGTAAAATTCATATTTTTGTTCATGTTATGTAAGGATTTTTTATACGTGTATGTGTTTGTGTTCAACGCATAGAATGGAAATGACATGTCATGTTTGCAACAAAATATTACAATTTTTTGACTCAATTTGAAACTAGAATTTCGTATTCAATAGTTCATTCAAACTTCACGGAAATTCAACAGTTTATTTGAATAATTAAACGATTCACATAAATACAACTTTCATAGAAACACTTTGCAAGAAATGGAATAAATGCTGAGTGAATTGGGTCGATCAACAACAATTTGATCGATCACAAAACTCGCGGTTTTTTAAATGTTTTAGCAGTCACTTTATTAAAAAAAGAAATTTTAATGAACAAGTAAGAGTTATACTTCAACATATTCGAATTTTAATAAAATTAAACGAATTTTTAGCACTAAAATCAAAAACTTAATCACAATAAATGACAACACGAATGTCAAAGTCTACAGATGCATAGAAATTGACACCGGTGACTGAGCCGATTATATTAATATGAGGGAAAATATGTGTTGAATAAATGAGATTAAATTAAAGTTAAGATCGAATTTATTAATTCTTACTTTGTTTACTCTATGAAGTGTAATAAGACAAAATACAACAATCCTTTAAAATTGTAAAAAGCTATTCTATTTTCATCAAATTTTTAAAACGCCAGAGCCGAACGAAATTTTGACCTTAAACTAAGAGTAGTTTTTAGCGTTCGTAACTTGAGTTACAAAGATTTTTATTTGACTTTACAGCGGTAAAGCTCGTCAAGTAAAGAAATATATTGTAATTCGTCGAAATAGGTGAAAAAGTCTTTGGGATAAGGCTAAATTGTTTCTGTATTCGAACTGAACTTTTTTTAAAGTTTGAAAATTCAATTGTTTGGTTAGTTCTTTCAGGTGTCTTGTAATTCTTAATATTTATTGCTGATGGCACAATTTTCAAAATTTAGGAGATATGCGTTGACGAGCGTGTTAGAAGATCAGAAAATCGAGATAATTTCAAAATTTAAGCAACTTTGGCGAAAAAGAAGAAAATATTTTCACGAAAATAGACTATGGATGAAAGTACAACTAATATTTCGAAGCTGGATATCGGAAATGAGAAAAATGGTTCATCATACGCAAATAAGGATTCATGACCATTTGATGGCAGGCGCCAAGCCGCTTCTCGGTGCACACTTGAAGGTTTATTTAGAACTCATGCCTTATTACTATGGCTCAAAAGACCCTAGATCTACGTTCCGGTTTCGTCTATAAGCCGGGACATTCCGCAAGCCCTAATCATATCTAACATACCACTGTCGTCATACGCTCTGCGAAACATAATATTCTATTCTATTCCGTCAAAATTACATTTTTTCGATTTCCAACATTTATTTTGAGTAATGACGATTTAAATTTCACAAGTTGCCACATTCAAAAAATAATGCGCTCCTTCTGAGTATCTTTTTGTCATAAAATTCATTAAACTTCATGCATCTGTTAATTTTCTTAAAAAGTTACGAAAATACTTGAGAATTGCATTTTAAAAATTTTCGTAACTTTTTGATCGCAACTTTAAGAATTCGTAAAGTTATGAATTTGTGAGAATCGGGGCCTAGGGCGTCAATCCTCATTATTTTCTTAGCTTTACGAATTCGCAACTTAATGTAAAAATTACGAATGACAGAAATCACTCTTTGCAAGGTACGGTTTCGTAAAGCTACGAATGGTATGAGAATTGATGCCCAGAAAGAGGGACATTTACCACGTTTCCTACTTCAGACAAATTCACATTAATAGTATTTTCACATTAATAATATTTGTTATGAAAGAAGCTTTCGTACAAAATTAACAGCAAAAAAAAAAAAAAGAAATAACAAAAAATCGAGGATAAACCACTGAAAAGAGTTACGAAGAGTTATAAAGAGTTATGAAAAGTTATAAAAGAGTTATAGAGAGTTATGAAGAGAGTTACGTAAAAATCAAATTCCATTTCAACAGCTTTTTTTCCATGCATGTAGCAACAACACGTAAAAGTGTGAAACTATTCTTATTGGTCTAATCTAGCCTCTACACTGCAGCATTATCCACGACAAATGTGTTCCCAAAACTATTAACCACTTTGAGTTCGTATGGTTCTAAAAAAATTTTGGGATGTAAGAAAAAGTATGCAGCCGATGTGGGCTGAAAAAGATGGAATTCGTTAAAAAGGTAATATTGTACGATTTAACCGTGACATCGACAGTACTAATGCATTCTTATGTGAACTAATCAGAGAAATGATAACAGCAGCTCACGCGCCGGCCCTGGTGGCTAGAATGCGTATGTAGTTGTTTTTTATACAACGTGTGAATTGTCAAAATATTATAAAATTTCAGTAAATTTGGGTTTTGATGATGTCACATTTGTTGTGAAAATAGTGTTTATATTTGCGTGTTTTTGTAGTTTCGTCATTAAATTGAATTAGTGTTAAGTAAAGTATGATCAATTTAGACCTAATATTTGTTCTTTTAGCGTAAAATGCGAATGTCGACAAAGTAACCAAACATTTGCCTGAGAAGCTGTAATTTATTAATTTTTGTTGCAGTATTTACGATTTTATCTTATCTGACTGGTATGTGAAATTGTCAAGTAAACGTGGTGAGACCCTTCTTCGATAAGTTAATCAAAGTATGAAAATTATTCACTTAATCTGCAGGTAGATAAAATAGAAAGAAAAAAGTCGTTAGGTTGGATGTGTTTCCTTCCTTCGTAGGTAATTCCAACAACAAAAACTGGCAAGCTGTTCTGAGCCGATTAACAATTTTAAAGGAAATAAAACGTCTACAGATATGACTTATTACTGTATTTTATTTACAAAACCTAGACTCCGATACGAGAGTGGACAAGCTTTTGTCGTTTGCCGGAATTGGAAGACACATTTTTTTTAAGAAATCTATTCTCATTCTAATGTAAAATTTTGAAATACTTTGGATTAAGGAGTCTTTATGGTCACTGGCCAAGCCCACAGCGGTTGTACAACAAATTCAACCAATCGTTGCGGGTTGGAAAGTCTTTCGGTATTCTAGGTGTTATTGTGTGTTAATGGGAAAACAGC
This sequence comes from Pseudolycoriella hygida, assembly GCA_029228625.1. Lineage (NCBI taxonomy): Eukaryota > Metazoa > Arthropoda > Insecta > Diptera > Sciaridae > Pseudolycoriella > Pseudolycoriella hygida. The sequence continues at coordinate 91,249,064 of CM055403.1, forward strand.
AGTGGTTTGAAATTCAGCTTTCCGATGTTATGTCATGTTTTTATCATATTTACAATTTTTCTCGGCACATTTACGGAGTACATTCATTTTACGTCAACTTTTAAAAATTATAACATTCAGTTATCAATACACCGAAAACATAACCACATTTGTATGACAGCTGGGACAATGCTGTTCAAATATTTTCAAGATATCCGACATACTCATTCTAGCCAGCAGGGCCGTCGCGTGAGCTGCCGTTATCATTTCTCTGGAACTAATTTGTTTAAGTTTCAAATAGTTACTTGGATCACAAGGGACGAAAGTGAAAAATTTCAACCGTGTGCGATATTTGCAGCCCGTGTAACGTCGTCACATGTGATTCACACAACTTTTTATTACAACGAATACGAATCTTGTAATTTTCGAATCCCAAATAGACGCGAAAATTAAAAAATGCAACTCGAAACGAAAGCTTACGCATTAATAAATTCAACAAAGGTCAATAATTTATTCATTGGAATTGTTATGATTTAAACATCACTGCAGTAATAGCAGCAACAGCATATATGTAAATAATAATAATAGTCCGCCTTACAACCCGTGAAGGGTTAGAGGCTAGATCATTATTTACTAGTTTCGCTGTTTGTGGTTGTACTTTTTGAGATCCTTTCATTACCGGAAAGTTTTACTGTGTAAGCTGTGCGACAAACCCTGAGCCATCTATGGATGTAACTAGGAGCGAAACTAGTAGGAGTAGAATACCGGTTCTCCCAGCAATGCCTTTTCCGGTAAGCCGTACGATGGCACTGCACTCAACTTCACTTGACTTGAACGATTCAATCAGTTTTGTTTTGTTTACAAATCTAACAATCGGTACAAATCTAACAATCGGTACAAATCCGTCTGCGGCTGAGTTTCAAACCGACGCACTGGAAACTCAATCTTGTAGTAGCAAGCAGACGTGTTAACCACTGCGCTATTAAGTTGTTAGCAACAGCATATAGAAATTAAAAATTATGATGTTTTACATTCAACGGGGACGAAAATGAGGGCATTTCTTAAATTATTTTTCATGCCTTGGGCATAAACTACAGAATTTTTCTCACTTCATTCGGTCTACAACTCGCGAAATTGCCTCAAATCATCGTCTAAAACAGGCACGTAAAAAACTATTGGGATTTCGGCTCATTACATGTTAGGGTTGGCCGATTTGACACTTTTTTTTTTATTGCGAAGAGGACAGCCTGGATACGATTCCAGGAGTCGAAAAAATAATTTTGGTGCCTTTGGTTTGTTTCTGAATTCGATTTCCAGCTTGCACACTCAAATTTTCTGAAGAAAGGCTGATTTTCTTAACATTCCTCTTTTTCAGAACATTATTTGTCTAAAATTTTTGTCAATATTTGAGATAGTGGTTGGAATCCACTCTTTAGGGTTAAGAGAAGATATTTCAATCGATTTTCAGTTCAGAGGGGCTGAAAAAAAATTTTTTGTGAGCGAGAAGTTTGAAAAATGATAAATTTGATCTTTTTTTTCGACTTTCAAGCCATGTCATCATAAGTAGCAGTTACACAAATTCTGACAAATGATAATATTCTCTTCAGGGAAGGAATAGGGATCTCAAAAACGCATTCATTACAAAAAAACAGCCACTTACTTTGACCATATGAGTCGGACCAATTACTATGAATTTCAGGGAAGGAATCGAGACAAAACTATTTTCTAATACTGTCTTTATTACGAAGTAAAAAATCAAGTATTTTGTACAGTTTTATAGTCCTTCTTTGATTTTAATAAGGGCATATGTTTCCGTGAGGCTAATGTCGCCCGAATGCTTCCGTTTCTATTTTCAATACCAACAACTTTATTTGAAACTTCTGTCACACGGTGAGCTTGAACGAAGTTGCTGCCCATCAGATTTTATTGCTGATTGTGAAAGGCGGGTCCCCTACGAGTTCGAAACTAATTTTAGTGAAATAAATTTTCTGGTAAATTTAAAAAAAAAATTGATAAAAACTATGTTTTTCCATACATTTTCCAAATTTGTGTAAAAGTGATGAAAAAAAAATTGTTGCGCACAGGCATTTTTATAATTTTGATCGATGAACAACACAATTGTAAGCAAAAAATTGTCCTACGGTATATCTCTAAATCTTCTAGTTTTTTTTATAGATTTTGACCAAATTCAGTATATCAACGTAGCTCATATGGTCAAAGTAAGTGGCTGTCTTTTGTAATGAATGCCTTTTTGAGATCCCTATTCCTTCCCTGAAGAGAGTATTATCATTTGTCAGAATTTGTGTGACTGCAACTTACGATGACATGGCTTGAAAGTCGAAAAAAAAGATCAAATTTATCATTTTTTCAGCCTCCCTGAACTGAAAATCGATTGAAATATCTTCTCTCAACCCTAGAGAGTCGATTCCAACCATAATCTCAAATATTGACAAAAATTTTTCGACAAATAATGTTCTGAAAAAGAGGAATGTTAAGAAAATCGGCCTTTCTTCAGAAAATTTGAGTGTGCAAGCTGGAAATCGAATTTAGAAACAAACCAAAAAAGGCATCAAAATTATTTTTTCGATATCCAGGCTGTCCTCTTCGCAATAAAAAAAAGTGTCAAATCGGCCAACCCTATTTCATGTAATATTAATTTTCATGTCTGTCTTAGTCGGTGGTTTAAGGCATTTTCGCATGTTGTAGCCCTAACAGGCATGAACGTTATTTTTCATGTCGAGCGCCTAAATTACAAGAAAATCTCTGTAATTTATGCCCAATTCACGAAAAGTTGTATGTGCACCTGCTTAGTTCGCGAAATTGCCTAAAATCAATCGTCCATAGCACGTACACAAATAACCATTGTGATTCTCATGCGAAATGATCCGCATCCAAAACTAATGATACACATCCAAAACTCATGATACACATCCAAAACTATGTGATTTACATAACAAGAACTACGAGAATATTGCAGTTTTTCCTTACAAAACTAGAAAGACAAAACTAATTTCAAAAAAAATAATATTTCCTTCGTCAACAATATCATGTTTAATTCCGCATAAAAAATCTCGGTAGCACTGGCGCACAGATTTGTTACACTTTGATCGAAGTAAACTCAATGAAGTGTCGAAGTTTTTTTGCTGTGTCAGTTACTTTCGCACCTCTGTTTAGAGGACCGAAAGTACTTTCGCCTCTCTGTTTACTTTCACACCTCTGTTTAGAGGGCCGAAAATACTTTCGCTTCCCAAAGCATTCTAAGGCCTTCTGAGAGTTGCATTTTTTAATTTTCGCGTCTTTCGCGTTATATTGACTGGATCATAGAGGCAGAGAACGAAATACGTTCCTTTTGTTAAAGTACTGGGACCGCAATGAAGCAGAAGCAGTCCTTTCAAAAATAGTTTGTTTTTATTATGAGAGCAATTTCCCATAAGAACGGTATCGCCATGCGCACTTAGCATCATCTTTCAACGATGTTTTAGTGCTGGACATCACCAACCGGCGATACTCTCATGCAAATTGATCAGAGGTATTTATACATCTGCAACTGGTTAGGTTCCGTGAAGTATAACATTTATGTTACATTTTTGCAAATTTAGAAAAAGAGCTTTCATCGAAGTATAAATTTTTCATATGAGAAATTTGTTCAAGTAATTTCAGGAAGAATATATACGTTTAATGTGTGTGTAAATGTGGAATGGAAGAAACATTTTATGCACGTGGCTTCATTCATTAATATACACATTGTAGGAGGAGAGGCAATATTTACTAACACGCATTCTGTTGTGTGTTACAATTTATGTTTGTTTATTAAGGGATCGTAATAAACCTTCCAATAAAAAATGATTTTTGTACAATAAAAACAATTAATGTCCAATAGAAAAATGATTTTTGTCCAATAAAAAATTTGTACACGGATAATTTATTTTTTATTGGACGTAATTATTTTGTAAAAGGAAAATTAGTTATTTTTATGGACATTAATAATTTTTATTGGAAAAAAATCATATTGTATTGGACAAAAATCATTTTTTTATTGGAACGTTTATAATAACCCTTTATTAAGTGGCGTATTCAAATGTTTTTTTGTATGGAACGAATGCCGTATTGGTTTTCTTTGTACATTTTTTGGTTGATGTTAGATCTTCGGTTTCTTCGTGTTTGAGGTTTATTTGGCAAAGTCTTAGAATTTTTTAGTAGAATAAGCGACAAATGACCAAAACTGGAAAAATTGGGTCCTAATCAGTTTTCGAAAATATCATGGAATGTATGGGAGTTAGACCATAGGTTTCTTCAACAAAGTCTTAGAGTTTTGTTAGTAGAATAAGTGAAAAATGACCAAAACTGGAAAAATTTCGATCAAATCAGTTTTTGAAAGTATTTTAGTATGTATGGGAGATACAGCGTTGGTTTCTTCGGCAAAGTCTTAGAGTTTTGTTAGTAGAATTGATGACAAATGACCAAAAACCAAAAATTTGGGCCAAATCAGTTTTTAAAATTATCTTGGAATGTATAGGAGATAGACCATCGGTTTCTTCGCCAAAGTCTTAGAGTTTTGTTAGTAGAATTGGTGACAAATGACCAAAATTGAAAAATTTGGGCCAAATTAGTTTTTAAAAATATCTCGTATGTATGGGAGCTAGACCATAAGTTTCTTTTGCAAAGTCTTAGAGTTTTGTTAGTAGAATCGGTGACAAATGGCCAAAATTCGAAAAATTTGGGCGAAATCAGTTTTTTAATTTGTCTTGGAATGCATGGCAGCTAGACCATAGGTTTCTTCGGCAAAGTCTTAGAGTTTTTTCAGTAGAAGTCACCATTATTAGTGAAAATGATGAGCAGCTCGGGGAAAAAAGCAGTACAGGGGAAGCGGTAGTATGGGGAACGGTAGTAGAGGAAGACGCTTATACGGTAGAAACAATAGTACGTGGAAAACGGTACAATCTTTCCCTACTCGAAAGTTTACAATTATGTCTTTCGAGAGTTATTTTTGTGGGTTTAAAACACATGAATAAATTCCAATTCAGTGTTGCCGCTTTTGGAAGAATGTATGTAAACAAATTGGCCATGTCATGTCATTTATCAACAAAAACACAAATCGAAAGATTCCCGTGATGATCACAAATTAAATTACATTTTTTTAATATAAAAGTTAATTCGAAACTTCGCAAAATTTTACAACTTTTTCTAAATAGATTAAACGTTTCTAATAAAAACAAAATTCTCGAAAATCCACTAGAAGAAAGCGAAATAATGCTTGCAGAAGCTGGAAGTTTTAAAACAATTTTCACACGGTAGAAATTAGCGATTTTTTTATGGATACACCAAATTATTTATTAAAAAAAGATTCAAAACTCAACAATTAAACACAACACAACAAATGATCAAAACGTAATAACAATTGAAATTAATTTAAGTGAAGTAAAACAATAATTTGTGAGATACTTCACTAGAAAATCTAAAATTTTAAAAAATATACTGAAGTACTGTTACTGTCAAAGCCGTCAATCAAAACAATGGATGATAATGTAGATAAAGATGATGAAAATCAAGATACGGTTGACCCGTACGGTTATTTCAAAAATAAATTGAGTTTTCCAAAAAAATTGAATTTTCAAGAAATTTAAAGTTTTTGTGAAAATTCAAAATTATCAAGAAGAAGAGTACCGGGTATGTAAAAGATGTAGGCTATAAACTGCATTACCACGCCGTTTACAGCACTAGTATACACCAAAAGACAATAGAAAGAGCTTTCGGAGCTTCTGATTTCAATGGAGGTTGTCAAATTCTTTCATTTTCATGAAAAAATAGATTCGTAATTCTTGTCTTAAACATGGGGATTCCAAGATGTCCTTTTTACCACGTTCATCTTAATGTAAAGTCTTGCTTGTGAAGGATTCCCAAGTCAATCCCTACAAAAAAATACATGATGGAGTACCACTGAAAACATCGAAAGAAATTCGGCCGGACAACCGGTACTCAATTCTTTCTCCAAATATAAATTTTTTAGAAAATAAAAACTTCAAGGAAATCCCAAAATTACAGGAAAATATAAATTTCTAGAAAAATTTCAAATTATCAAAAAAATTACAATTTTCAAAAGAATTAGACTCTCTAAGAAAATTGGAGTTTTATAAGATATGCGAATCCCCGAAGTAATCGAACTTTCTGCAAAATTAAGCTTTTAGGAAAATTACAAAATTAAACAAGAAACTACATTTGCAAGAAAATTCAAATTGTTGAAGTAATTTCTAAATCCAACATTAAATAAAAAATAATGCGAAGAAACAAATATCGATCTATTCCGAAATTTGCTAACAACAGAGTCATCAAACAAATGTGCAAAAATTTTAAGTCAGAGAACGTTTGAATTTTACAAAAAAAAATGCGCCAATTAACGAACTCAATGAAACTGCATTATCGATATACATTTAGCAAAAGCCAAAAGCGACAATACTAAAACTGGGTGTGGGTTTTAGATTTCAAAGAACTCGCAGAACCCACAAATCGCAAGTTTTGTATACCTTTTCATTTAGATCGATTGTAGTACGGGGGGAAATGGTAGTTCGGGAGAAATGGTAGCACGGGGGGTAGTACGGGAGAAGTGGTGGTACGGGGGAAAATCAGATTTGAGTAAACTCATACTAACTTGTAAAACACTACCGCATTTAATTTCTTATTCATCTACATCCAACTTTACATATCCTTTTGCACATTTCATTGTAAGGTCCTTAAGCTACGAATTTCCGACTTAGTAAACATGAAGAAATTCGAAATGTTGCTTTGAAGTAGGGATATTTTGTCTACTATTTTACCCAATAGGTGCATATGTGGGATACTTTAATTCTTTGAAAACACAATAGTATTTAAACAAAACTGTAAGCTTCCACACTGGGTTCGGGTCTCAGTCGTGGGAAATTTTTCTTTCAGATGGAATTTCTCATATACCTCAATTTAGATTCTGTAAAAATATTCACTTTATAAAATGTGATGTACCGCACCTCTTATCTTGCAGCTGAATAGAGGTCAAGTAAGATTCAATGTATTCGGTTTTTCTTCATCAAAAGTACAAAGCGACAAATTTCTGGAATATGCATGAATGTAATATTCATTTTAATTTGTGAATTCATAAAATACATGATAAATTGTTTGATTTGTAACGTTTTCATATCATTTTGACTAGTAAATGACAGTTGACATGCAATAATGACGACAAAGCGGAATCGCTATAAATACCACGATAAGATGTAATTATGCATGCATGCATATATGGTAATAAAAACTATTAGATCAGCAACTTTAATTATAGTACAGTAATGTAGATATGTGACTGAATCTAAATAAGTGAATAAAACTTCTGATGATGACTGACGGCGATTAAAGATAAAGTGTAATTGTTCGTGTTTGTGATGAGTTCTTTCCTACGCGGGTCGACTGAACCAAGATAAAGTTTTATCTAAAAAGTCCTCCCAAAAAATTGAAAGTTTTTTGGAAAGAGGGACTCATGTAAAGTCCAAAAATGGAGTTGATTCCCCCTAGCTGTTTGTGTAGGGAATGCAATATCGTATCGTTTTTTCGGTATTTTCGATATTAACACAACTATATGAAACCACATATTACTTGAAGCAAAATGCAGAATATTTAAGCCAAATTTGTCAATTTATTGTCGTTTCGTTGGAACTTTTACATGAGTTCTTATTTCATTTAAATTTTAGCTTTCGAATCTTATTATACACATTAGTCGTGACCGTCGTCTTCACGTCAATCTTCTCTTTGAATCATGCTCTAGGAAAGGATAAATGGAGTCGCGCTTCAGTGTTCGCCCTAAAACAGATTTTGCTACTGAAGTATCTGCAAAAAGAAAATGCCAATTCTGACTCCATGCTAGGTGGCGGTACTTTCGAAGTTAGCAGATATGTGTTAAAACTTCATATATACGGAGATAGAAAATATTGCCAGACATTATCTGTAGAATGCACAACACGTTTGTAATGGCCATCAATCATTGCCTCTTAGTCAAGTACAAGTAGCATTGGTATTACGTTTCTTGTTCATAAGGTTTTGAAATATTTTAAAAGGTGACGTTTCAGGCATATCGCCCAATTAACGTGGCCATCAGTAACGTTATTGCAACGCCACTTGAGAGCCTGATTTTTTTTTCATTAAAGCGTAAATGCTGTTCATAGGCGCATGAAAGTAATAATTATCTTCATAATGGTTAAGCTATTTACAGACGCCTCACTTTCTTCCACAAATATTTTTCGATCAACAAATCAGGTTAGCGACGCAAAAGTAAAAGTCATTAGCGAGTGCAGACTTGGCTGCTACTCGCAGCACCTTCAGGAAAAGAGTCATCACCAGAGCTGTGCCTATCGCTGCTTTTTCAGTACTCGGAAAATTGCCCTGTTTTGGCACCTTGTGGCAGCCATAAGTCGAAATAATTTGAGTTTATTTCCCGGAGGCTTTCTCTTGTTTGAACTCGCTTGAAATACCTTTCAAATGATAAAAAAAATGAAATTTGCAGATAATTTACTCAAATGATGTACATTTTTCGTCTACAAAATTGCTGAAAATTGGACTTCGATGAAACTTGATAACACACCAAACATATGTTTTGACATTTTTTACCTCTTTTACATTTTTGGATGCGGAAATGGAGCCTGTATATTGAATTAAGAGTGAAAACTGTGCAAAAGCACCTGTAGATTTTTTTACATTGGTCCTGCAATAGAGCTACCACCTCGGCTACCACCGAATACTTGCCAATTTTTAGTAAAACTCGCGGTGCAAGCTTATATCAAGTTTAAAAAAAAACGTATTGCTGATAATTCTTCACCACTAGATAGCGCTTTTAGCTAGTGGGGTTCAAGGAACCGGAAAAATAAAAGTTGAAAATCACCACACCCTATTGCCCAAGACGTAATCTGCTATTTATAGGTCATTATCCAATTTCCGAGCAAATTTTATTACTCCCTAATTATTTTCAACAAAAACTTTTCAGATATTATGTTCAGGCGTTTCTCATCGTTGGAATGTACAGTGAACGCTCTCTATAATGATATCTGAAGGGAGCGGGCGTGTCAGTCTTTTGTTTTAATATTTGCAAGTAATACTCGGCGTGAAGTTAGTTGCAGTTGCAAAAAATCAGCTGATTTTTGAACTTTTCAATAAAGTCAGCTGATTTTGGAAAATTTTCGAATGAAATCAGCTGATTTTTTTTTGCAATGAAGTTAGCTTCGGTCGTAATTTCAGCCAACTTCACGTCGAGTATTACTTGCAAATATCTTAACAAAAGACTGTCGCGCCCCTGGAAGGGAGTCACTTTCACTATAAAGAGCGTTTCACTATAGAGAGGGAAAACGTGCAATGACTTTAAAAATAACTAAAAACCATGAAAAAATAGTTCGGTTTATTTTATCAAATTTTAAAACAACCGAATCGTTTAATTACTCTACTAAATACTATATCAACAGTATACATTTCAAAATATGCATCTAATCTAATAGCGCAAATTAAAGTATAAGTAATGACGATGAACAATGACCACCACACTCACTGATGATTTCTAAAATTTTTCACGCCACAGGTGTCCTTTTTATAAGGGGCTAATTTTTTATTATAGAGAGCTATTTCATAATAGACAGATTTCATTTTAGAGAGCGTTCACTGTAATGGTAATAAACGACCGATATTTTTATTCAACTTTACCGATAAAAAATAATAAACTACCGATAATTATTTACCGATAAATTTGTAAACACATATTTGAAGTAGAATTAAAGCACGAATATTTCGGATAGTGCCCAAAAGACCTCATGACATTTTGTAAAAGGAAAAATTCCATAGAGAAGAAGCTGAAAAGAAGGTATCGGTAATAAGTTATCGGTCATTTATTATTTTTTACCGGTAATGTTGAATTGTTTTATCGGTCGAACATAATATCCCGTTTGTTTTGAACTCTACATAAGGGCTGGCTTTCTAATAAATAATGCTAATAAATTCTTGAAAATATTTTGATGCGAAAATCATCACATGCAGTGACTGAAATGGCATTTTGTCTTGATAACGCAATGGTGATTTAGGCCATATTGCTAGTCTCAATCTTAAATCTCTTCCATTTGAAATTTTCTTTTGATTTTTCGATATTAATACCGGTATTTTTTGGTCAACACCGGTATTCGATATTGGGATTTTCCAATATTAATACCGGTATTAATACTGACATTGCATTCCCTATGTTTGTGGTCTTGATAGCCATTTTTGTGAAAAACGTGAAATTCAGGCACGTTTTTCTAAGTCTACCTCTCACATCACCAACTAGATTTTTCTCATATTTTTTTCGAAAACCCCCTTCCAATACCTTTTTAACCCTTACCTACTGGACAAGATTGGTTCAAGAATGAATTTTTGGCAACTTTTCAATGTGATGGTGTGATAGCAGCTCAACCGCTGAGAGTAGCCGAAATTACATTCAAACTCAAACCCAAAAGTACAATTTTAGCCAACTTTTTCGACCATTCAGCGGAATAATTTTTCAACACTTTCAGTTTTTACACGTAAAAATTTAAATTTACCTTAAACAATCTACACGATAAGAAAAAATAGTTATTTGTGTGTCTGTTTTGGACGATGGATTTTAGGCAATTTCGCGAGTGGTAGACCGAACGAAGTGAGGTCTACAAGCGAAATTGCCTAAAAACATTCGTCCAAAATCCAAAACAGGTACACATACAAATTTAAATGCAAAGGGACGAAATCCCAAAAAAATTCAAAAAAATGCCCTCGTCACTGTTATCACTACACAAATTTACTCGAATAATTATTTATTATGTTTAATAATTTTGATTTTTAGTTGTGTGTTGCTGATGATGGAGGATAGATACCTTCGAAATGCATTATACGTTAATTTATTAAAAGTAATTTAATAAAGTTTATCGGTGAAATCAATAACGGAGTTTGAGTTTATTTTCGCCCAATTATTTAACTTCTATTCAATTTTTTGCTATAAAAGAAAAAACATTTGGTGTGCAAGTATCATTCTCTTGTTTCATTTCGTTCTTTTTGGTTTTATCTTACATTTTTTTTATACTTTTTATTTTTTTATTTTGGTTTTTTATTTTTATCTTTTTTAATTTTTTTTTTGTTTTTTTCTGTTTTTATTTATTTATATGTATATATTTTTTTTTGCTTTTTGTTTTACTGTATTGCAGTACTAATTTGTTATTTGCTTCCCTTCTTTTATTCCGCTCTAGCGCTTCAAGCGACCTCGACGTCGCCGCTTCCTTTTGCTTCATCTTCATGTTGTTCCGTGATTTGAATTTTGGAAATTGTTATGGACACATACGTTATTTCAGGATTTGGTATTCGAATTTCGTTATATTGCCCATAACCAAGATACCAGATCACTGTCATTACATGACTGCAGCATCCAACTGTTCGAGGCCCAATCTCACAAGTATAGAAATACTCCTTAACTGACTTTCTTCCGCACTCACTTTTATATAAGAGCACCAAAATGTGGTGATGCTTTGTACTGCGAAATCGCGATTTCATATATGCTTTCACTATCATTGGATCAGAAACACTTATGCCAAACTTCGCATAGTCCAATTCTGGATAACGTCGGGTGGGTTCGTATTTATGTACGAGAAAAATATCATCCTTTTGGTGCTGTGCGTAATAAGAAGCTGAATTTTTAATTTGGTAAGGCTCAAGACTCACTAAGTACAAGTCATCCAAAGTAAGTTTTGGAAATTGAAGTGTACGATTATTTTCCTCGTTATCGAGAGAGGTATAATTTATATCGATGTAAAGGACTTTAACCTTCGACAAATTATAATGGCTGACAACATCTTTCAAAAAGTTTTTGGTATGCATTCTAGATTTCATCAATGTAGCCAATTCGTTGAATTTCTTTTTTAAACGTCTAAACAATTGTTCGTTTACCCAACGAATTTTTGTTACAAATCTTGCCATGTTCGCTTCGACTGTGTCTCGCTGGCCGGTACCTGGAATATATGCAGTAATTCCTTTTTGTTTAAGTGAATCAACAGCGTCACGAAATCCATTGTCAAGAATCACTACATCATTTTCGTGCAGCGCTTCCAATGGCTCTTTGTAGCGTACCAAACAATCTTTCAGAATAACAGCATCATTGTGGGTAGCATCATATGGACGTAAGACATATAAAGCATACCCATCCGGAGCACATCCTACCATACTTCATCAGCGGCATTTTTTTTGCTCGCTCATCAACATCGAATAGAACCTTGGCCATGGGGGAATTGTGGCGAAGTAATAAACTTCGATCACCGTTGTTTAGAAATTGGGGAACAGAGTTATCAATCGAATCGCTTCGAGCAAGATTCATGTGACTGGCAATCGTTCTATCAGAACATCCGAACAAAAAAGACATTTGTTCGTTCGTCAACGACGTTCGCATCTTGCACAGAAGTACAGCCACATGCTTTGCCTCACACGATTGGGTATATGAACAAATTGTCCCGAATTGAATTTTATTAAATCCAAACCATGCCTTGAAATCTGCATCGCTGATTGTGTTGAAGTTGTCGATATTGAAAATATGCTCATTTCGAGAATTCTGGTGATAATTAAACATCAAATCGCTGATATGTTTCTGATGCTGAGCTAGCACTTCGTTTGTAACTTGTTTCACAAGTGGCCAGTAATTATCTATACCTAGATGACTTACACACATCTGGGCACTTGGCATGTCCAGAAACTTATAATTCATTAGCAAGAATTCACGCATTTTACTTGTCACGGAAACTAAGTTTCCTATTACCTTGCAACTAAATGTACATTGACAGTGAGATGTCAAGCCTTTACGGTAAATGGTCAAGTCAGGTGCGTTCAAATCAATCGAAACGACATCATTATTGTCCGACATATCGTAGCAAGACTTGCATATTTTGCTAGATGCCGGAATTTCGGAAATTGTGTCCAATTTTCGCTTTTTCATGTTGAAAGCCTGTCGTAGGTTTTTTACGGCTACTAAGGACAACTTACTTGCGTTATAGAATTTGCTCTCCTTAGACCGTTTTTGGTCGGAGCATCCCAAACAATTTATTGGCATTGAAAAATGCCTTTTTTTAAACACTTCAAAAAAATGTTATTCACGCTGGCGCCAAAAAAAAGTTAAGGAACGGAAAAATGTTGCCTGTTCAACGGTAGATTTGATAGTGGTTACTGTTAAATAATATTATCCATGCCTATACACGTATACGACAAGTGAATAGAACATATTGCATGATATAAATAAAGTGTGCTAATTGGCTACGCCAAAAGCCACATCCATACAGAAACAAACGAAGTATGATTTTGTCAAGGTAACAGTGGAACCTCTATTATCCGTCTCTCGATTAACCGTCATCTGCGTTAACCGTCACACCCTTTCCGAACTTTTTCCTAGCTTTTTTCCGATTTCCACGTAATATTGTATATAAAGTTGAAGAGACAAATGATTGACTTTGCATTTAAATATTTTGACGATTCTTTTCAATGTATGTACATATGTAAAAATGTGCAAAAACTCCTAAAAAACCCTGATTTCTCTTATTTTATAGCATCTCTCTATTAACCGTCTTTTCCATTATCCGTCACGCAGCTAGTCCGGTGCCTGACGGATAATCAAGGTTACACTGTACTTTGTTTTTATGTTATCAATGCACACAGAAACAAAAAATTGTCCGCTTCGAGTGTATTTCGATGTCCGGTGCCAGGAATATAAGATATAAATAATTGTTCTTTCTTCCTGAAATTGGCAAGGCCTGTTAGAGATGTACACGAATCGCATGAGGAGTGCGGCCCTTGAGCAAAAATGACGGAATCGGCTTTTACTCGCCTTAACTTTTAAGAACTGACTTGTGAATATCTCAAAGGCGCCACAAATCCAGAACACCATAAAAAAACTTGATGAAAGAAGCCACCGTTCCAGAGTTCTATAGACGGGAACAAGGTGGATCTTGAGGAGAAGCTTCTGCTTCAGGAACTAGGTCGCGAATATCTGAATTACTGTCTAAGTCCAGGAGAGAACCCAAAAAATCTTGAGAAAAACGATCATATCTCAATGTTTTGAGTGGTGGACCCACTGGATAAGGAGCTATAAACATTTTATCAACTTCAAGCATTTTGAAACAAATTCCTTCATTCCTTCCACCTCAACTACATGTTATAAGAATACATTTAGTTGCATAGATGTTCAAACATTCATCAACAGATGTTCAAATTCCTTATTAGCTCCTTCCCTCCACAAGACAAAAATCCGCGTCTTCTGCAACTTTGTGGAGAATTGAGTGTAGAACAATCTCTAGAAGAAAACTTTCTTCTAAAAATAAAAGTTTAAAAGTTTTTTGAGTTTAAAGAAGAAAAAACAAATACTTATTTCGTAAAAACAGGAAAAAATGTCAGGAAAATGGAAAATTCGGAAAATCTTTGTACTGTAAAAAAAACTTCGGACTTTCACCTTTCATTAGTGCACCACATCACAGAAATCGGTTAAAGGGTCTACACTTAATAAATAGTCTAAGTAATGCCTGCACCGGAAACTTCTTGAAGGAGGAGGGGGGAAAAAGCACGAGGATCAACTTAAGAATTCATTTCCAGCTCGGCCCTACTTTCATATAAAATTAGTTCAAGCCGTAGTTTCGTGGGTGACGAAACAGGAAAAATTTTGGACTTTTCTTCGGTCGCTCTTTTTGCAGCGCAAAAACTATTTCGTCGTTGGGTCCGGCATTTGTGACGCAATTTTTTTTTAAAAATTTTCAGGAAATTAAAACTTTGAACACAAGATTCTATTCAAACAAACTTCTGCGTATTATCTCAAGCGATAGCATTAATTTTGGAAGCGGACTCACGGACTGCGTCACACTCTACCTTTTAAGAGGTTTTTGTTGGGATACCGGGATAATGCAACTTCTAGAATCGGGAGGGATGACACATATCTATAAAATTACGGCAGTTTGAAGTTTGCCTCTTAAAGCAAAGTTGGTGATTTTTGAATTACATTTTAGAGAAAATAGTTTCACGATTTCTTGTAGAGGGTAAGACGTGCTTTTCGTAGCTGCCGGCTCAATTTTGTTTTTACGAGTACTTTTGCGGCTAACATAAATATTATTATTTTGAATGTATTTAGTGAGGTCAAATTTAATTCGGCCAAATTGTAGTGAATAAGTTTTTCGTTAAAGTAAGGCTAAGACTAGTGTTTTTGCTTCGGTTATGATTTTGTTTTGGTGAGTTGTGCGGGACTTGTTTTTGTCTTGATTCGCATACTTGTGAACTTTTGAAATTGTTTATTTCTGTTTCTACTTTGGTGTAATAAAAACAAAAATTAAAGCTACAAGTTCAGACCCCCAACTAGAATGATATACGACGGTGCATTTTATAGAGTGATGCCTTAGTTTCGACTCAAATCCATTTGTTTTCTCGATTGGGTGTTTCTATGTAATTGCTCGCGTAAATATCTTATGCCGACGAATAACTACCGAAGTAACACGTTTTAGTACGAATGTATTCTCTTGAGAGATCACATTGATAGCAGGTAAAATTGTTCTCACCTGACGATTTTTGTTTTCGCATGCATATCACGACTGTGTTTCACTCTCTTTGTATCCGGGGCGAACGGATTATAAGATCAGTTTATTAGACCCGTTCGAAGAACGAAGTTCTCCGAAAAGGGTTCTTATGCGTTTACCATAAGTAAGACCCGCGAGTAGGGGGGAAGCACCGATCATGGTCCTTAGATGACGAATCAGCAATAAACATTTGCAGGAGACCCGTACGTATCAGAATAGATGTGGCAAACTAAATAGATGTTACAAAAAGATTCGCACGTATCAAAGTAAATGTTGCCTTAACTCTTAAGTGTATGAAATTACGTCGACATTAAATTTGATTGGAAATTGCCGAAAGGGCAATATTGAAAAACCCGTCCGATGAAACGGCGTGAAAGTCTCTCCAAATATTCAAGCAATCTTCAAAATAAAAAAAAGTTAAAATATTTTTAAAAAAGTAAAAACTTTTTTTCAGACATATTTTCAAAAAGTGTGATTTGTACTACCGCCGATATTAGAACCGACCTAGAGCAAGGCCTCTGACCCATACTTCCATATAAACGCTAACATAATAAACGGCCATATTGGGAGGCATCATGACAGACGTATCACCGAAACCAAACAATTTTTCCTTTGACACCGATCTTCTATCTCTAATAGTTTTCAAAATTTTTGAATTTTTCCAAAAGATCGATGCACCCTAACATTAGCGGCCGTATTGGCAGGCATCGCGACATGACACGCCACACCTAAACCAACAACTTTGCCCTTGACATCGATCTTCTATATCTTATCGTTCTCAAGATATTTGAATTTTTCGAAAATATATTGTCTAGATCGATCCACCCTAACATTAACGGCCATCTTAGGTTCGGCCCGGGCCCGTATTTTTTCTTGGATGCTCTTAAGGCTTTCATTACCTATCGAATAAAAAAAAATAACGAAAATCGAATGGAATTTACTCAATTTATGTATAAAAAACAAGTAGGGCCCTAGTGGGTCTGCTTCTTTAGGGCTCTAGCTAGGTCAAGCGACTCAAATTAAAAAAAAATTTCCATTAATTGCTGGGCATTTCCAGACCTTTCGATTGAATTTTTTTTTTGAAAATCGGAAAAAATTTGCTCCAGTTTTGCACAAAAAACACGTAGGGCCTTGTAGAGACTCAGTTTTAGAGCCCTGGCTGAGTCCAGGCGCTCAGATTCAAAAAAGTTTCTTCCATAAATTGTAGGGAATATCCTTTATCTTTTGATTAAAAACATATGAAAGGACCCGTACGTATCAGAATAGATGCGGCAAACAGAGTTGATGTTACGAAGAGACTCGAACGTATTTAAGTAAACATTGCCTTAACTCTTAAAGTATGAAATTGCGTTCACAGTAACTTGCATTGGAAATTGCCGATAGGGCAATATTGAAAAACCCCTCCTAAGAAACGGTGTAAAAAACCTTTCCGAAAGCACAAAATTGACCCCCAAATAAAGAAAAACGTTCTACTCAATTTTCTCTACAACATAGAAAAAACCATTTTTGGGCTAGAGTTGACCTTAGTACCGACCTAGGGCCCTAAGTAGAGGCCTCGGACACAAAATTCCATAGCCAAAAATGTTTCCCTCAATTTCCTCTGCAACATAGCAAAAAAAATTATTTTTTTTGGTCAGGACCACTTGAGCCTTAAGAACAGGCAAAAGTTTCTTTTATGAACTGTCGGTCATGCCTAGATCTTTCAAACAAAATAAAATTTCGAAAATCGGAAAAAATTTACTCGAATTATGTACAAAAAACGCATAGAGCCTTAGCAGAGACTCGTTTTTAGTGCCCCAGCTAAGTCCAAGTGCTCAAAATCAAAAAAAAATAATTTTTTCAAACAAAAAAAAAAATTATGAAAATCGGAAAAGATTTTCCCGAGTTATGGGCAAAAAACACATAGAGCCCTAGCAGAGACTCGACTTTAGTGCCCTAGCTAAGTATAAGGACTCAAATTCAAAAAAGTTTCTTCCATAAATTGTCCCAGGTCTTTCAAACAAAAAAAAAATTGAAAATCAGAAAAGATTTACTCGAGTTATGTACAAAAGACCAAAAATCACTTAAACGGCCCTATCTTGGTGGCCCTTGGGCCGATAGATTCAATCACATAAAAGATTTTTCAAATATCTTTCAGGGCAAAAAAAGTTTTTGAAAATCGGTTGAGTTTTACTCGAGATATCGTGTTGACAGACGGGCGGACGGACGGACGGACGGACATTTTTTTTATTGCTGATTCGTCATCTAAGGACTATGATCGGTGCTTCCCCCTAATCCCAGGTCGAAATTCCGCTGTTTACAAACGTCGTGGTAAACGCAATAGACCCCTTTTCGAAGAACTTCGTTCTTCGTAATGGTCTAAAAACATATGAAAGGGAATGTAAGAATGCAAGAATAGATGTGGCAAACAGAGTTGATGTTACGAAAAGACTCGAACATATTTCAGTAAATATTGCCTTACGTCCACATTGTATTGGAAATTGCCGAGAGAGCAATATTGAAAAACCCGTCCGAAGAAACGGTGTAAAAAAGGAATTCCGAAAGTACAAAATTGTCCCCCAAATTGACAAAAATCTCAATTTTTTATACAACATAGCAGAAAGCCATTTTTTTGTCTAGGGCAGACCTTAGGACCGACTCGACTTAGGACCATAAGGAAATGCCTCGGACACATACTTTCATAGATAAAATTGTTTCCCTTAATTTGCTTTCAAAATTTGTTTTTGAATAAAATTTTATACTCGATTACCTCTCAAATAGAAAAAGAATCAACAAAATCAGTTGGGATTTATCCAACTTATGCAAGCGAACACGTTGGGCTCTAATAGAAACTCAGTTTTAGGGTCCTGACTGAGTCCAAGGGTTTCTACTCAACAAATTTTTTTCCATTAAACGGGAGACTTTCGATCAAAAAAAATTTGAAAATCGGAAGAGATTTACTCGAGTTATTTACAAAAAGCATGTAGAGCGCTATCAGAAACTCGTTTTTAGTGCCCTGGCTATATCCTAGGGCCCAATCTCAAAAAAGTTTCTTCTATAACTATCCACTAAAAAAACAACCTACTGGTTTTTTATACATAAATCGAGTAAATTCCATCCGATTTTCGTGACTCTGTTTCTATTCGATAGGTAATGAAAGCCTTAAGAGCATCAAAAAAAAAAAAAAATTGTGGGCGCGAGCCGAGCCTAAGATGGCCGCTAATATTAGGGTCAGAGATGGAACGGTAATATTACGCTGGAATATTACCCGGTAATATTACGTAAAATTACGTAATATTACCCGAAGCTCGGTAACATTGGTAATTTAAAGTCTCGGTAATATTACGTAACTTACGTAATATTACCGAGTAGGGCAACCAAAATATTTAGAACGACTGAAATATGACGGGAATCGAAGTTCAACATAACGAATATAGATACATAGATTTAGATATAGATTTTATAGATGTTCGTAGTATTTTTAAAAATTTTCAATTAAGGTGAGAAATCGAGCTAGGGGTGTTGCAGGTCAGAAGAAAAAATAACCTAAAATCGACCCACCCTAGCTGTAACATACGCTTCAAACAAGAAAAACTGATGTTTTTTATCTGCGAGTTGTACAATGTGTTCAAAAAAAGCGAGGGAGGAATTTGATGTGAATGTATAAAGTAGCTCGATATTCTTTTTCGAAGTACCGTTGTGTAGAAAAAAACCGGAAGAGTTTTCTCATTCCTCGTAATCTCAGGAGGCAAGGGGGGCTCAGCCCCCCCTGAGCGTCCTCAGAGCCCCCCTGGCGAACAGAAATGTTGCGAATTTTGCGGATAAATATAAATCTTGACGTCATGATCGTTTTCAATACTTGAAATTTTCGCCTGCGGTGCAATCATTCTTTTCTTTTCCAATCTCAATTCAATGTTTCCATTTCGTTATTGAAATAGATTTTCGGTTCTACATTGCAAGAAAAAACTTTTGACACTCTTAACGACATCGGCGTGTTATCGGTCACATATACTGAGCTGTTAGAATTTTTGGTCACATATACTGGGATGTTAGAATTTTTGCTATAAAATGGTAATCAGAACTGTATACTTTCATAGAAAACCAAAATTTGCAATTAAATTTTGAAAAGTTTTCGCCTGAAAATTTGAAATATAACATTCACCACCCACTCAAACTAAACTTTTTATTTTTCTCGCATAAGAACAGTACTAAAAATTTTTTTCCCTGCAGCGTTATAATAGAAGCTGTATGCTAGCTGCTAACAAAACCTGCGGCAAAAATTTACGAAATTTTTTATAAATAGTGTGAGCGATTTCAGGAAAATATGGGAAGTGAAGGACAAATTCTATTGTCAAAACTTAGAGTAGCTTGTTTTTAAAAATCCGTTGCTGTATATATTTTAGGCGGAGGGGAACTTCGTACATTTAACTTACATTTTGTGAGTTAAACGAACCAACAAGAAGATAATTTCATGTGAAAATAAGTAATGAGATTATTTTGGAAAAATGGAAACGCCATGAATAATACTAAATTTTTCAAAACCTTGTGAAAAAAATTTTTCGCTCGCTCCGCTCGCGATTTCTGACACCGGTTCTGTTTCAAAAACGAAGCAGAGTCGTGTGTGCGTCCTAAAAAGCTGGGAAATAAACAAAAGTTCTATGTGTGAGGCACGGCAAATAATTTAGGAGGGGAGGGGGGTGGCACCGGTTAAACACAAACCACCTTCTATCGGCGACCTTGTTTAACGAAAATCCTATATCAAAAATATTAATGTATTAATGTTAAATGCGCGGAATAAAGAGAATTTTCTCAAAATTTCATATAATTTTATCAATTCGGTGGGTGGGGCTCGAGCCCCCCCTGGCAGCCGACCTTGGCTACGGGCCTGGGCTCCAGAGATTCCAGGGGGCAAAGCCCCCAATGCCCCCCTAGATACGGCCGTGGACCCTACTGTGAAGCATGTCCTTTTCATTTACCAAGTAAGTCAGGTGTTCAGAATTTGTGAACTTACAAACAATTTCTTTCGCAAAATGAATGACGTGTATGCATATAAGGAGCATGCCGTGAACACAAGTTCCAATCTAGTCGCGACAGATCTAAACTTCAAATTTATTTATTTATTTCGGCCAACGGCTTTCGCTAACTGGCTATTACGTTTAAAATAAACACATTTAAAAAAATTAGAAGAAAAATTTACGCAAAACCGAGGATGGACTGACGACCCGGTCGACCCGTCGAAGTCGACACCCACCTTTTGCTCCTTGTCCAATTAAGTAGAGAGTAAGATATTGTAACTGAAAATGAAAATAGCCCGTCGAGTTGTTCCGTGAAGCATCAACGTCTCGTGCAGCCAATGGTCGACCTGAAACAAAAGGGATTAGCGGAAGCTAGTCGTCTTGACTAGCTGTTTTTGCACAAGTCGACGTAACTTAGACCTACATTTGAGTTTCAATTGAGAGTCGTGAGACCTGAGTTGACTAATCAGCTTCTGATTAGAGTGAGAACCAAAGGTTCAGTATAAATATAGATAAAAGGGTTTTGACATCGATTATGAAATTCTGGTCTTACTATTCAGTTTATATTTAATTTTCAACTTCCTGATAGTCATCTTGAACGATTCACGTGGTACGCCTGGTACGTTTTGAAACCACAGTACTGACAAGCGGTTAAATGCCATGCACATGTTATTGATTGGCTCATAAAGACCATATTTTGTCCTGTGTTCGTCAACAACGAGAAAGTCATCAGCATGAATAGGTCTGGAATTCTGCGCCGGGCGAGTGTTTCAACGTTGATCGATTCGCATCTCTCAATAGGTTTTCGTCCCGTTTCACCATCCGCCTCAGTGCGTTCATCAAAAAAATTTTCTGAATAGATTCAATTCTGTCAACAAATGTGTCTTGGTAAGGATGCCAAACAACTGAAACATATTCTAAGTAAGAACGGAAATATGCAAAGTAAATACTTTTTAAAGTTTTAATATTCTTAAATTCCTTACATGTTCTCATAGCGAAGCCAAGATTTTGCAATTATATATTCAATGCGTTGACTGAATGTGAATTTTTGGTCCAAGAGGATTCCCAAATCTTTAACAGACCTTAACAGAGTCTACGCAATATCATCGATATTGTATCCAAACTCAATTTTGGATCAACGTTCAAATAAAGTTGGCTTACTCTGCACCATCGTAGAAACCTGTTCAAGTCACGTTGAAGAGCACTTGCGTCAAGAACATTTTTAATTTTCATGAAAATCTTCAAGTCGTCAGCATACATTAAGTAAGCTGAAGTAGAGAAAACTTTTGTGGCATCGTCC
This sequence comes from Pseudolycoriella hygida, assembly GCA_029228625.1. Taxonomy (NCBI): domain Eukaryota; kingdom Metazoa; phylum Arthropoda; class Insecta; order Diptera; family Sciaridae; genus Pseudolycoriella; species Pseudolycoriella hygida. The sequence goes on from CM055403.1 coordinate 91,270,927, forward strand.
ATGAATAAAATTAACAAGAGAGGGCCCAGATGGCTGCCCTGGGGAACGCCGGATGTAACGTTAAACGTTCGAGATGAACAATTCGCTAATTTGACAAATTGTGAGCGTCCATTCAGATAAGAGACAATCCATGCTAACAGGTTCGAATGAACACCCATTTGGTTCAACTTGTGCAAAAGGATCGAATGCATTTCTGAAATCGGTGTATATGACGTCTAACTGATGCTTAGTAGCATAGCTAACAAACTCAGCTACATTTGTCGTTGTAGATCTGCGCTTGGTGGATAATATACAGGTGACGATATCTTCAAATAGTTTCCCAATTGTTGGTAGAATAGCTACACCTCTGAAGTTTTCAACATTAGTTCTAGAAGCACTTTTAAAAATTGGCGTTTGTGTTTTCCATATTGTCGGAAATTTCCCAGTTGAGAGGGATAAGTTCAAAATGCGAAGTAGTGGAGGTGACAGACTCTCAGCACAAGCTTTTAATAAAATTGGAGAGATTTTATCTGGACCTTAACCCTTACTAGTGTCTATACAACTCTAAAGGTTCAAAACGTCTTGGATCTCAAAAGAAATGGATCCAATGTCAATGTGCTTTTCTATGTGGTACATTTTTCCGATAAGTCAGAACTACTCTCACTGTCAGCTACACGTTTCGTTAAGATTACCAGCCTTCTTATTACCTCTAGACACAATAGAAGGGTAACCTGTAGTCTTTCTTCGGTATTAGCCAAATATTTTTTTTAAAGGCCTGGTCACGCAACGAAAGAACTTCTTCATTTTTAGTTTCAGTTTTTCGTCTGGGTTTGTTTCATTTTTAAGTCGCTTGTGAGTTTTGCTTATTCTACTTTTTAGATTGCGCAAACGCTGATTATACCAGGGTGGATCGTTAATAACCATTTTATTTTTGAGCGGAATAAATTTCTCTAATTATTCACTAAATTAACCTGCAGCAATGCAAAAAGACAATGAGCGTTTACTGTAATGATCTGAAAATGAGTCAGACGGACATTTCGTTAATACAAGGGCCTTGGATCAGGAGTGATAAAATTCATGGGTTCGGGAAACTGCATGACCGTCTCTTTTATTGTTTAAAGGGAGGCAGACCCAGAGCAGATATTCATGTTTCGAAAAATGAGAATGCAATAATACTGAATCAGCTCACAGGTGATGACCTGGTGGCAGTTAGAATTTGTAGGAAAGCAAATGAGGGGGTCGATTTTGTCATAGTTTCATCTTATATGCCATATAACTCACCGACACCACCACCGGGAGTTTCTTTGGAAAAAACCGTCGAATTTGGCTTACGCGAAAACGTCCCATTGATAGTTGGAGCTGACGCCAATTCTCATCACACGATTTGGAGTAGCTCTGATATCAATAAAAGAGGTTAAGTCCTGATAGAGTATCTAGTGACAACGGATGTTTTGGTGATGAACAAAGGGAAAAGTCCTACTTTTGAAAACTCAGTGAGAAAAAAAAGGATAGACGTGACGTTAGCTTCATGTAGTGTATCTGAAAGGAAACACTCTTGGAAACACAAGCTGATTAAATTCAACCTAATGGGCCTTTTCCTGAACCCAAGGAAAACGAACTGGGATATTTATAGAGCAAAGTTTAGCGAGAAATTGGGCGAAATACCTTAACAAGAACTTTATGTTACTGCAGACTGTTTGGAAAAAGCAAACAAAGACGTCACGGCTGCCATCATTGACGCCATTGAATTTGAATGCCCACTCCAGACTCCTAGACCACTGTGTAAGGACTCGCTCTGGAGCAAAGATCTAGCAGAGAAGAAGAAGCAGTTGAGAAAAGCCGGGAACAAAGCAGGTAGGAAAAACTTAGATGAAGATGAAAAGGAAAAGTGTAAATAAACTCACAGAGAGCTTCTGAAGGATTACAAACTAGCACACGAACAGCTAAAAGAAAAGTCCTAGTTATAAATACGTTCGAGTCTTTTCGTAACATCAACTGTGTTTGCCACATCTATTCTGATACGTACGGGTCCCTTCATATGCTTTTTTGTTTGAAAGACCTGGGTGGGCATAGCCGACAATTTATGGCAGAAAATTATTTGAATTTGAGTCCTTGGACTTATCTAGGGCACTAAAAACGAGTCTCTGCTAGGGCTCTATGTGTTTTTTGTGCATAACTCGAGTAAATCTTTTCCGATTTTCATATTTTTTTTTTGTTTGAAAGATCTGGACATGATCGACAATCTGTGGAAGAGGCTTTTTTGGATTTGAGTCCTTGGAGTTAGTTAGGGCACTATAAACCAGTCATTACGTGTTTTCCGTACATAACCCGAGTTAATCTTTTCCGATTTTCAAAAAATTTTTTTGTTTGAAAGATCTAGGCATGACCGACAATTTATAAAAGTAACTTTTGCCTGTGCTTCGGGCTCAAATGGGCCTCATATCGGTCCTTAGCTATGTTGCAGAGCAAATTGAGGGAAACATTTTTGTCTATGTGTATGTGTCCTCTACTTAGGGCCCTAGGTCGGTACTCACAAAAATGGTTTTTTGCTATGTTGCAAAGAAAATTGAGGAGGGGGTCATTTTTGTGCTTTCGGAAAATATTTTTACACCGTTTCTTCGGACGGGTTTTACAATATTTCCCTATCGGCAATTTCCAATACAATTTCATGTGGACTTAAGGCAATATTTACTTAAATACGTTCGAGTCTTTTCATAACATCAACTTTGCTTGCCGCATCTATTCTGATACGTACGGGTCCCTTCATATGTTTTTTGTTATTTTTTGTTTTGTATTCTTTAGTTTTTCCTTTTCATTGACTTTATTTCATAACTATCAGCTAGTGTATACACCGCTGATGAAAATAAATAAACAAATAATCAGAGTGAGCAATCCCTCGGTTAGAGTAAAAGCATTTGGTTGTGAAGATAAATAGACTTCTCTTCTGCAGTTGACGTGGAACAGTGACTGAATCACAGTGACAGTGACAGCGATCAGACGTAAAAAATTTTAATTTTAATTCGATCGCGATCAAAAAGTTTTCATTAGTTAAATTCAACTTTATTATTCCGAAAATGAAGTAGTGATTTGTTATTACCGCAACAAACAGTTTAAATTAAAAGCTAGCTTGGAAACTTTTAGAAATAGTTGATGTTTTGATCAATATAAAAATGTGCTAAGTTTCAAAAGCATTCAAATGTGAAGACCAAAACGAATCAAATTTCCCTAATAAGTGCTTGTAAAAAACTAACTGTGATCTTTTAAAAAGGAATAAGATACTGACTACTCAATAAACAACTTAGTGTTTCCCTGAAAAAATAAAAAAGAAAAAGAGAAAAAATTAGCTCTTAAGCCATTCAGACGGAATTTCAACCACACTCTGTAAATTATCCAAGGTGACCTTTCATAAATCACTCTTGTGTGTGTGCAGCATCAACGGTGGATGGAGTGGTGTATGAGAACCCACCACTCTTGCTTCTCACACATAGGACTTTAGCAATAAACTCAAGTTCACCATAGTCAAGTTTAGAACCAGATGTTCGAAACGACAAAGAAGCTTCGATTTTTTTTTTTTTTTTTTTGACATTTAAAACAAACACCTTTCGGCTATAATTTTAGTATTAATAATCCCAACGAAAAAAAAACGAATTTGATTTCATCTTTTCTTTTGTTTTTTTTTCTTTTGCTGTTATTAAGAAATTTTGTAATCGATATTTACTAAAGTACAATCGGAGTATGAACAATACAACATCAAACGTTATTTTGTGTTCAATTTGCAAGTTAAACATCAACAATAGATGCAAACCCCTACAGTGCATTTCTTGCAAAAAATCATTTCATCTCCAGTGCGTAAACAAAAGTCAAAATAAATATAAATCGAATGAAAACAAAAACCTTTGGACGTGCTCCATATCGTGCAAAAGGCTCAGTATCGACTCCTCGCAAAAAAACAACACACAAACAATTACACACGGAACAAGTTCCTTCAACGACGCCCCATTCAGCTTAATATCAACGAAACTCGATACAATAATTTCCACGCAAAAACACCTAGCTGACGAATTCGATAACTTCAGCAATCGCATTAACAACATTGAAAGTGAAAATCAGCACTTTGTGTCTGAATTACACAAATATCATACCAAATTAGACACTTTCAATACTTCAATCCAAGAGATACGCTCCCAAATAAATATTATTGGTCAACAGCAACTAGATTGCCATATGAACGTCATCGGAATACCACAAAAAGCGGACATCGACCCAGTCAACTTCATCAAAGCAATTGGTCAAATTCTTCAGCGCCCGATTTCCTTTGCAGATATCGTTAATATACATTCTAACCCCTCCTCCAAGGGTGACACTTCAACACTTTTGGTTAAATTTGCAAATTCAGCAATTAAAACACAGCTTATTGCTAACAAAAAATCGTATGGCACATTGAAGGCTAATCAGCTAATACATAATCTACCATCGAACCAAAACTCGGAAATATTGCTACTTCATCATATGACACAACATAATTTGACTCTCTACAAGGCAGCAAACCAGTTTAAACATCAAATCGGTTACAAATTTGTTTGGTTCCAAAATAACACAGTGTTGATGAAGAAAAACACCAAACACCCCGTGGTCAAAATCAACTCCATTGAAGATTTAATTCATCTGGGAATCACCTTTAATAATTAACGAAACAACCAACGATCTTCAAGCATTTCCGTGTCAACAACAACAAAAGTACAAGTAATCACAATTTAATTAAATTATAGTTTCCTTTCTTATTTTGCTATTTCCACTTAATCTCAATTTTTAGTTTTTACTTTCTATTTCAAAATGTCAGTATTCAATATTAGATACAGCAATAGCAATAACGTCACCATACCTCAAAAATACAATTTCATCATACTATATCTCAATATTCGAAGCATTAGGTACAAAATAGAGGAATTGGAAATTCTTGCAGCTCGGTTTCATAAGCTTCCTGATGCAATAGTCCTCAGTGAGAACTGGCTGAGAGAAGGTGAAGGAAGTTTTTTTAACTTAAATGGTTTTGTTGCTTATCACGGAATAAGAAAGGATAAGGAAGGTGGCGGTCTGAGTGTTCTTGTGAACTCTTCCTTGCAATCAAATCTGGTCCTTAACGAAACAATTGGCGTCTCAAATGTTGTCATTGTATCTCTACCAAAATTAAAACTTAACATCTGCGGATATTATCGTCCAATTGATAAAGATGACACGAGAGATTTTTCCAACCTAATTTCCACTCTTGATGACGTCCTGGCAACGAATGCTGAAACTATTTTGTTAGGTGATCTGAATGTTAATCTGTTATCAAGGGATTCAGAAACAATTAAATATGAGGCAATTGTCAACTCAAATGGCTTCTCCATTCTTAATAAAATAGATCTGAAACATGCAACGAGAGTAACTTCGACTTCCAAATCGATAATTGATCATGTTTTGTCAAATAAATGTAACGTAGACTACTACGTGAAAGTTATGGAACCTCAAATAAGCGACCACAAAGGCATTGTAGTTGGTCTTGAACTCCAACTCCCAAAATTAAAAAAGTACCACTTCAAAGATGTCATAAACCACTCCAACCTTTTGGCTGATATGCAGTCCATCGACTTCGTCTCAGTGAATGACTTTTCCACCCTCATCTCAACAATACAAGACCTCACATCTAGGCACAGAAAAACAATCAAAGCTATCAAGAAAAAAACATCGGAACCGTTTATTGATGACGAAATTTTGTTCCTCACCAAGAAACGTGACAAACTCTTTCATCTAGCTAAGCAATTTCCTAACAATTTCAACCATATTTCTAGACTAGCTAACATTAAAAAACATATCAAATATAAAGTTCGCTTCAAGGAATACTATTCGGCACAGTTTTGTGCTACTGAAAATCCAAAACAGTTTTGGGAAGTAACAAAAAAGCTTACTTACTTACTTTACCGGCACTACAACCCATTAAGGGTCTTGGCCTTCTCCAACATGCTTCTCCAACCGGGCCTATCTGCAGCTAACGTCTCCCAGCTGGTTACTCCCACAGTTCTTAAGTTGGCAAAAGCAGCGTCGCTCCACCTGGACTTGGGTCGCCCTGCACTCCTTTTGCCTTCAGGTTTGGACTTCAGAATTTTTTTTGGAATACGATGTTCATTCATTCGTTGTACGTGACCGAGCCAACGTAGTCTATTTATTTTTGTTGTTCTGACTATGTCGGGCTCTCCAAAAAGCTCTATGAGCTCGTGATTATATCGTCTGCGCCATCGGTTCAGTTTTCGGTCAAATACTGGTCCAAATATTGTACGCAGTACCTTTCGCTCGAACGTATGCAGAGATTGTTCATTTTTCTGTGTCAAGCACCACGACTCCGAACCGTACGTAACTACCGGTCTGATCACAATTTTATAAAGTGCGCATGTTGAATTTCGGCTTACTGACTTGGACTTTAGAATTTTCAGCAGGCTGAAATAACTCCGGTTGCCCAAAGTTACTCGCCTTTTTATTTCGTCCGCAATGTCGTTGTTTATGTTCAGCTCTGATCCAAGGTATACGAACTTATTGACCATTTTGAATGTGTGTGTGTCGATCGTTACGTTATCTTCCCGATATCGATTCGTAGGTGGGATGATCATGTATTCCGTTTTTCCGTCATTGACCTTCAACCCAAGGTCGGTACCTTTCCTCTCCAAGGCCATAAACTTATCTTTAACAACATCCATAGTTCGGCCAATAATGTCCAGGTCATCTGCAAAACCAAGCAACTGACTGGACTTGGAGAAATGGTGCCGCTGGAGTCTATGTCCATGGTTTGAACAGCTGCTTCGAGTGTTAAATTGAAAAGCAGCGTTGCAAGAGGATCTCCTTGACGTAGGCCTTCCTCAATGTCGAAAGTCTCTGACATTTGATTGCGGATCCTTACTCGGCTGTTAGCTCCGTTTAGTGTTAGCTTCGTTAGCGAGATCAGTTTGTTGGGAATTCCGAACTCCTCCATGACTCTCCATAGCTTACTTCTTCTAACACTGTCATAGGCTGCCTTGAAGTCAACGAACAAATGGTGTGTTTCAATGTTGTACTCCTTGCACTTCTCCAAGATCTGTCTGATATTAAACAGCTGGTCCGATGTTGAACGACCTACACGAAAACCACTTTGGTATTCACCTATCGTAGATTCCGTGTATGGATGAAGGCGCTGATATAGAATATTTGCAAATATCTTGTAAGCAATATTCAGCAGAGCGATTCCTCGAAAATTGCCACACTCCAATTTGTCACCTTTTTTGTATATGGGACAAAGTATGCTGGTCTTCCACTCTTCCGGTAACTCCTCGTCATTCCAGATGCGTATGATGAGCTCGTGCATCTCCATACATAGCGCGTTGCCGCCGTTCTTGAAAAGTTCACCGGGTAGGTTGTCAGTCCCCGGGGCTTTGAAATTTTTGAGCTTTAAAATTTCAGCTTCAACTTCTTGCATCGTTGGTTCTTCTATGTATGGTTGCGCAGTCTGAAATGGCAATTCGTCGTTTTCGTCGTCTCGGTTGAGCGGTCTGTTCGGGTTAAGCAGTTCCTTAAAGTACTCAGCCCATCTCGCGATACACCTTTCCTCATCTGCTAAGACCAATCCATGCTTGTCCTTACACAGCAAAGGTTGTTGACTGTAACCGTTTCTGGATTCGTTCACTTTCCGGTAAAAGTTCCGAGTCTCCTTCCGATTGCCAAACTTCTCAATTTCGATCAAAACTTCCTTGTCACGCTGTCGCTTTTTCCGTCGGAAGAGTTTTCTCTCGAAATTTCTTTTAGAACGGTACTCTTCCTGGCCAGCTCGAGTGAATCTACTTAGAGTTTTCAGGCGAGCTGCGTTTTTGTCGTCCATGGCCTTCTGGCATTCATCGTCAAACCAGATATTTCTTTTATTTCCCGTTTTCGTTCCCACTGTCTCTGCTGCGGCGCTCTCTACATTCCGTCTAATTTGATTCCACGCATCGTCTACGCTTCGTTGTTCGCTGACCATTCCGGCAATAATATTCGTCTCCAGCCTGTCGACATATTGACGTTTAATGTCTTCGTTCTGTAGTTTTTCCACGTCCCACCTTTCCAATGCCGGTTGTCGATTGTGTTGAACCGATATTCGAGACCTAACTGCCGCTCTCACCAGGTAGTGATCGGAATCTACATTCGGTCCTCTACAGCTTCTGACATTCAACATATTTGAACAGTGACGTGCATCTATCAAAATATGGTCAATCTGGTTTTTGGTTCGTTTATCCGGTGATACCCATGTCGCTTTGTGGATGTCTTTATGTTGGAAATAGGTACTGCTGACAACCATGTTTCTTGATGCTGCAAAATCAACCACCCGCGTTCCATTTTCGTTCGAGTTTTCGTGAAGGCTATGTTTACCGATTGTGGGACGATAAAATACTTCGCGGCCTATTTTAGCATTAAAATCTCCAAGCACAATTTTAATGTCTCGTTTCGGCGCTCCATCATATACATCCACCAGTTTCTCGTAGAATAGCTCCTTCACCTCGTTGTCGCTTTCCTCCGTAGGCGCATAAACGTTTATAAGAGTGTAATTGAAAAATTTTCCTCTTATCCGTAGAGAGCACAATCGCTCGTCAACAGGACGTCAACAAAAAAGCGCTTACGAATAAATCCCCTGACCCAGCGCAATGTCCTGAAATTGTTGTTAACGGTCTCCGACTCCATGAACCGCTAAGGATTGCTAACGCCTTCAACAAATACCTTACCAGTGTTGGATCTTCCTCTGTTTCAAACGGTCATTACAACCATCCAAAAAACTTAAGTTACCTGCGAGACTTTGAGTTCGAATTGACAACCCCAGAAACAATATCTCAATTCATAAATGGCTTGCGCTCAGGTGCTGCAGCGGGTTGTGACGGAATAAGTGTTAAGTTTCTAAAACGCTATAGCCCATTGTTATCTGACTGCATTTCACGCCTCATCAACAAAGCTATAGAAACGACACATTTCGAAAGCACCCTGAAATGCGCGAAAGTAATAGTATTATCGAAAGGTGACGATCCAACTGACATGAACAATTACATACCTATATCTTTGCTAAATTGACGGAGTGTATATTGCTAGTTGTTATGCACCACCAAGATGGAAGATTGTGCAGTTCGAACGAATGCTGGAATTAATGACAGGAGAGCTAACGGGACTAAGCCCAGTTAACATTGGAGGAGACTTTAATGCATGGGCAGTCGATTGGGGTAGTAGATTGACAAATGAAAGAGGCTTCATGCTGCAAGAAGCGCTAGCAAGGCTGAATGTGGTCCTGGCAAACGTGGGAGACACAACTACCTTTCGCAAGAACGGACGAGAGTCGATTATTGACATTACATTCTGCAGTCCAGCACTAGTGCCCGGTCTGAATTGGAGAGTGGATGAAGGGTACACATATAGCGACCATCAGGCACTGAGGTATACCGTAAAGAAGGGCGCGGTGTCGGTAAGACAGACGACTCATGAAAAAGAGAGAAGATGGAAGACGGGAAATTTTGACGAGGAAGTTTTTAAGGAATACCTCCAAGCAGAAGACGAACACGAAGAGAAATCGGTAGGTGAATTGACGAAAACCATGGTGCTTGCATGTGACGCGGCGATGCCAAGAAGGATAGAGCCGAAGAAAGGACGAAAACAAGCATATTGGTGGAACGAAAAAATAAGACTCTTGCGCGCGGACTGTTTTAAGACAAGAAGGAGGATGCAGAGGGTCAAAAAGGACGGTGCGGTACGGGCGGCGAGGCATGACGAACATCGAAAGGCAAAATTAGAATTAAAGCGGGCAATCCGGGATAGCAGGAAACTTTGTCTTAAGAAGCTGTGCCAGGACGCTGATGCGAACCCGTGGGGCAAAGTGTACAAGATTGCGATGGCGCTGATTAGAGGCTCATCGGTGCCAAAAGAAAGTTGTCCTGAGAAGCTAGGCGCCATAGTGAGAGGGCTATTCCCACAGCATGAACAGGTCCCATGGCCGCAAACTCCTTATGACCAGGAGACTGAAGATAGACAAGAACGATCGTTCACTATAGAAGAGATACAGATGGCTGCCAAAAAGACCAAAAATACAAGGCGCCAGGACCGGATGGGATTCCCAATATAGCTATAAAGACGACAACATCTACGAAGCCGAACATGTTTAGACTGACGATGCAGAAGTGCCTTGACGATGGACATTTTCCTGATAGCTGGAAAAAACAAAAGCTGGTCCTAATACCAAAACCAAGGAAGCCGCCAGGTAAGCCATCATCATACAGACCTGTGTGCTTGCTAGATGGAATGGGAAAACTGTTTGAGGCTATAATCCTGAACAGACTAAAGAAATACACAGAGGGCGAACGCGGACTGTCAGACGACCAATTCGGATTTCGAAAAGGGAGATCGACGATTGACGCCATAAAGAAAGTGATGGAGATTGCCGACAAGGCGGGAACGAAAAAAAAAGACCGGGAACCGCTTCTGCGCTATAACAACGATAGACGTTAAAAATGCTTTTAATAACGCAAGCTGGAGGGAGATAGCTAAGGCGTTACATGCCATGAGAGTTCCCGATTACCTCTGCATGATAATTAAAAGCTACTTCGAACGACGAGTGCTAACGTACGATACCACGGAAGGACAAAAGATGGTAGACATCACGGCTGGAGTACCTCAGGGATCCATACTGGGACCAACGCTGTGGAATGCAATGTATGACGCGGCGTTACGATTGACACTGCCAAGATGTGCAACGACGATTGCTTTTGCCGACGACCTGATCCTCACGGTGTCCGGAACGTCAAAGTTGGAGGTGGAAGTGGTCACGATAGAGGTATTCGAAACAGTCGAAAGCTGGATGACAAAGGCAAAGCTCAAGCTGGCTCACCAAAAAACAGAGATCATGCTAGTTAGTAATTGCAGAAAGACTGGACAGATTGTTCTGAACATCGAAGGCAATGAAGTCACATCCACTCGACAATTGAAATACCTCGGAGTCATGCAGAATGTCCGCAGAAAATTCAATAGCCATGTGGATTACGCGTGCGAAAAGGCAATGAAAGCCAATGCAGCACTGGCTAGGATGATGCCGAATAGGTTTGCACCGCGCAGCAGTATAAGGAGGCTTCAAGCAAGCGTTACCCTATCGATGTTGCGATACGCGGCACCAGCGTGGATAAAGGCGCTGGACACGAAGAGGAACCGGAGGAGATTGAACAAAGCTCATAGATTGGCAAGCATAAGGGTAGCTAGCGCATACCGAACGATCTCCCTGGAAGCGGTGTGTGTAATAGCCGGAATGATGCCAATATGCATAACGCTGATAGAAGATAGTGAATGCCACAGACTGAAGGAAATTGACGGCCAAAACAGAAAAGAAGTCAGGTCGCGATTAAGAGTAAACTCACTGAGACAATGGCAGCGGGAGTGGGACTCCACGGACAAAGGAAGGTGGACCCATAGGCTCATTCCGAACGTAACCACATGGATAGAAAGGAAGCACGGAGAGGTAAATTTCCATTTGACTCAGTTCCTGTCGGGTCATGGGTGCTTCAGAAAGTACCTGCATAGGTGTGGATTCGCAGAGTCACCCTTCTGCACGTCATGTCGTAACGAGGAGGAAACGGCGGAGCACGTGATGTTCGCCTGCCCCCGTTTCGAACAGGAGCGATGTGCGCTGATAGCTGCGAGCAGGCCAGATATGAGTGCCGATAACATAGTGTCAGAGATGTGTCGCGATGAGGAGGTGTGGAAAGTGGCAGATGACGTGGTTGCGAAGATAATGGGGAAGCAACAAAATGAATGGAGAGAGGAGCAACGAAGAGCTGCTGAGAGAGTAAGTGCGTAAGCACAGCCCCTCCCCGAAGTAATGCCGTGAGGCGGTTCCGGGGAGACGAGAGCATGGAGAATAAGGAAGGAGGTTTTAGTTGGTAGGTTATCGAAAGATGGAATCCAACACTACCTGGGTCGTCAAACGACCAGGCGCCTATGAAGGTTTCCTCACCCTTAGAAAAAAAAAAAAAAAAAACCTATATCTTTGCTTCCTTCGTTATCCAAACTGCTAGAAAAGATTCTTTATGAGCAACTCTATACCAAGCTCGATTTTAGTGGATTTTTTAAAGCAAAACAATTCGGATTTCTAAAAAAATCCAACACGCTTGCATGCTGTCTTGACCTATGCACCGCTATCAGGAATAAACTTGACTCAAAAAAAAAACCGTTGCCTGTTTATTCGTTGACTTTAAAAAAGCGTTCGATTCTGTCAATCATCAGATTTTACTTGTAAAATTGCGGAGTATCGGACTATCTGGACTCATCAACAGCTACCTCAGTGACAGGAAACAATTTGTCAGTGTGAACAAAGTTGACGGAAGTGTACTGAGTTACATGTGGTGTACCACAGGGTTCCACTCTGTCTTCTTTGATGTTTGTCGTTTTTTTGCAAGACCTTTTTCCGAATAAACTTTCACGGAACAATATATCTATATGCTGACGACAAACGTTTCATTATTCAACATTGGCCTTATGCTTAATGAACAATTTACGTGGGAAGACCATATCAATGAAATCGTTCGCAAGATTTCCCCGATTATAGACGCCTGAATTGGTTATTACCAAAACGTGTCCTTTTCAATCTTTACTTCTCCTATGTCCATTCACGTATTAGCTATTTGAACCCAGTTTGGAACTGCGCTCCTAGTCAAAGTCAGAACTGCTTGCTCCTGCTACAGAAAAAATCGCTCCGCAACATCCATTGCCTTTTACAGAGGAACTCAGTAAAGACTTATTTTAACTCCTCCATATTACCGATGGATTATTTGAATGCATACCAAACGATGGTTCTAGTGTTCTCGCTCAAAAATGAGTTGATAAAACACGACATAACCATTCAAGTTAATTCAGATATTCATAATCATCACACTAGGACCTGTAATTTGCTTCACTCTTCATACTCTCGCTCTCACTTCGGTCAATGTGCGATAGATAATCGTGGTTTTCGATGCTTCAATACTTTGCCTCTTTCCTTTCATAGCATCAATAGCTTACCAATATTTAAGAAAGAACTGAAATCTCACCTATTGAACCTTTTTCGTGAATCATCCGACTATCACTACCCATGGTGACGTCACTGCTTGCTATTGAGTACTATAACATTTTGGTTAATTGATTCTTAATTAATTTCTTTAATTTTTTTTTTTTAACTTGGTTCGATTTATTTTGATTTATATTGTTAACTTGATTTATTTTAATTTATTTTGTTAATTAAAGGAAAATAGTACGATTCACTGGCAACATTAAATGATTAGTATGTACGCGACATGTTCAGGCTTTGAGCCTACAATGTTTTGTTCTCAAATAAATAAAAAAAAAAAAAATTACAAGACAAATTGAAAGACATGCAGAGCTAAACAGTGTTATTAAGAACGCGTTAGTATCACCCGAGGTACCGTTTAAGCTGAAACCAGTCACAGCCCAACTGGTTTCAGCTTAAACGGTACCTTAAGCGGATGGTAAACGAGCAGATGGCATAACACTGATCCCTTTGTCAAGAGGCAGCACGCTGATTTGGGATGCGATGTGCGCTGGCCCTTTCGCACCGAGTAATTTAAAATTTAGCACAGCACAGGCGGGTGGAGCAGCAGAAGACAAAGCGCAAAGGAAAACAACGAAATACGCAACAACAGCACTTACAGAGACTTTTTTTTAAAAATGCTCACTTCAGCGAAACAATTCAAACAAGTCAAGCTAGACATTCTGTAATAGTAGATTATGCACCGCTGTCCAGGATGCTCTATTTTGACGATTTGGAGGTTATTTCCCGAGCCGAAGGCGTGGGAAATAATCCAAATCGTCAAAATAAACCATCCTGGACAGCGGTGCATATATAGTTTTATCTATCGAGAGCAATATATCGAGTTAAACAGTTTTGCCCTAGGGAATTAAGTACGAGATTATTGCTCTAGATAGATAATTTATATTTACCGACTGGTTCTGTTCTTATACGAGCGCTTTTTAAAATTCATATACGTTCATTTAGTTCAACATACCCGTAAGCTTACTATGTCGATTAGATGAATTTTCAAGTGAATTTTGGTATTCTTCTAAATTAATGAAATTAACAATAAAATGATTGAAAAGAGCTAAATGTGCGAATACTGAGAAATGTTTCAAAAATGAACAAGTTTGAAAAGTGAAAAATGTTTGCTACTTGCGAATTGGTCGAATTGATTGAAAAGTCAGAAAATTTCAAAATGTTGGGAAATGTGAGATTTGTTTGAAATGTGTGAAATGTTTGAAATTGACGAGATGTGTGAAATGTTTGGAAAGTGAAAAATGTGGGAAATGCTTGAAGTTTGGGGAATGTTTGAAATGTAGGAAACGTCGTAAAATTTCAAAATGTTGCCAAATTGCAAAATGTGGTAAATGTGAGATTTGCTTGTAATGTGTGAAATAGTTGAAAAGTGAAAAATGAGGGAAATGTTTGTAGTTTGGGGAATGTTCGAAATGTAGGGAACGTCGTAAAATTTCAAAATGTTGGCAAATTGCAAAATGTGGTAAATGTGAGATTTGTTTGTAATGTGTGAAATGTTTGAAATTTGCGAGGTGTGTGAAATGTTTGAAAGGTGAAAATTGTAGGAAATGTTTGAAATTCGGGAAATGTTTGAAATGTAGTAAAAGTCGTAAAATTTCAAAATTTTCGAATTTCGTGAAATGTGGGAAATGTTTACAAATCCCGAAATGTGGAAATTGTTTAAAAGGTGCGAAATTTTTGAATTTTCTTAAGATTTTGAAAAGTTTGAAAATGACGAAAGATTTGAAATGTAGCAAATGTTTGAAAAGTGAGAAATGTGGCAAATGCAGGAAACATTGGAAGGCTTTAATATGTTCAAAAATTGTCCTGTGTCAGTAAAATGCGAAATATAGAAAATATGAGATATGTTTGAAAATTACGAAATGTTTGAAATGTTGGGTAACTTTTGAAAATCGCGAAATGTAGGAACTTTTTGAAAATTGCGAAATGTTTGAAATGTAGAAAATATTTAGAATTACCAAAATGTGGAAGTCAACGAACCCAGGTAGATTCTCGTGTTTTATAACATGTATGTATGTATGTATGTATGTATGTATGTATGTATGTATGTATGTGGGAACCGAGTGGTTATCACATAGTTGTTAGAGTGTCAAATTAATTTTCAGAAAGATTTTTGTGTGCAATGTCACTGAATACAATTATTCGTTCTGTAATAATCGTTTGAAGAGGAAATAGTTTAATAAAATTAAGCAAATCTTTTTTAACCGAAAAGTCGGATTTTACTGGTTAGGATTCTGTCCTATCCTACGTGTATATATGTGTGTATGTAAAATGTATAGCTTACATAATGATTATGTAACATTTTTTCTAAAAAACGAGCAAATAGTAGCACCTGTATGCGATTGAGCTGAAATAAAACAATTACTGACTGTTGAGATCCAAAGATGACATATTCCAACTGTTAAAGTGGCATTTTAAACGTCAAACTTATAAAGTCAGTAAAATGCTCGAGTTTATTCTGTTTCGTAATTATTTCTGCTTTTAGTTTAAGCTCATGCACAGTAAATTAAACATTTTAATTGTTTGAAATTACATAACTGGAAAGTAAGTTATTTGGATTGGTTAGTTGAGAGGAATTCTTTCATTTTCTAAAACTTTTCGACAACTTAATTTTCACATTCCATTTTAAAGAGGTGTAATACATAAATAAACATTTGCAAGCGTGAATGCAGGAGTCCGCATCGCACGAGTCTAAATTGGCGTACGCGTTGACATTTCATACATTTATATAATAAGTGTTTCAAATCATTGTCCAAAATTGTTTTTTAAATAAGTTTTAGTCGTTTCAGTAATTAACACAGTGTTTAATGTAGTATGGACATAGTGTTATTGTTTTATTACAGTATGTACTGTAGTCGTCTAACATTTATTTTTATTTACAAAATTTGTATGTTCATTTGTTTATTTTATATGAAATGTTAAGATGTTGCTCTGCATTTTGTTGCATACGTGTTAAGGTAAACTGTCACACGTATGCGACAAAATGCAGAGCAGTATCTTTACATTTTATACTTTTCGTCACAGTTTTTGTGTATCCAGATTTTGCAGTCAGGCTTGCATGAAATGTTTGTGCTTCAACTTCAAAGATTCTGCTCACACATCATTTCAAACAAATCTCACATTTCCCAACATTTTGAAATTTTCTGACTTTTCAATCAATTCGACCAATTCGCAAGTAGCAAACATTTTTTACTTTTCAAACTTGTTCATTTTTCAAACATTTCTCAGTATTCGCACATTTAGCTCTTTTCAATCATTTTATTGTTTATTTCATTAATAATTAGAAGAATGCAAAAATTGATCTAATCGACATAGTAAGCTTACGGGTATGTCGAACTAAATGAATGTATTTGAATTTTAAAAAGTGCGCGTAAAAGAACAGAACCAGTCGGTAAATATGAATTACAGAATGTCTAGCTTGACTTGTTTGAGTTGTTTCGCTGAAAACTGAGCAGTTTTAAAAAAAAGTCTCTGTATTAACAGCAATTATCCCTTCGTTCCTTTTTTTGTGGAAACCATGGGGGCAGCGAAGCTATAAATTTTTTCAACACATTTAGTAAAATGACTAAATGACTGCCACCAAAACTAACGAGCCGAGGTCGAAAGCTTTTCTGCAACAAAGACTAAGCATGGCCATTGGCCATCCAACGTGGCAATGCTGCAGCGGTAATGGGGACACTTAAAAACGAGGAAAAAATGGATGGAATTTTTATTTATTATAAGTTTGAATACAGTTTTAAATTTGACAAATGCTGAATAAATAAATAATTTTTCCAATTACAACACAATTGTCATATTTGTAACAGTTCGCCAGACCCGATACAAACACAACATTCAAGGGTTCGTTGTTCATGTCCGCCAGCATACTAAGTTGACAACTTACCTGAAGATTGGGCACGATAAGCCGAACTGTTTCTAATAATCTCGATAACGCAACTGATGTAGCTATGTTACAGTCTGAGTGCTATGTCAATGATAAAAAGTAATTCCAAAAGAGTTAATCTCAAATGTGTTGTAGAATCCATTTTTAATGGAAAGTCTCAGACAGTGTGTTGTAGAATTAAGACCAATGCGCCGGTCTAACTTTTTCTGTCGGCGTAGCATAAAAATGCTTTCGAATGAAGCGGCGACGAAAAACGTATGAGGAGCCGATGTTATTAGGTCGGCGGCTGGCGTAAAATGAAGAAAAATTACCTTTTTTAAGTGATTGGCGGCGTGGCGCAAGGGCCTACCAGAATTCATTTTGAATGGACAGTCTTCCAGTATATAGGTTTTTGGTTTCTCAGTCTATAAAAAATATCCTCAATTTTTTTTGTATCCTGAACTCGCGACACGGTCACGGGCGAATTTTCACCAGTTAATTCAAAGTATGTTTGAGATTTGTTTTTTTTAATCTACTTTCCTAAGCATGTGCTTAAACAAATAGTATAGTAACTCAGCAAGCTTATATTTCTTATGCATAATAATTCACAACATGTAGCGTGATTATTTAGTCTATCGTTTTTTATTCAAGTGGCTTAATAATTGTTTAATTACTCGGCGGTATCTTTATAGAAGATTCCCAATTTATCTTCTTCACAAAATTTTATGGTATGGTATGGTATGGTAAATCATATTAACATAACGCATAAAGCATTTCATTTTAGTATCCAAAGAGATGCACATTAGATAATCATCACGATATAACAAAGTAATAACCTGCGCTCCCACATCAATTTCATTATTTTTCATCACTAAATATGCATAAAACATTGTAGATAATCATAATACACATTGAAAAGACAGCACATACAATTTTTCACATTATGGATAAAATGTTTTACTCTGGTATAAAATTATGATTAAAGATGCAGAAATATGTACACTACACATACAATTTACAGATTTATTGGGAATCATATCTTTTCAATGAAATCGGAGAAATTAGGAAAAAAGGAAAATATTAAAGCAGAGCTGTGCGCGCTAGTCAATTTTACTAGCGCCGCTAGCGCTATCATCGTCTGAAAACTAGAGCCGCTACCGCTAGTAGCGCTGTTTTTAGGGCTTGTGCTAGTAAATCGCGCTAGCGCTAAGTCTAGTCCCTATTTATAATAAGATAATTCATTAATTTTTTCAATTTTCAACTTTGTTTATCTTAAAAACTTGAGTAGACAGCGAGGCTTCCTCAGGCATTATTTCTATTTACTCCTCAGCTGGAGGAAGTCAGGTTCAATGACCTGAATCTTCTGAATTATTTTCATCGTAGCTTTTTTTGAAAACCAATAACAATAATGACTTCTTATTGATCCTGAAATTCCCGAACAAATTACCTTGCCGAAATGTATTGGTATAACTAATCAGACAAAGTGCATGTTTGTCGATTTCGTTTGTACCTCCCATTTCAACGCTTTGGTGTACTTTTCGGTACGACAACCAGGACATTATAGGCCAATCCGTTAATCTCTCACAATAATTCACACAACAACAATTTACAACATGTCCTATAGACATTTTGTATCTTTTGTATAAATAAAGACTTTTCTCTGGTTTCGGCTGGGAATATCCATTTTTTGACTCCCCATGTCACGTTCACCCCCCTACCTGGAAATATACGTCCAGAAGCCGTTCGGCGAGGGTCATTTTAGTAATTTTGAGTTTCTTGTAAATAACCCGATCAAAATAATTCAGTAACTTAATAGAACGGTAATCCTTGCAACCAGAATCGATTGAACTGGTTTCCTACGGGTCCGCGAAGTTTATGTTTTGAATGTCTAATAAAAATTTTTCCTTTTTATTGGAACAAAAGGGCAATTCCATTTAGACCAAATTTTGAGGTACCATCTCTTCACATCGCATAACTTTGCAACCATTTGGTAAATTCATTTAAAACTTTCCCAGTACGCTTCTGAAAGATGATGTAAGATATCTGACGAATAAAATAAATCGGAAACTTCCTAAACTAAGAGAAAAAACATTTTTTCAACTCGTTCTCCTGTTTACAATTTTATTTTTCCTGTAAACAGGAGAACGAGTTAAAATTTTTTTTTTGCACATCTCGCCACATTTTCACCTAAATATGTATATGTGCAAAAATCGGATAACATTCTCCAACAGCTTCGGTATATGTGTCATTCAAAAATCTCGAAATCACAGATTTTGACAGATGTGATTCAAAGATGTGACCACATATAGGTGATTTTTATGGATCACATATGTGTTAACTACATTTTCCGACATTTACTCATGTGTTAAACTAAGCGAGTTGTGCCGGTTCTTAGGCGAAACGAAACGGCTACACAGGCTCGGAATTAATAAGTTCGATATGTACGTCTGCAAAGCCCAGAACTTGAGCTGTTCCATTAACCAGCGTTTTGTTGGTTTGGATACCAGCACGTCTCATCGCGATTTCCAAAGTCAAGTTAAAGAGTGAGCAGGATAGCGCGTCTCCCTGCTTCAACCCTTCTTTAACAGCAAACACATCTGACATGTTGTTTTGCATGGTGCCATCCAATGTCGCTTTCACAAGACGAATATACTTTGTTTCAAAGCCCAGCTCCTTCATCGCCTCATACAATTCCATACGATTGGTGCTGTCGTAAGCTTGTTTGAAGTCGATGAAAAGATGGTACGTCCGGACTTGAAATTCTCTGCCCTTTTGCAGAATCAGACGAAGGGTGAATATTTCGTCAGCTGTTGAGCGATCTCGTTTGAATCCGCCTTGATAGTCCCCAATGACACTCTCAGCCCGTGGATTTAGTCCTTCGAATAGCACTCGAGCAAAAACTTTGTAAGCCGTGTTCAGAAAGGCAATTCCACGGTAGTTTTCGCATTCGATTTTATCGTCTATTTTGTGTAGAGGTAAAATGGCACCCTCTAACCACTCGCCATGTGATAGTAGCCCAACTGACTAGGGCTGTGTATGCTGCCGTTGCCTCTTGCTGATGAGATCATCCGCCACCATACTAAGTCGCCACCCCATCTTGATAGCACCTAGCTGCCTTCGGCCCTTCCTATACGTGACGTTAAGGTACTACTCGAAGACAGCCCCCCTCATCCTTATGCTAAGTGACCCACACTACTACACCACGGCTGGTTACCTGATCGTTCATGCTCACTATAACAGGTGTCACCACGGGTAGGATAGGATGTAGGAGTAGGTGGACAGAGGCTAAGGTACATAAGGTGTACTATATTACACATAACACACCATTTGACACCCAATAGGGACTATTACTTTCTTTTAAAATTTCAAAATATGGAGGTAATGTCTCTCGAGGCTATCCAAATTTTTTTACAATAAATTTTTTTGTGAAAATGTCGTCAAAATGTGCATTATTTTTCTCTTTTGTTTACACCTACACAGATTTCTGTCATTGTTGCCGTGAATGAAAAATGAATCTAGCTTGCACATTTTTTTTTAAATTACACATTATCTACAAAACTTTTGGTCCAATAAGTCAATTCCAATTAAAAATTACTTTTCATCCAATAATTTAAAACATTTTGATCAATAAGTCGATTTCAATAAAAAATTGGTTGTCTTCCAAAAAATAAATAATTTTCGTTCAATAATATAATATAATATAATATAATATAATTTCAAAAAAAAATTACCTTTCACGTATGAATTTCTTTTTAACATGAAAATTGTTTCACTTCGATTAAGACTAACAATAATTTAAATTAATTTATTTTTGGGGGCTCTGCCACATCACCCCCACGCTTGCGACGAGCTTTGTTACGCCCTGCAGACGGCCTTTCGTGCATGGGGTCTTAGTGGCACTTAAATATACTTAGAAGACATTAAATATAAAATTTGAATATTTCTTTTAAATATTGTATATTTAATTTATTTACAGATGCTTTTATTTAAAACTGCTCACTTTTCAGCGAAACAGCTCAAACAAGTCAACCTAAAGTCAAGCTAAACATTCTGTAATTATTTACATCTACCGGCCGGTTCTGTTCTTTTAAGCGCGCTTTTTAAAATTCAAATAGGTTTATTTAGTTCTAGTAGTTCTAGTAGTTCTAGTAAACTTACGGGTACTCTGTCAATTAGATGATTAGATGATTAATGAAATTAACAGAAAAATGATTGAAAAGAGCTAAATGTGCGAATAACGAGAAATGTTTGAAAAATGAACAAGTTTGAAAAGTGAAAAATGTTTGTTACTTGCGAATTGATTGAAAAGTCAGAAAATTTCAAAATATTGGGAAGTGTGAGATTTTTTTTTTTTCATTTCGAAACAAATTTATTTCAAAGTAAATTAAATTGCGTAAATGTATAAGAATTATATATAAAATATTACGCCCAAGTTCTTGGACGGTGGCAGAGTACCTAAAATTGATGCGACATTTCCTGTTTGTATTGCAACCGCGATTCTTTGAATTAAGTAAGAGGTTGCTCTTTTCTCACTGGATACCTCCGTGATCTTACTTCCGATTTTCTTTAGCAAATTTAAGCCTTCGCATCCAATAATACCAAATGTTTCTGATGTAACAGGCACGAGTATGAATTGCTCCAACAGACCTTCATATTTGTCATATTTTTCTTGCTCTGCATGTTTCGCTGCGTAGCCTGGATTCTTTGATGTTCGTTGAACATATGATCTAGCGAAAGTGTCTGCACAAGTATAGTCCCATAAAAGCGATCTGCCTTTCTCCCAAGGCACAAGACTCAGACCATCTAGCTTTTTCCGTCACTTCTAGAACATTCGGGCGGTTCACGAACACAAGGAACTTCAGCAGACTTCACTGCTCGTTGCATCAAATTATTTACGCCTTCCAGACGCCTTAGTGCACGACAGACCGTGTCGACCAAATGTGTCTACCTTTGAACCACATACACATCTATGTGGTTGAACATTTGTCAAACCGAAGCGCAACGAAATCGAAATCCGAAAGTCATCGTTGCTCAGGAAAGTACCCAATTGTGGTGATGGTAAAGCTTGCAGCCACGCGCCTGTTTCTTCAATAGAATTTGCTAACAGACGTGCTTTCTCGAATGGGTCGTTTATGGAATCCTTTAACGTTGTAATTTTCTGATCTATATCGAATTCTTCCCAAGAACGTTGGAAAATTCGGACCGACTCATCCGGTAGAACATCGAAATTTCTGCACCATTGTTCTTCGGCTTCCGCTTTATCAAGATTCATTTGCCGATAATGTTCTGGTAGCAATTGGTCGAGTAAAGAAGAAACATTGTACGTTGATGACAGGAAACATCCCAATGCAATATCAGATGCGTGCCGAATTCCAATTCCTCCCTTTTTGATTGGTAACGAGAATTCTTGCCATGATTGTTCTGTTAAATTGATATTGAAAAAAATAAGCCTCGGGGTTGTGACAGACAGTCGCAATAGGTAGTAAGCGCTGTGTACATTGATTAGTTTCAATTTTTCGGAAAACATTTTGAATTTGAGGATTTTATCATTCAAACATATAATGGATGCTGCTTGTATGAGTGGACTACCCAAAAGGAATTCGTTCTCTGGTGTCATCAATTGAATTCCTGCGCAAATTGCATTTACCTGTTTTTGCAGTTCGAGTTTGGCCTCTGTCGAATCTGTACCCAAAACCGACATTTCACACTTCTGATAATTCAATTTGACGATACCTGACGATGGTTTACAGACTTATTCATCTTTTGACGATTTATTCCAACTATCTACTTGACGATGCTTTGGCAAATTTTTATTTATATATTACCTTTTTTTATTATTGACTTTTACGCGATTTATTTCAATTATTTACTTTGACGATACTGCTTTGGCAAATTTTTATTTATTATGCTTTGATTTTTTTTTTTTTTAAATTTATTGTGACGAAAATTTACTTTTTCTCTATTTCTTTTTTTTGTTCATGTTATCCCGTTTTTTGTTTATGTTGCATTTTCTTTTATTTTGTATAATTTTCAATTGTTTGCCTCTATGTAAATGTTTTATATTTCTTTA
>CM055403.1:91294442-91331239 GCA_029228625.1 Pseudolycoriella hygida
CAGCAATGGGCTGAGGCCTACTGAAAAAAAAACAATGGGACTGTTTCGGAAGATTTATTTAAAAAATTTTTTAAACAAAACTTACCAAATTTAAAAATTAGTTACATGAACCGGCAAACGGATAAGCTTTAACTTAATTATTCACTGATGTTATTACTTCGTCGTAAATAAAGTATATATTTGAAGTAAATATCGATAATAAGAGACAGGAACTTGTTTGTCACATAAGTTAGATATAAGGAATTATGAATCGCGCCAAACGATTTCACGTCACAAAATGGAAAGATGAAAAGTGAAATTATGAAGTGCAGGGCTTTTAATTGAACACAATTTTATAATTTTTAATCAGAACACGACATCCACAGTCAAATGTACACAAATTTATAAATTAACTATTAAAGTCGACAAAACAATTAATAAATAACTGAAGACGTAAATAAATCACGTCTATACGTTAGGTGTAGCTGTAGGTGAATAGGAATCGACTGTTCCCACCTATTCCCAGTTCTAGTACTCAAGCGCTATGGACAAATGTGAACTCATTTTTAATAATTTTCCAATTATATGAGATCCTTGAAGTAACTGCAGGTTGGTTCCTGGGAATCGACCATTATCACCTATTCCCAGTTCTAGAACTCGAGCATTCTGATGAAATGTAAATTTATTTTTGACTATCGTATGGGATGCACGAAGTGACGGAAGACTGGTTCCTCGGAATCGACCATTCTCATCTATTCCCTGTTCTAGAACTCAAGCATTTTGAGGAAATATGAAATGATTTCTAGCCATTTTGCAATTATATGGTATCTTCGAAGTAACGGCTGCCTGGTTCCTAGGAATCAACCGTTTCCACCTATTCCCAGTTCTAGAACTCAACCGCTTTGAGGAAATGTGACTTAATTTTTGATAATTTTGCAATTATATGAGATGCTCGAAGTAGCTACAGGTTGGTTCCCAGGAATGGACCATTATCACCTATTCCCAGTTCTAGAACTCGAGCATTCTGAGGAAATGAATATTAATTTATGACTATTTTGTAATTATATGGGATGCACGAAGTAACGGCAGCTTGGTTCCTAGGAATCGACCGTTCCCACCTATTCCCAGTTTAAGAACTCAACCGCTTTGAGCAAATGTGAATTCATTTTTGATAATTTGGCAATTATATGAGATCCTTGAAGTAGCTGCAGGTTAGTTCCTAGGAATCGACCATTCGAGCATTCTGAGGAAATATGAAATGATTTCCTTGAAGAAGCTGCAGGTTGGTTCCGAGGAATCGACCGTTCCCATCTATTCCTAATTCTAGAATTCAAGCACTCAAGCATTTTGAGGAAATATAATTTCATTTCTGGCCATTTTACAATTATGGGGGATCGAAGTGGAGACAGGTTATGTTACTTATGACTTAATGGGAGTGTTGGTTCATAAGAGTAGAACACCGTTGCACCGTTTGTATCAAAATAATCAAATGTTTACATTTTCTCAAAATGCTTCCGAATTTAAAAAAGTTACACAACCATCATGCCCGAAGCGGTAGCGGAGAGCGTGACGCAGTCCCCACACCCAAAAGAAAACGTACACAAACCCAAAAAATTCCATACAAAAACCTTTGGGACAAGACACGATGTATAGACGAACTTTTGAGTTTTTTCCGCTCGCCCCCCTCCTACTACGTCGCAGCAGCTTTCCAACGAGCCCCCACTCATCAAAATCGGTTGAAAACGAGCCGATATATCGCCAATCAAAAATTACCAATTTCCATATAAAAATGGTAAAATTATCTTTGTGAGTACTAACAATTTTATTCCTGTGTTGTGTGTCAACGATCTATCTACTTTTTTGTTTCTCGAGAACCGCCCGAGCGATTTCCTTAAAATTTTTAGGGAACGTCAGTCTCAGCCCCAAATGAAAAATTTCATATGCCGCCCTTCCGGGAAAATTCTCGAAAAGCCGTGGCATGTCGAAAAGTGGTCAATTTTGAGAATTTTTTAGGTAATGCCCGGAGTTTTCGAATTTTAGCTCCGGAGCGACAATAGCTAGAGAGTTGGTTTCTTTGGGAAAGTTATAGAGATTGATCAGCAGAATTTTTTGGAATTTTCAGAATTCTGCCAAAGTGACGCCATCTTGGATTTTTCGAATTTTAGCTCCGGAATGATAACACTTGCAGAATGCAGAGTTGGTTACTTCTAGAAAGTTATAGAATTTCATTAGGAAAATTTTTTGGGATCATAAGAAAATGGCTGTCAGCTGACATAGCGGCGCCATCTTGGATTTTCGTTTATGCTTTTACGGTTTTCGAATTTTAGCTCCGGAATGGATTCTTAAAACGCCAGCAAGTCCATGACTCCTTTCGATGGTACCCCTGCTTTTTGGCAGTTCATCTTGTGCTCGATCCACGACTGAATGATGGAAAAATCGATGAAGTGAGTCATCATGCGTAGTGTCCATTTTTTTGAATCGTGATACTATAATAACTTATCATCTGATTCATAAGGTCCACGCCGCCCATATTCGTGTTATAATGTCGGACTTTTTGTGGCCGATTGATACTTACTTTGTGCCCCGTAGACTTATTGTACCGTTGCGCAGTGTCAGCTTTTCCAACGCCAACATGATTCGATGCCAAAACCACCCATTTGTTATCGTACCACTTGATACTTGTAACTGAGCCATCTGAGCTGGTCAATTCCTTACAACTTCCACGCCCCTTTTTTTCATTTCTTTGTCCGTCGAAAATGGTGGCTTCGAAAATTTATCGATTCGAACTGTGCCAGCAGCGTATATTTCCGTCTGTGCCAGGACTTGGTGATGAAATATAATTGTCAAAAAACAATTTATGTCCGCTTCGGTTGATCCGCTTTGCCAAATGCAATACCATCGTAGCGCCTAATCCGAACATCGAGATCATTTTCGGGTCAAATTCAATCGTGGATCCCTTGTAACAAATGAAGTCGTATAAAAACCAAAATCTTGACTCCCCATTTGATTTTCGGCTTCTTTTTTACATATTGCTTGACGCCTTTGGTTATTCTTCCGCGAAACGGAATCATCTGCTCGCCCTCCACCAAACACTCCTCTAATGGCAGCTCCAAACATCTTTTGCGGACTATATCCATCAACGGCCGAATTCTCGCAAATTTGTCGATTGAGTCTTTAGCGATAGTCGTCACGTCGATCAAGTGGAAATTGGTCCTCAGTAAATAAAACCGGTAGAGCGGAATTGCATCAAACATTTTGCATTGGAGCTCGTCCCCATAATACATCTCGGTACGTGTCAACTTCACGTTGCCCATCATGACTTGTAATCCAATGAACTGTTTTATTTCCAGGTTGTTGCAAGGCCTCCATTTTTTCGTGCTGTTTTGTTCTGCATACTTATTAATAAAGGTAACCATGTCATCGAACAACTGCTCCGGAACATATTTCGTAAAATATGTCAAAGGCGAATAATATTCTTCAGTCGATTCGTCATTATAAAGTTGTTTGTATTCAAAATTTTTTCCTCTATGCCACCCTTATGCCATTGCACGTCTTTCTTGCTGGTAAATTTCCATTGATGGTCAGCTCCATTCGGAGAAGGTTCTGCATTTTCATCGTCGTCGGAAGAGTCACATGTTTTTCCAACACGAATTCGCTTATTCTGTAATTTTTCCCAATCACCTTCAAAATCAACCGTCGTCGTCACTGAATTCAATGTCTGAATCGTCAAAATTGCCCCATATTTCTTTAGAAATTGAGCGAGACAGTTTCTTGTTGCTACACAGAAAACGAGTGAGTATGCATACAAATTTATTTCTAACAAAAAAAAAACGAACCTGGAGGTGCGGTAATCCACTGACAGAGTTAAATAGAACAGAAAAAATATATTTTCGTAAAATTGCGTTTATTTTTATAAATTAAAACTCAATGGATGTATCTGTATCATCTATTATGACAAGAGGTTCCTTTTTCCAAGTGCCATTTTCCCGTTGCACTTTTTGCGGTAGGTGAACAATTATTTCGCCATGAAGACTGGAATTCTCTGTCACACCTGATTCTAACAAATGAGATACAAATGCATGCACTTTAGGATGCTCCTTAGAAATTGTAAAGCCATCAATTTTCGCATTTTGAAAAAGTAGATCAGACGTAGTCATAACAATAGGCCACATATACTTTATCGTGACTGACATCCCGTCTTCCGAAATAGTGAAATGAACTTTACGGCTGCCAGAAACGAGTGGTACAGCCAAACAAACAAAATCTTTTTTCTTTTCGTGGTTTGTGTAGCTCCATGTCCAACATGGATGATTCTTGTGTGATGCTGGCTCGCAACATTCTTCCTCGTTTCGATCATTTGGTGTTGGAGATTGTGTTCCGAAAGATCCCACGCAAAAAAAAATGAGAAAAACATTTTCTGAAAGTTTTATGATTAACACACCGCATAGACCAAATTTGGCTTTGGTTTTTCGATAATGTGCTGCAAACACCGATGGACTGTAAGGTGTAGCTGTAGGGTCTACTGTTGTGCTTCTCGCAAGGTTTTTCGGTAATTTTTTACTCATTGTCAAAATTCACTTCTCCGCGATTCACAGAGGAAACTATTCGAACTTTTTGTCTTTTTATTTTTTATTTTAAAATTTATATGAAACAATGAACACCACGCTGTCTCTTGTGAAACGAATTAACAATGACTTTCAGTGTTAACAAAAAATTCAATTTTCTTAAGGCGAATAATTAGGATAGCCAGTGCTGTGAGGTTACTAATTTCATCATTCGCCACATTATTACAAACATTGTACGGTATAAGAATTTGCTATGATTTGGTAGCCCTAACGTTTACAGAAACGGCTCAAATGTTTACCAAAAACCACCGAGACGGTGACAGTGAGTAGCGTTGAGCAGTGTGATATTTAACAATATAAAATTAATAAAATGCCCAAAAGCAAACAATGCCATGTAAGTACAGCCAAAAAATTAATATGCTAAAATTACAGTGAAGTATACTTCTGTTATGCAATTAAAAATCTTCTTCATGCAGTTTTATTTCATTTATTCCCAAATAATTCATCTTCAAAAACACGACGAAAAATGACGGCCTAAATAACTTTTTTAACGCCTGTTTTACTTCAATAAATGTAAACCGATTATGACTGTTAAAAGTGGTTAAAAACCTTGTTAAAAACAACAATGGATAGTGGTTGGTATTTCAAAGAGAATTATAGGAATGAGTTAAAGTTTTTTCCTAAATATTTGTGCGTAAATTGAAAGATTAGTAACCCAAGTTTATATTTTGTTATTGAAATTGTAAATTGCAAATCGAAAATAGTGCGAAATTTGTATTTGACAACCGCTGCTTTCGCGAATTAATACACTAGAGCAATGGTTGTCAAATACAAATTTCGCACCATTTTCGATTTGAAATTTAAAATTTCAATAAAAAATATCAACTTGGGTTTGTAATCTTTCAATTTATGCACAAATAATGAGAAAAAAACTTTTACTTTTTGCTATAATTGTCTTTGAAATATCAACCGCTATCAAGCAAATGGATCCATTGCTGTTTTTAAGAAGATTTTTAACCACTTTCAACACAATATGGTTTGCGTGATTCACCGCACCGGTATGGTGCTTTTAAAATTGATCTTGTTTTTTGAATCGATAATGTATTTGTTTCTGGAAAATTCGGAAAACATAGAATTGTTTTTTTTTTTTTCAAGAAATAATTCGCAATTTCCATAGTGAGTTAATTTGTTCTGTTTTTGGTCATTTGATATACTGCTTAATGTGAAAAATGGAGAATAACTTAAACGTATTTTGTATTTGTTGAAATAATATAGTGTCATTCAGCGTGTTTGTTTTGATCCAATACAAAGTTGGGTATTAAAAATTGCAAAATTTTTCTACATTAAGTAGTGCTTTTTTCTGAGGCCCTTTTCGCTATCATTCGAAATATCAAGCTTTCCAACGGTGCGTCAATATTTTTAAATAATATTTAAATATAATATTTCATGAAAATGTCCATTGAATTTTGAAGCAGTGAATGCATAAATAAATGTTTTGTGAAATTGAAGTATTGACACTTTTGATTACATTCATTGTTATAGGGCTAAGTTTCTTGCTTATGTTCCCAAAGAAGAGTACAAGGTTTGTTAAATAATTGGGCTGTAAACTGCATTACCACACCGCTTACATCACTAGTTTACACATTAATACAATAGAAAGAGCTTTCGATGCGGATGACAGATTCTCTCATTCCCATGAAAAAATAGGCTCACAATTTTTGTCTTAAACATAGGGTAGCCATGATTGCTACTTTTAGATGAGATAAATATTTGTTTCTGACGGATTCCCAGGTCACATCTTAAAAAGTAGCTAGCATGGCTTTTGCCGTGTATTAACACGAGAGAAATTTAAATGGTGATATCTCGATGACGATTTGTAACAGAATGAATATATATTTTATTCACAATTAAACTAATTAACAATGAATCTGTAAATTAATTCCGCCAGACGGCGTAACAGAAAATTCGTTCAGTTGCGTACTTAACAACTCCCCCCTAAAGCTGAAAAAATCATATAAATTTAATATCCAAAATTTTTGAAAAAAACTATCTAAAATAAAACAAAAAATTTATACAATTCAAATAAGTTTCTTCGACTTCAGTTCTCCCATTCGTACCTTGGCCTGGAGTGCGCTTGAACGAACAGGACAGTTATTTTTATTTAATGTTGGATTATTATCTGTGGTTTCATCCTCCGACCCATTCGTTTCCGGAAACACTTTAATGGAAGAATCTTCTTTCGAAACTGTACTTAATTTCAATTCGCGGTCGTCTTGAAATCGTGTACCTGATCCCTTTATTTCGGTTGATAAATCAGACTCTTGAACATCTAGACTGCCAATCGGAAACTCTTCTCGCTCATGGCTAACCCTTAGCTGGTCTAAATGCCGTTTAATGAGTCGTTCATTATTTTCAAACTTGCAAATATAATTCCGAGGACCTAAACATTCTTTAATTTTGGCTTTTTGCCATTGCTCTTTATTCGGATTTGAATAGTCCCTCGCTATAACCTTATCTCCCACATTAAACGCAGTTTCCCGATTACCCCTAAAATTCTTCATTTGATTTTCCTGATTGTGAATAATTTTCTCGCGTGTGGTAGGTGGTTTCAAGTGAGAAAACCTCGTTTTCAATTCCCTGTTAAATATCAACTTTGCAGGTGATTCTCCGGTAGTACCATGTTTACTACTGCGATAGTCTAAAAGAAACCGAAATACGAAGGTTGCAAGTTCTTCAGGTTTTGAATCTTTTAAATTCGCGAAAATTTATGTTTTTACAGTCTTTACGAAGTTTTCGGTTTGACCGTTTGTTGCCGGATGTCCCGGGGCGGTAAAAATATGCTTAATCTGATTCCTTACGGTAAAAGCACGAAACTCGTCGGAAGTAAATTGACTTCCGTTATCACTAACTATGATGTCAACCAACCCGAATCGGCTAAATACTTCGCGTAATTTACTGATGGCAAACTCTGACGTGATGGTTTTGTTTAGAAAAACTTCTACCCACTTTGAGTAAGAATCCACTATGATAAACAGATAGCGCCCGTGGATAGGACCTGCAAAATCTATATGAATTCTGCTCCATGGTGTATTCGTCGGATTCCATGGAATTAATTTTGCCTTTTCCGGACTTGCCTGCGTATATTGACATGGTGTGCAACATTTTATCATTTCTTCTATTTCCTTATCTAATCCTGGCCACCAAATGTATGACCTAGCTAACGATTTAGTTTTGACAATTCCTAAATGAGATCTATGTAGATCAAGTAAAACATATTCGCGCAATTTAGCTGGAATGATCGTTCTGTAGCCCCATAAGATGCACCCTAACTCAACCGACAGTTCCCGAATTTTGTCTCGAAACGGCTTGAATCCTTCCCCACCTATATTAAGGGTATTGCCTGTTTGCACAGCATCTAAAACCTTCGACAAAATCGGATCGTTCCGGGTACATTTAGCTATGTTTTGATAATTTAACTGAATATAATCTTCAGGTCTTATGTAATTCACATAATTAGCGGACTCACTTGCTTCAATCGGCTCGCGCTGGGGCATTCTAGACAGCGGATCGGCGTTGTTCACCGAACCTGGGATATATCTCATTTTAAAATTGAATCCTGATAATATTAAAGCCCACCGCTGCATCCTAGCTGCTGCCATTAAAGGTGATCCTTTATCATGACCAAAAATAGTCAATAACGGTTTGTGATCTGTCTCTATTACGAATTCGATACCGATCAGATATTGATGCAATTTTGTGACGCTAAATACAACTGCTAAAGCTTCCTTTTGTACAGTAGCATAATTTCGTTCCGCTCTGTTCAGCGACCTCGAAACGAATGCCACGGGACGATATGCACCGTCAGGGAATACGTGCGATAAAATTCCTGCTACAGATATTGCCGACGGCGACGCATCTGTCGTCAACACTACAGATTTGCTTGGATCAAAATGCACTAAAACATTATTAGAAGAAATATCTCTCTTTAATTGCACGTATGCCTCTTGACATTTCTGAGACCACACGAAACGAACGTCTTTCCGAAGTAATTCATACAACGGTCCTGCCTTCCCTGCGAAATTTGGTACGAATTTTGAGTAAAAGTTACACATCCCGAGAAATGCTCTGACCTCAGACACATTCTTGGGTACTGGAGCATTTAGAACACAGTCGATATTACTCTCGTTTTTCGTCAGGCCATTTTGATCAATGTTGAACCCTAAGTAAGACACCTTCTCTTGGAAAAACAAGCATTTGTCTGGGTTTAAACGTAGTCCGACCGATTGAATTCGCGCTAGCACTAATTTAAAATTTCGCAAGTGGCTTGAATTGTCTTTGCCAGTGATGATAATATCATCCATAAAGTTTATACAGTGGGGGATATCTTTAAGAATTGTCTCAATAGTTTTTTGAAATATTGCTCCCGCTGTCTTTATACCGAAAGGCAAACGTTTCATTCGGAATACCCCTTTGTGAGTGCTCCACGTACATAAATCAGCCGACTCATCATCCAATGTTAACTGATTGTACGCATTCGCTAAATCCAGCTTCGTAAATAATTGTCCTCCCTGAAGCGATGCGAAAATTTCGTCTATTCTCGGAAGTGGATATTTATAATCAAACAAATGTTTGTTGATAGTGACTTTGTAATCACCGCAAATACGGACATCACCCGACGGTTTTAAAACAGGTACTAACGGAGTACTCCAATCAGAATTATCTGATGGCTCTAACATTCCGACCTGAACTAAATTTTCCAATTTTAATTCAATTTTACTCTTCCATGCCAACGGAACAGTCCGTGGCTTAAAAAATATTGGACGTGCATCGGGTTTTAATTCTAGGTATATTGGCTTTCCGTTGTATGTGCCTAACTCATCTTTGAAAACTTCCGCGAACTCCGATTTTATTTGTTCGACTATAATTTGCAAGGAATTGTTGATTGAATTTACCAATCTATTGCCTTTATTAATCTCTTTACCTTTACACACGAGCTCAATTCCGAAAATTTAAAAAAAAATCTCTTCCCAATAATATTGGTTTATCTCGCGCGTCAGATACAACAATACGTAAATTCGCGGTTTGGTCCAATGAATTAATAAGAGCATTAAACTCACCGATATGCTTGATGGCATGTCCACCATAATCATCATAGGAATCATTACACGATTTCAAAAACTTACGGTCAAAATGCTCGTCAAACGTTTGACATGGTATGATGGTACTTGGAGATCCACTATCGCATTCACCTATTAAATTGATTCCATTAATGTTTACTGGTACACGAATCGGTATGGAAGTATTAGATCCTGTTACGTTGTACATGTTCATGCTTCCTCCAACGCCATTGCTACTATGGGAGAAAGAATCTAATGTATCTTCACTACTATTTTTCGCAAATATAAAATTAGAATTATTATGTGATTTCTTAACTTTCTTATTCCTGCAAACGGTAGCTAGATGACCTCTTTTTCCACAAACATTGCATGTTGACTCCCGGTACTTGCAATCCGTTGACGCATGGTTTTTCCACCCACAATGTGAACAACCGGTTTTTTCTTTGCCGCCATTGGTGGCGTTGTTGGTTACTGACTGACCTTGGTACCCACTACGACCTTTCTTGCTCTTCGCCTGTCCCGCCTTTTTCATGAAATTAACGGTACTTCCTTTAGCCTTGAGCTTTGTTTCCGCAATCATCGCCTTTTTCAGCGCCTCTTCGGACGTTAACGTGTTTCCTTCTTCGCACAGCTTGTCGAAAATTCTTTCTTCACCGACAAAGCCCGTCACAAATTTATCGCGCACAATTTCTTCCAATGCTGTGAAATCGCACGTCATTGCCAATTTTTTTACCCGCGCAAACCATGCACACGCTGTTTCGTTAGTGTCCTTTGCTGCGATGTAAAAGTTGTGCCTCTCTCGAAAAATTATTTTCGGTGGTGTAAAATTTGAGGTTAACGACTTTACTAGCACTTCATATGACTGGTCCGCTGGTTTTTTAGGAAAATATAACGCACGTAGTAAGCCGTAAGCATCTGCACCCACTGATTTTAATAGCAGTGACTTTTTATCGTCATCTTCCGTAGCGCATTGATCTTTAAAATGAATTTCCAACTGTTGTAACCAATCGACAAAATTCTTGGACGTATCAAATTCCGGAATTAACGTAGTTGCTTGGATATTTACGGTTTTTGTTTCTACCTCCTTCTTGGTTGAGTTCTTGTTCTCGTCTTTGTTACCCATATTGCCTGTTATTTTTAGTAATTGTTAAAAAAAATTTTACTTTGAAGCTTCTGATGAGAATTTTCCTCGTCGCCAATTTAATGCCGTGTATTAACACGAGAGAAATTTAAATAGTGATATCTCGATGACGATTTGTAACAGAATGAATATATACTTTATTCACAATTAAACTAATTAACAATGAATCTGTAAATTAATTCCGCCAGACGGCGTAACAGAAAATTCGTTCAGTTGCGTACTTAACAGCTTCCTATTGAAAACGTATGAGGAATTAGGCCCAAAAAATGAACTTAACATGTTCAACTCTTTGCTAAAATTTTCCAAAATTTGCTGAAATTTGCCAAATGAAAATTCGGAAAATTTTAGCTTTTGGCAAATTTCGTAAAATTTAAGCAAATTTCAGAAAATTTGGCAAATCGATTTCCGAAAAATAGGTCTTGTCTTTTGTAAGATTGAATTTATAGGACTCCTGTCTTCTCATAGCAAGATGTGCAGTAAATCGTTCTATTTCGTTCTTGCAAGGTAAATATATTTTCCGTTTGGTATTTATTTAAATTTATTGTGACGAGTGAAGAAAAATTAAATAGAGAGAGAGAGAGAGAGAGAGAGAGAGAGAGAGAAATGTCAATCATATAGTGTAGTGAAGCAATTCAAAAGTATTTTAAATTGAATCATTTTTCAGTTATCAGTGACTGAAGTGAACGAAATTCGAAAGAAGATTCGAAATTTTGAAAGCGAAATTATGAGAGAAATGGTATTTCTGAAACCAAATCTGAAAGATAATTTTAACTCCACGACTCGGACCCGAACCCAGAATCTTATCCTTTCCGGGGTATTTTAGTTTGACACAAAGGAAAAATTATTTACAATCAAGGGAATAAAAGTTAAATTTTTATGTGAAAATTGTCAAAAGCGCAAATTGAAGCTTGTAAGATTGTAGTTAAAAATTTTCGCCCACTTCGCTCGCGATTTTGTTTCCTTGTAAAAACTAGTATATTTAATTTTTTTTTGAGAACTTCTGGCACTGAATTTTGGTAGACCGGCGCAGAAACCCCTAATGCTGTTGATTATTTTCTTAGACGTTTCGCGCTCAATACTCCTGCTTCAGAGCAAAATTTTTGGTGTCCTTATAAATGGTAGAGGAATAATAAGAAATAACTTTACCTTAGAATGTCTTCTTTTGCTCCAAAAATGGAAACAGGACGTATGCCGTATTATGTATTATTGACAATGTCAACAACTAAAAAATTTTTTGCGCCTGTTGGACCAAAAAGCCGACATCATTATAGATAAAGTTTCAACGATTTAGTTATTTGATAGTCATTGCACAATTTGTGACTCGAATTTACTATACTTTTACTGTTGAATCACGCGGCGTTCAATGTTGATAGCAAATGATTCAAAAGACGGATGAAAAAAATTATACCAACCTGACAAAAGAGCAATAAAGCGACGCGACATGGCGTCTATAGCGTTCGAACAAATTGCACAATAGGAGCTACATTGAAGTTTTTTTAATAATCATTTATTTAAATATCCCTCCAATTAATGACTGGGTGGAGCAGGTTACTGTGCATAAATGCATACTCATATACTTATTTATATGTATACCGCAGAAGATCGCCAACATACCACTTTCTCGAAAACGACATGAAATGGTATATTTTGAAAAAGAGAACCGCATGCAAAACTAATAAAATGTCCTCATTGAAAAATTAGTGTGTGCGGGTGCTTAGCCCAACATTTGGACACATCAAGCATCAGCGTCAAATTCTAAATCGAATAATATGAGGATGAACTGCCGCATTGTATCGCTCATGAGCAGCTGTTTTATCTAGAAATAAAAACGCTCTATAAAATCCAATTTATAAATATAAATATAAAGTGTTTCATCCAACGATTCTCTTTCTGGTATGGTCCCAATCACACAACCGGCATTATAATTTTGAAGATACGTTGGAACAAGAATTGTGTAGATCTCGGTTCGCCGGAAATAGCTTCAATTTTCTTCCCAATGTCCACAACGAATTTTTTTCCCTCCTCACATATCGGTCCTAATGTTTTTTTGTTTTTTATTCATTAGATTGCGTAAATGTATAAGAATTATATACAAAATATTTCGCCCAAGTTCTTGGACGGTGGCAGAGTACCTAAAATTGGTCAGTTCAGTTCGATAAGTCATGAAGAGCAGACGTGTTTCGGTAACATTATTTTAAATAACCGTGTGTTGTTTGTAAGTGATCGATTTAATTATCCACCGAAAGCAATACTACAATCTTTATATCCATCATGGATAATTTCTACTTGGTTTTTATTGGTAGCTTCACTGATCTTAAAATGTTTATTTCTCGTTTCATTGTTAATGAGCATTTCGCAACCAATACGAACTCATCAAAACCATGTGGTTACTAGACAATGGATCTGCTGTTTTTTGTCACGCAACAGATTGAGACCTTGTTCATCAAATTCATTTAATTCTCATACAATTTCAATTGGTTTTTGGTCTCATTATCGTTGTAATCCGGTATCATCGCTACATTGGACTGGAGTGTTGCATTATCATCTTACTCATAGTTTGGTTGGCCTTACGTCGAATTGAACTCATCTCGGTCGCCACACAGAATCATCTTCTTCAAGTTACTTATTTCACGAACTGCATATTTATTTAGAGAAGACTATTTTATTTTTTGTATTCTTAAACATTGTGAGAAAAAATTATAAAGCGGACAATAAGGAAATAAGGAATATTCATAGTTGAATATACTTGCGAAGTTCAGTCTGCAATAAACAATGCATAACATCATAACAAAGGGTTAGTCATACACGTGTGGTGATCTGATTGGGTTTTGGTTGCACTAAAAAGATGTTCAAAAGCATCATTTACGATCGCTGATAATGTAACTTTGCGTTTTTCTAACGGTGCAGGCAAGCTCAAAAAAATTAGTAAATCCTATGGATTACATTATTTGCGTAAACAAATCAATTTACTCTCTATTTATGTTTTCGCTTTTGTTATATAAAATTTCTTAGTAATTTCTAGTGAGCGAAAATTAAGTAGTGTAATTCGAAATGTATGTGTTGATGCATATATTTTCATTAATATTATTTCTCTGTAATTTCTTGTTAATTTTACAATAGCTAATTCCCTTTGCAGTGCTAGGCACAGTGGGAAAGCTTATTATAATTGGAAAAATTAATGTAACTCTATATGAAAATAAATAAATAAAAAAAAAAATAAATAAAAGATGCCACATTTCCTCTTTGTATTGCAACCTCGATTCTTTGAATTAAGTAAGAGGTTGCTCTTTTCTCACTGGATACATCCGTGATCTTACTTCCGATTTTCTTTAGCAAATTTAAGCCTTCGGATCCAATAATACCAGATGTTTCTGATGTAACAGGCACGAATATGAATTGCTCCAACAGACCTTCATATTTGTCATATTTTTCTTGCTCTGCATGTTTCGCTGCGTAGCGTGGATTCTTTGATGTTCGTTGAACATATGATCTAGCGAAAGTCTCTGCACAAGTATAGTCCCATAAAAGCGATCTGCCTTTCTCCCAAGGAACAAGACTCAGACCATCTGGCTTTTTTCCGTCACTTCTAGAACATCCGGGCGGTTCACGTACACAAGGAACTTCAGCAGACTTCAATGCTCGTTGTATCAAATTATTTACTGATTCATGTCTAGATCTTGTTCCAGACGCCTTAGTGCACGACAGACCGTGTCGACCAAATGTGTCTATACACACTATGTGTGAAATACTTGGGTGTCATACTGGACAGTAAATTGAACTGGACAGCACACGTAACAAACAGAGCAAGGAAAGCTCTGACGGCCTTTTGGATATGTAGGAACGCTTTCGGTAAGAATTGGGGCCTACCATCAAAGGCAATACTGTGGATTTATGAAGCAGTAGTGAGGCCTATGATCTGCCATGGTAGTGTTGTAGGGTGGCCTAGGCTGGAAAAGGAGTGCGCCAAGAAGGAGATGAGCGAGGTTCAGAGGCTGGTATGTATATGTATTACTGGAGCTATGAAGACGACAGCGACGGCAGCTATAGAAGCGCTGTTAGCTATACCACCGATCCATACGATTGTCAAGGCCAGAGCATTTGCGACAGCAGATAGACTACGGCTCAACGATCTGTGGATGAGGAACTTCTCTCTAGGACATGGAAAGATAGGGAATGCAATAGCTGATCCTATTTTTCACATGCCCAGAGACCGCATAAATGCGGAGATCAACTTTGAGAGGCGCTATGAGGCTATCATTACTCGGTACAAGAATGGCTAAACAATTGGCCAGATTGCATACCCGTAGATGGACTCATAAGCTGACGGTTCGAAAAACTCTGAAGGAACGGGGGCTGGGATTTTCACTCTGGAACCCAGAACGGAAGAGAGTATTTACCTAGGAAAATACTCCAGTGTTTTTCAGGCAGAGACGTTTGCAGCGATGAAAGGACTACGGTGCTCTTTAAGACCAGAAATGAAAAACGAAAGAATCACTGTACTTTCTGATAGTGATGCTGTTATCAAGGCGATAATGTCGCCCGTTACAACATCCAAAATAATAAAAGAGTTCAAGGAGACCCTGAACGAACTGGGTCTGAGAAATCAGGTTAAGGTCGCTTGGGTGCCTGGACACTCTGGGATAGATGGAAGTGAGAGGGCAGATGAGCTTGCGAAGCTGGGCTCTAAATCTGTTAGCCACGGACCGGAACCGTTCATTCCCATACCACAGTCACTGTGTGATAAGGCGGTGAAGGATTGGACATGGTCAGAGGCTAACAAGCATTGGCAAACTTATAAGGGAGGTTTACACACAAAAGGAGTCTTCCCAGTGGCCGATCGTGGTTAGGCGAAGGAACTGTTGCACATGGACCGGGATCGAATAAGGAGAATTGTGGGAGCGATCACCGGTCACTGTGGTTTAAACAGTCACTTAGCCAAAATGGGCATCGTCAATGATCCCAATTGCACCTGTGGCCTGGGTAGAGAAACAGGACACCACATTATTTGTGAATGTCCGAAATTTTCTCTACTGAGACAGAATCCTATCTGGGTGGTCATGTAATCAGATCGCTCGATGTGCCGAAGCTAGGGCCAATTGTTTTAGACAAGTTCCTAGTGAGCACGGGTAGGTTCTAATGATTTACGTGATGAACGGGAGATGGAATAAAGGATCGATAGATCTGTGTTTCGCGGGCAAAAGCCATCCCAACCTGATAAATCTAAAAAAAAAAATGAGTCTACCTTTGAACCACATACACATCTATGTGGTTGAACAATTGTCAAACCGAAGCGCAACGAAATCGAAATCCGAAACTCATCGTTGCTCAGGAAAGTACCCAATTGCGGTGATGGTAAAGCTTGCAGCCACGCGCCTGTTTCTTCAATAGAATTTGCTAACAGACGTGCTTTCTCGAATGGGTCGTTTATGGAATCCTTTAACGTTGTAATTTTCTGATCTATATCGAATTCTTCCCAAGAACGTTGGAAAATTCGGACCGACTCATCCGGTAGAACATCGAAATTTCCGCACCATTGTTCTTCCGCTTCCGCTTTATCAAGATTCCTTTGCCGATAATGTTCTGGTAGCAATTGGTCGAGTAAAGAAGAAACATTGTACGTTGATGACAGGAAACATGCCAATGCAATATCAGATGCGTGCCGAATTCCAATTCCTCCCTTTTTGATTGGTAACGAGAATTCGTGCCATGCTTGTTCTGTTAAATTGATGTTGAAGGTTGTCTCGATTGTGTTCTTTAAAACTTCGTCGTAATTACGCAAACCATCGGAATTGCGCCACGTCGGTGCTCCCCGTAGTAAAAAAATAAGCCTCGGGGTTGTAACAGACAGTCGCAATAGGTAGTAAACGCTGTGTACATTGATTAGTTTCAATTTTTCGGAAAACATTTTCAATTTGAGGATTTTATCATTCAAACATATAATGGATGCTGCTTGTGTGAGTGGACTACCCAAAAGAAATTCGTTCTCTGGTGTCATCTATTGAATTCCTGCGCAAATTGCATTTACCTGTTCTTGCAGTTCGAGTTTGGCCTCTGTCGAATCTGTACCCAAAACCGACATTTCACACTTCTGGTAATTCAATTGCAAACCGAATTCATTCGCTTTAAGAATGATTGTTTTGAATGCGGCCATGACATCATTTGGAAGTCCAGCAATGGTCCCGTCATCAAGATACCATATATTTAAATCCAGATTCTTGAGACTTGAAATGATATCCTGCATTACAAGGCAAAAAAGGGCCGGTCCGAGCGGATCGCCTTGTTGGACTCCTCTTTGAGATTGAATAACGTGTTCGTTGTAGTAGACATTTGAGGGTAACCGATAGCATTGTTCCACAAATTTGTAGATTTCAGGCACAGTTGCTTTAACTTTTTGTAGCAGAACGTCCCTCCTTAACTCGTTGAATGCATTTTTGATGTCAATCTTGATGAACAATCGAATGGAATTGTGTTTCGATGTATAATACATTCGTGCAGCATGAGCACCTGCTTCAGCGCCGTTCTTTATTCCAACACCTAATTGATTTGGAAGGTACAGATCACACAACTTTGACACCACTATACGACAGATGATTTTCGCTGCAATTCGTCTCCAGGTGTTTCCTACAGCAATAGGTCGGATTCCGCCACATTTTTTTTGCAATGCCGTAAGTGCAGCTCCATATAAATAAGGACACATTAATGACGGGACATTACCACCAAGAATTTTTTCGTTAAGAGATGTTATCGCTGTTAGCAGTTTATTACCAGATTCACCATTTTTAATGTATAGAAGATCCTTTAATATTTGAGGTCTCAAACTGTTTAGACCACCAGCTGTACCCTTTCTGAAAGTCATTATTGATCGGGACACTTCTTCTTCAGTTGGTATAATTTGTGTCATCTCTACTAATGAATCCGGATAAAATGATGGTTCAGGGTTCGGATGTTTCTGTATCAATGCATTCAAGGTAGCTTCGTTATTCGGTGCAATAACATCACTCGAAGAAATCAAACGTAGGGCACCACTGACATCACCATCTGATAGCTTCACTTCGACCTTCTTGTAAACGTTGTTCGACATTCCCTTCGTTTTAATACCGGTTGTTGTGCTGACATTTGATGGTTCGGTCGTGATCATTCCTGTACCATCCTCATTCCATAAGCTAATATTTTGTCGAACATAAGATGTTAAATTAGGCACATTTTTTTGTTCGTTTGGTATCTTCAGGGTTGCGTACGGGAAAAGTAGCAGTTTGTTCCAGGATTGTTCGTCAATCAAACGAGTGCATTGATTGATTACATTTGTTAATGCATTCGCAAGGTCCTGTCGTGCATCTTTTGGACATCGTCGTAGAGTAGGAACTGATCGTCTTAAACATGCGAGTCGTTTTCCAATATCAGCTGTAGTTTCATTAACAGTGAATTCATAGTCGACAAAATCAAACTGATCCAATGTCACTTTCTTTTCGTTTGGATGTTTCTTCGCAATGTGAATGTTGAGGCCTCTTATCGAATGGAACCGCTTTTCTTTACAATACGGACAATAAAAGTACTCGTCTTCGTCACCAAAAAATATTTCTTCCGCAGTGTATTCTTGCGACTTCGTTTTAGTAGATGTAATAACACTGCTTTGACTACTGACCTTATCTTCTTGATTGACTACTTGAAGGAATTCTTGCAAATCGCTACTCGCAGAAGACAAATTTTCAGTTGCTTGTTCATTTTCATGTTTTGATATAAAATCTTCATTTTGCAATGTACTCGTAGCTAAATTCGGGTGATCTTTCTTAATGTGTAAGGCACATCGCAGCATTGTTTTTTCTTTATTCGGGCAAAATGGACAGGGCCATCGCTTATCTTGACTGTGCAATATGGAGTATTTTTGTTTCGTGTCATTCAACAGGGACCTCAAATCATTTATGTATGCCTCCAGACGTATTCCCCATAATTGCAGCAGTTTTTGAGATTAAATTATTATTTTATTATTTTCTTTTAAATTTTTTAAGAGAGCGATCTTTCATTGCGGCCTTTTTTCGTGACGCCTACTTTTTGAGATTTGTTTGAAATATGTGAAATGTTTGAAATTTGCTAGATGTGTGAAATGTTTGAAAAGTGAAAAATGTGGGAAATGTTTGAAATTTGGGGAAGGTTTGAAATGTCGGAAACGTCGTAAAATTTCAAAAGTTTTGAACTTCGTGAAATGTGGGAAATGTTTGAAAATTGGGAAATGTGGAAACTAATTGATTAGTGCGAAGTCTGTGAAATGTGGGAAATGTTTACAAATCCCGAATTGTGGAAATTGTTTAAAAAAGGCAAAATTTTTGAATTTTCTAAAAATTTTCAAAAGTTTGAAAAGTGAGAAATATGGCAAATGTAGGAAATATTGGAAGGCTTTAATATGTTCGAAAATTGCCCTGTGTCAGTAAAATGGGAAATATAGAAAAGATGAGATATGTTTGATAAAGTTAGGAAATGTTTGAAATATTGGGTAATTTTTGAAAATCGCGAAATGTAGTAACTTTTTGAAAATTGCGAAATGTTTGAAATGTAGAAAATATTTAGAATTACCAAAATGTGGAGGTCAACGAGCCCAGGTCGACTCTCATGTTTTATAACATGTAGGTATGTATGTGTGTCTGTAAAACGTATAACTTACATAGAGTAAGGGTGCCTAATGTGGAACTTGGAACACCACCACATCTCATAAATTTTTGATCGTCGATAATGTGTAATTTAAAAAAATGTGCACGCTTAATTCATTTTTGATTTACAGCAACACTGACAGAAATCTGTGTAGGTGTAAACAAAAGAGAAAAAGAATACACATTTTGACGCCATTTTCACAAAAAAATTTATTGCAGAAAAATTTGGATAGCCTCGAGAGACATTTGCTTGTCTCGTCTACATTACCTCCATATTTTGAAATTTTAAAAGAAAGTAATAGTCACTATTGGGTGTCAAATGGTGTGTTATGCGTAATATAGGACTTTTTTTTATTGTTATTTACTCGACCGTGGGAATATAATCTATGTTTGGATTTTTTCCTCGATTTCTCGGTCCATATATATTAAAAAACTTAATTTGTTTGTTTATATGCGGGCGTTGCGCGACTTTTTATTCGCATCTTCAGCGCATCTACTTATCTAAAATTTACAAAGAATACATCTGAAATTAGACTAACAATAAAGACTTATTGTTACATCACAAATAATCACAAAATGTTTACTTACGAGTAACCAAAGTTGGAGTTTTTGGAAACTCTTTAATTGGCTTTATATATATAGAGTAATATAGTACTCCTTATGTACCTTAGCCTCTGACCACCTACTCGTACATCCTATCCTACCCGTGGTGACACCTGTTATAGTGAGCATGAACGATCAGGTAACCAGCCGTGGTGTAGTAGTGTGGGTCACTTAGCATAAGGATGAGGGGGGCTGTCTTCGGGTAGTACTTTAACGTCACGTATAGGAAGAGCCGAAGGCAGCTAGGCGCTATCAAGATGGAGTGGCGACTTAGTATGGTGGCGGATGATCTCATCGGCAAGAGACATCGGCAGCATACACA
The DNA here is from genome assembly GCA_029228625.1 of Pseudolycoriella hygida. Classification (NCBI taxonomy): domain Eukaryota; kingdom Metazoa; phylum Arthropoda; class Insecta; order Diptera; family Sciaridae; genus Pseudolycoriella; species Pseudolycoriella hygida. Next base: position 91,314,812 of record CM055403.1, read on the forward strand.
GCCCTAGTCAGTTGGGCTACTAGCACATGGCAAGTGGGAAATTGAGTTATGATCAATAAGAAAAGCAAATGATTTTTTGTCAGTATTTTGGTCAGCGTCAGACTTAAATTAGAGCAGAAAGCAAAATAATACTTTTGCTTTTTTGCTGACACAAGGCGTTCAATGAGGAGTGGATAAACGAAACGTGAATTGAATACCGTTCGAACCTGTTTTTTTTTAATTTTTTTAAAATTTTTCTAGTTTTCTTTTATTTCTCAGAGTTTTCTTATTTTTCGCTTATATTAAACCTAGTTTTTTCTGTTCGTTTCCTAGATCATGAGAAACAGCTAGAGTATATTGTCGATAACGTTTGAATGGCCGGGATGTTGATTAAGTTTGATTTTGTCATATTCTCCTTGGATCCCAAATTTAAACAAACTTAGATCTTTTCGTCATTTGGTAATCACGAATCCCATAGAAACTGTGGAATTTTATGTGATATCCACAGTAAGTGTAGAATTGCGATTAAATTAATGATAACTAGTAGATATTACTACAAAAAATGATCGAGTTTCTTCTTAAAAGTAAAAAATACGATTAATTGAAATGTTTTGAAAACACAGCTCATAAACTTCAAAAAATATATGCCTTAACTGCTACATAATTAAAAACAAGAATTCATAATTCAATGTACATTTATTCACGATATACGTATATTGCTACTTCAGGGGATAGCCACTGCGAAAGATCTTGTCCTCTCTTTCAGAATCATGAAGTATTTTCAATCATAAAATAGTGTACCACATAATGCCAAGTGGAAAATCAATGAATGAAATGTTTTATTTATTTATTGCATACGCGCAGTGTTATTTATTAATCTAAGTTGAAATTATTATTATTATTAATTATTATTATTAATCTAAGTTGAAATTATTAATCGCTGACAATGACATTTGTCATTCTCCTTTATTTGTTTTCTCTTTTTCGCTTATATTGCCATTTGAGAAGAAATCTCGGCAAGCCTCTATTGTTACCCTGTAATGGCAATAAAATATTATTATCGTATGGATGCATTTAGTATTAAACATCGCGTCAATCATAATAAAATTTAAGGGATCATTCATAAAATTCGTCTTACGTCTAACACTTTTAGGACATGTTGACACCCCCTCGTCAAGTTGCGTGTGATTTCAGTAACACCACTAATTTTGCGCTTTCCATGCAAGTCAAGTCGATTCACTCAAAATTTGAGGTACAGTTACGCAGAATAAAATATATCCGTTTTCCGGTAATTTCTTACTTATCCTACTTTTGCATTCCACGTTGGCTGTGTACATACATTACAGCAAAGACGTTGCAATTACAGAATCCACATTGGCTACGTACCGTGTTCGCACTAACTGTTTAAGGATGAAAGTAGATTTTGTTAAGACATAACGAGTGGTTACACCACTATTTTGACACCGTCATATCCTACAGTGGTAAATAAATAGCTAACTGAAGAACAAAATGGTGAAATATTGCACAAATATTTCACAAAACTATCTTCAAGAATCACCGCACACTTTGTCAACAAATGCAAAATGACAATTTGAAAAGGTGAATATCATGATATCTATGATATATGATATATGATATCACTAAGTATATGTACTTGAAAGGTGAGAGTAGACAGTAGAGCCAATCACCATTTCATATACAATTTAATTTAGCGAAAACAGAGTTGCAACCAGTAACAAGTAACCAGTAACTGTTAACTGAATCTACTTGTCACAATGTTCTCACCCTAGAACAGTCAGTCCGAACTAAAAGTTCCTAGTAACAGAGTAAAAGTAGGAAAAATAAGAAATTATCGAAGAGCAGCGGATTTTTTTTGTCTGTGGGATTGATTCGACGGCTTCAGTATATCTCCAGGGGCAATTTCTACGTTTGTTGCGTGAGGGCTTTTCGCCAAGTCGAGCAGCAGTATTTTTCGGTTGAGTAGACCAAAATCAGGACTGTTGTTCTTAGACACGTTGCTGAGGCTCCCCATGAGGTGTTTGCCAGTCGATGAAAAGTTTGATAGGGTAGAGAAAGCTCTCCGGTGGCACTGAAGCCAATAATTTAGTACGGACTATGTAAATATTTCAGTACCTAATATTGTAGATAGTTTTTTAACGCATATATAAATGTTAACTAACATTGAAATATTTTTCACGAAAAGCACAACAAAAAATTTTCATTTTGCTTGTAATGTCACTTTTAAAATATTGATGTAATTTAAATTTTAAATTTGTTTTCGTTGGGTTCACTTTCAATCTCCATGGGCAATCCATTGTACAGTACAGTCAAATTCATTTGTGTATAACGTAATTTCCCGCTTCTAGTGTTTCGTTTCGCTTTAGATGAAAAAAGTCTCTTGACCTTGTAAGGACATGTCTCGCTGGTATTGCAAAATGTCACTAAAATATCTTGCATAACTTTCCATGTTTTAAACGATGAGATATTGAAACATTGACTTATATAATAGCATAAAGTTTTATAAATCTTGGTCGAGCGACGGACTTAGTAATCACGAGGATTTATTGCACAGATGGTTTAGCCGATTTTTTTAGGAAAATGCTGAGACAAATTCAGTGGCGACAGAAAAAGCAGCGTAATCTACAAATTCCACGATAACAATTCAATTGTTGCGTATCCCATTATGTTTACTAGTGGTTCCCCCTCAACAATACCGTATGCATGCACATAAATGTGATACAATCATTCAATTCATAAAATGAGGAGCTATAACGTAAACTGACGATCAAACATGCAAATAATGGATGCACTTCTTAATGAGTTTCGAAGGTATGGTGTGTAATTTCCTTATAATAACAATTAAAATGAACAAGTGCACTCTGAAAAGAGAAATTGTATATTTGTGTGTACAGTGAATTTGCATGTGCGTCTTTGCAGCATTTATCTTCATACCTTTGCACACGTTGAATCGTTTAATAAATGTATGTTGTATAATGTTTGTAGTTCTTAACCTAATTGATTAAAATACAATCTTTCCAATCTCGAAAGTTTACAATTATGTCTTTCGAGAGTTATTTTTGTGGGTTTAAAACACTAGACAACGTCACTTCCCAACAATAACAGTAAATTCCAAAAAAACCATAACAGTAACGGTAAATGACATGTCGAGGAATCAGAGACATGTCAAATTCAACCAATGTTTTCGTAATTTGCCATATGCAAATTTGAAATTGACTAAACAAAAAAAAAAAGGAAATAAAATTCATGAAAATAAAATATATTTATATTTAAGCCAAATATTCGTGAAGTTGTGGCGGGTCCAACTCAAAATAAGTACATACCTCGCTCCCATACAATCAAGTATGGCAGTTAGAGAGTATGGTCGCAACTTTGTACATTGTTGTAACCTTTTGCTTAGAAATTTTCAAATTCTTTTTGAAATCCAGAAAAGAAAATAGTTGTATAATTTTGCCGAAGCCCCATTCGACGCAAACTCTTAGAGAGCTCATTTTTTTGTTGGCTCGTTTTTTTCTTGCGTCCACGTTTCCTTTGAATGGAACTATCACATGTTTCGACAAGGGATACCCAGGATCTGCATAAAGGTATGGAGGGTCCTCCCACTCATCAAATCTTCGTTCCAACTTCATTCTAAGATTACTTTCAGCCAACATGTGACTGTCGTGCCGTCTGCCCGGAACAGACCCGAACATGTTCATGATTATGCCATTTGGCAATATAACTGATTGAAAATTTACAGAATGCACTCTTTTGTGACCGTTGAAAAACTGCCAATATCAAACAAATGTAATTTTCTTAACAATTAGAAGTCACATGTTTTCAGAACCTCTCTTTGATTGTGAATTGGACGACATATTGATCTCGCTGTTCCATTACGAAGTACGAGGCTTATAGGTTTACTACCATGTTTGTTACATTGCGAATTTGAACCCGGGAGTAAGGGGGAAACTTTTTTTGTTGCCTCTAGATGACAAATCAGCAATAAAAACAATGTCCGTCGGTCTGTCTGTCCGTCAACACGATAACTTGAGTAAATCTTAACCGATCTTCAAAAACTTTTTTTTCCTGAAAGGTAGTCTAAAAACTGAGGCTAAGTTCGAAGATGAGCGAAATCGGTCGAATAGTTCCGGAGATATGGTCGAAAAAGTGTCCAAAAACGTGGTTTTTCGAGGGTTTGTGTTATTGTCATTGATTATGAGATAGGAGTACCCGCCCAAAAACCACTTACAATGGAGGAGTGACGCAAGTTTTTTTTTGTTTGCTTTAAAATGAATACTTCGGACGTGTCTTTCAATATTGCTTTAAGCAATTTCAAAGAGAGTTAAAAAACTAAAGGAAAATCGAATAGGGCTTTTCAAAATTGTCATCTCTTTGTTTGGTATGTCGAGGCTTTTCACACGTATAGGCTTTTCACACGTAGAGGCTTTTCACACGTATAGGCTTTTCGTACGGTCCGCTTCGCTTATGTTTTTGAAATGAATTTCATTATTAATCTGCTTACTTCTATAACCGAAACCAAAAGTTAACGTTGAACACCGGCAAGCACCAACGACACCAGCTAAAAAAAAGCCGATTCTCTAACCGAAAAAGGACTTAATAAACTATTTGGAACAGAAATCAGTGGTACGTCTTCCTGTTTCTTATAATTACAAGTTTTCATAAAATCAAAGAAAATTGATCCTTGGTCTAACTTCATTTTAGAATGAGATAGAATTGAGAAAAGAAGAGATTAAAATTCGGAAAATGGAGGTGGAAAATAAAGCAGAAGAGCTTCGTATACTTCGGCTCAAAACGGAGGCGGAAGTAGAAGAGCGAAAAACAATGAACAGCCTGATGGTGAAGCTTCTATCAAAAAAATTACAAGAAAGTTAATTTGTAAAATTTATTAAAATCAGCTGAATATTTTCTTAGATTCAAATGTTTGTTTCTGTCATTTGAAATGAAGCCGTAACATCTGCTCTTCAAAGCAGTTTTCTTCATCCATTTACTTCACTAAATTTTCTCCATATTGAATTTTAAGTACATTTAAAAAAATCAGTTTCCATGTCTCTGATTTCTAGAAATGTAATTTATCGTTACTGTTATCGTTTTTGTTTGGTATTTTACTGTTATTGTTGGAAGTGCTGACGCTGTCTAATGAATAAATTCCAATTCGGCGTTGCCGCTTTTGGACGAATGTATGTAAACAAATTGGCCACATCATGTCAACAAAAACACAAATCGGAAGATTCCCGTGATGATCACAAATTAAAGTACATTTTTTTAATATAAAAGTTAATTCGAAACTTCACAAAATTTTACAACTTTTTCTAAATAGATAAACGTTTCTAATAAAAACAAAATTCTCGAAAATCCACTAGAGGAAAGCGAAATAATGCTTGCAGAAGCTGGAAGTTTTAAAACACTTTTCACACGATAGAAATTAGCGATTTTTTGATGGATACACCAATCTATTTATTAAAAACAGATTCAAAACTCCACAATTAAACACAGCACAACAAATGATCAAAACGTAATAACAATTGAAATTGTTTTAACTGAAGTAAAACAATAATTTGTGAGATACTTCACTAGAAAATCTAAAATTTTAAAAAATATACTGAAGTACTGCTACTGTCAAAGCCGTCAATCAAAACAATGAATGATAATGTAGATAAAGATGATGAAAATCAAGATACGGTTGACCCGTACGGTTATTTCAAAAATAAATTGAATTTTCGAAAAAATTGAATTTTCAAGAAATTGGAAGTTTTTGTGAAAATTCAAAATTATCAAGAAAACCCAAATTTTTGAAAAATCCCAATTCTTTCTCCAAATATAAATTTTTGTGAAAATAAAAATTCAAAGAAATCTCAAAATCACAGGAAAATATAATTTCTAGAAAAATTTCAAATTATCAAAAAAGTTAAAAATTTCAAAAGAATTAGACTCTCTAAGAAAATTGGAGTTTTATAAGATATGCGAATCCCCGAAATAATCGAAATTTCTGCAAAATTAAGCTTTTAGGAAATTTACAAAATTAAACAAAAAACTACATTTGCAAGAAAATTCAAATTGTTGAAGTAATTTCTAAATCCAACATTAAATAAAAAATAATGCGAAGAAACAAATATCGATCTATTCCGAAATTTGCTAACATCAAACAAATGTGCAAAAATTTTAAGTCAGAGAACGTTTGAATTTTACAAAAAAAATGCGCCAATTAACGAACTCAATGAAACTGCATTATCGATATACATTTAGCAAAAGCCAAAAGCGACAACACTAAAACTGGGTGTGGGTTTTAGATCTCAAAGAAATCGCAGAACCCATAAATCGCAAGTTTTGTATAATTTTTCATTTGGATCGATTGTAAATGAAAATTTGAGAAAAACTAACACTAGGTAAGACTTCAGTAATTTTGAATTAACTTGATCGACTTAAGAAATACGGTGACGTGTTAAGCGTGTACATGAACATGACGAAGTCCCCTTGACCTTAGATTGAGTTTAAGTATGCTGCAGCAGTTTACAAGATGACGACATGGCATTCCTCAACGGATATGATAAAGACTATGGCACAAATCATTGAAACGACTCGGCTGAAGAAATTTGAATTTATGAAGATGACGAGGTGTGTTGGATGTAAAATCCAAATGATCCTTCGCTTAAGATTAATTTAGTATGCTTCGAGACAAATGTTTGGTTTACGATCTAGTTTGTTGTAATAGGCATTCGTTTTGAGTCACTCTATCAATAAAGACGTTTTTTTAATTCCGGCTTTTACTACCGTACCTAAAACCAGTAAAACCAACAGCAATTACCGATTAAGATCCAAAAATTTCTCCTGACCAAACTCTATAACTTTGGAGAAGACACCAGCTCTAAGTATTTGCATTCCAGAGCTAAAATTCGAAAACGAAAGAAGCATAATTTATTGCTTGGGAAAATTCAAGATGGCACCGCTTTGACAGCTGAAATTAAGATCTCAAATAATTATCCTGATCAAACTTGTTTATAACTTTCTAAAAGAAACCAACTCCCTAGGTATTGTCACTCCGTAGATAAAATTCGAAAACCTGAAAAACCGTCAAAATTGACCACTTTTTCCAAATGACACGACTTTTCTAGATTTTACCCGGAAATGCTGCCTATGGCAGCAGTGTTGCCGAATATCGAAAACCGTGAAGGCGCGAAGTTTGAACATTTCGAATTGCTATAACAGAAGTTCAACCATGATTCGGATGACGTGGATGACCCGGAATCTGACGAGCAAAATAACGTGTGCCCCATTTGCCACAGTCAATTTTCAACACTAGCCGGTATACGTCAGCATTGGTAAAAAAAACATTCAATTAAGGAGATTAATGAATTTATAGCTTACAAAACGAAGGGAGCTCAACCAAATACTGCATCGTCGACAAAGTTAGTTAGTAGATCAGATCTTGCAGGTGTTAACACCTCGTATCGAATTCAAATTTCTAAAGAGAATACCATCGGTCCTAATAGCAAACCATCTCAGCAATATGACATACTGGAAAATGCAGCATCAGGTGATTGTCTTTTTCCTTAATTATTGGACTTTCTACGTCGTCATAGTAAAAATTTTCTCAACATACCCGACGAAGCCAACGAACTACGGTCTAAGGCCGTCGGTCATATCTTAATGGATAGCAACGATGGTAGCGTGTCAAATTTTAGTCGGTTTTGCCCAGTCTGAAAGAAAACTTACAAAACGAGATCATGTGTTGGTCAGCGAATTACCCAAATGAGGTCTTGGTTGATACTGCAAAATTAAGTTATGCCACCTATATATCCACACCTGGAAATTACGGAACGACGTGTGAGTTGTGCGCCAACGCAGAACTGTACCAACTTGGTTTTATTATTTTTTGTAGAGATATCAACGATAATTTCACAACTTATGACTATGGATTGGTGATAAATCCAAATGCGAACCAGCCGAAAGCAATAGTCCACCTACTTTTCACAGGTAACATCTCAAGAGGTCACTTTCGATCATTGAGAATGACAAATCAAAGACACTCACCGACGACTTCGATTGCGACTTTTGTGGACGGACATTTGAAACCCGGCGTGGATTGAACATTCATCGAAATCATCATTTGGAGGAGCCACGTTCTTACACACAGACAACCAATGTAAATGAAACTTCGTCTGATGATTGTGTGCTTCTATTGTCCCGTTGCAAATCAAACAATAAAGTTTTGAAGAGAGTACATACCTAAGGGAGCCAGGGCAACAGCAGCGAATAAATTGTCACAGTGCGTAGAAGAATGTATAGCAAACCCACTCTTGACAAAAAATTCGAAGAATCTTCTCACTTTCGCATATACATCCTTACAACCAGAAAAGTCTAAAAAGTCATCACAGACGACATTGGTTAAAAAAAAAACATCGAAAATCCCGAATAGAAAGAAGAAAAGAACCCGCATTTCATTTTCAAAAAGAATAGAGTACAAAATTTCAGAAGGGGATGTAAAGGGAGCTTAAAATCTTATCATCGTCAGACACATTAGCTCCAAAAACTGTAGAAACCTTTACATAACTTCAGACAAAACATACTCCACCGACCAGAGAACTCAAATTCCCTGATCCCCCGGATAAGACCGTCGCCGCACTGGTAGTCTCTGAAACCGAGGTATTCTATTCGATCAAGTGTTTCCCAAACGGCTCAGGGTCTGGCATCGATGGCTTGTTACCTCAACATTTAAAAGATTTAACACTGCCTTCCACCGGAGGTCCATGACTCCTGAAAGTCAACACAGAATTGTCAAACTACATGTTATCGGGAAAAGTTCATTCAAAATTCATAGAAATCATGTGTGGCGCTTCCTTCCCTCTGTGCTTTGGAAAAAAAAAACAAGGAGGCATTCGTCCAATAGCAGTTGGTAACGCATTTCGCCGTATTACATCCAAAATGGCTAGCTCCAGCGTTCGAAATAAAATGTCTTCAAGATTTGCACCCAGACAAGTCGGCTATGGCATTGAGGGGATGTGAAGCCGCGACACATGCAGATCTGGTTAAGAAAAACAGTCACAGAAAGGTCCTTAAGATTGATTTCCTCAACGCATTTAACGAATTGGACAGGGACGCATTCTTGAACGAAATCAAAACACACTGTCCGGCAATCTTCCATTACCTATGGCAGCGTCTTTTCTACGGCGATTTCATCTTTCTGACAAAAAAACGGAGCTCAACAGGGAGACCCGTGTGGTCCACTAGTATTCAGTTCGGCTATCCAGGTAGTGGTGGATTCATTGGTATCGGAATTCATTGTTTTTTATCTAGACGATTGTACCATTGCTGACAATTACGAGAGTGTTTTAAAAGACTTTAAAACAATCATAGTATAATGTGTCAAGATGAGGTTGCATATTGAACCAAACAAATGTGAGCTATTCTTTTGCTCAGAGGTGGATCGAAGAATTTCGGAACAATTTGAGGAACTAGTACCTGCGTAGTTAATGAGTTTAGTCTACTAGGTGCACCTATAACGGAGAATGCCTTCGAAGGTGTTTCAATAAGAAGCTTAGTGAATTAAAACAACTGTTCGATAGACTACTGGAATTGGAAAACTTCCACATCGGCTTCTACATTTTAAGAAAAATTAAAATGAAATGAAAATGAAAAAAAAAAAATGAAATTAAATGAAATTAAATCTACTTTGGAATCCTTGACGAATATACAGAACTGGAATTGGACACATGGATCATGTCATCACTACCAGTTAATTCAGGACTTGGGAGAACGTCGAGTCCAGGATACTGCTCTACCTGCTTTCTTGTCATCTGTAAACGCCTGCTCCCAACTTGTTAGTATCATGTTAAAAGAACCTTCGCTGCAAGTTGAGGAAATTGCTGATTATCAGGATGGCTTGAATGTTTGGAATTGTTTGCACCCGGAATCCGTTCAGCCAGAATTAGCATCACTGCAACGCCATTGGAGCAAGATCACAATTTCACGCTTATTGGGCAACATGAAGCACGAATCCGATGAGGACAGGGTTAGATTTGCGGCTATCCAGAGACCTGAGTCAGGGGCTTGGTTGCAAGCATTGCCTTCACGTTGCATCGGCACACTTTTGGAAAACAACTCATACCGAATTATTGTCGGTCTCCGGTTGGGAATAAATATTTGTTCGCCACATTATATGCTGGTGTGGTTCCCAAGTTAGCGGTAAAGGTGCCCATGGTTTGAAATTTCGCAAAAGTGTTAGTCGCCACGCAAGACATGCTGAACTAAATAGCATCATCAAATGGGCACTGGTTTCAGTTGACATACCTGCCGCCCTTGAGCCAGTTGGTCTTGCCAGAGGAGATGGTAAAAGAGTGGACGGAATGTCCGTGATACCGTAATCACGGGGCATTACAATAATTTGGGACGCTACTTGCACTGACACGTTAGCTCCCAGCAACCTACGTTTCAGTACGAAGGTGCCGGCATAGCTGCTGAGGACAAGGCAAAAAGGAAGGCTCTCACGTACAGGTCCCTTATAAACCAGAATTACTTCTTTGTACCGTTTCCCCTCGAAACAATGGATCTCTGGAGTGATGAAACAATAAAATTTTTTGACGAACTGAGTAAGAGGATTGAAAGGAAAACTTATGAACCTCGATCGGGATCCTTCCTCAAGCAAAGACTTAGCATGGCAATTCAGAGTGGAAACGCGGCAGCTGAACTTTCCGGTCATGCGACAAAATGGATGAAATCTTCTATATTCTGTGATAATTGTTTCTTAAAATTTTTTTAAATGACTTATTGTAAGAGTTGTTCGAATGCTGTTCAATAAAATCGAATTTTCAAATGGAAAAAAAAAATTATTTTAATAATTAAAATAAATTGAGGGAGGTGCGGGAAATGCTTGATGAAATAAACTTTTTAAGCATTTTTGTAGTCTTTTCGAAATACGCAAATCCTATCCTTCGGCGCGGGCTGCAAACTTCGCACAGTTTGAAATTTTTACTTTTCTGCCCTTGTCATCCAAATTACTATTCCACGGCCCTAATGTCTCGACATTTGACAACGGATTTCGTACTGGAATTTTTGAAATATTATTTTGTTAATTACTTTAGCGTACAGTTCAAATTATAGGGCCGCAGGCGAAAATTTTTTGAAGTAGAAGTGTTAAATTATGCAAAATAGTAAGTTTTTCAAAAACTCGGGCCCACCAACTGAAGGCTGGACCCTCCAAAAAAGACCGGGACCGGAAAAATAATAGGATTAGTGGCTCTTTTGAATTGCTTAAACAAGTTGGCACAAACGGAGAAACGATTTGCATTTTATATAATATATATATATAAGTAGCGACGTACGTTGAATAAATTACATTTTACAATATGTATGTCTACGTGCTTCTTTGTCATCAATTTCTCTTACTCACTTTGTTTGTTCCGTTTTTGAATCTCTTTGTAGACAGTCTGCCTGTCATGCGGACATTTTCCTTTTATAGCTAACGATCAAAATATCCCAAACCTAACATGAAATGTATCACTTTCGAAGGGGGCACATTGAAATGAAACACTCAACTTTCGCAAATTTTCCAAATAGTTTCCTAAGCATTTGAAATATGATATTTTATTAAATCTTAAGCGTTGTTATTTTTCATTATAAAGCATAAGAAATGTTGCCCTAAAATTTAATTCTTGTTGGTGTGATTTTCCGTTCGACTTTGCACGTCGATTTTTCTTGCCTATTCAGCAATTGATTGCATCAGTAGGATCAAACGTTTCTAACGGGCCCATGTTATAGTTCGATAAAGTGTTTTGAGATGTTGTTGAACGGTCTGGACTTTTGAACTTATTGTATATGCCTACAAGTTTGATGTCTGTTACACTTGCGTTTTATAATTGCTTGCATTTATACTCACTAAGTAAACGCTCTACATCAGCTGAATGTGGTTTCGCAGCAACAATTCTAGCCAAACTTGTTTTGATGGAATTTAAGTGATTCGGACTAATATCGATCAATTTCTTTAAGGATTCGAGTGCATTACGAGGATGGCCATCATTTAACAATGCTGCGACATTGTCATATTCGAAAATGAATATTTGTTGGTCGATATCGGACGCCAGGACTGCATGACATTCTTTAAATCTTCTAATAGATATTGATGAACTAATGAAGACGAGTGGTTTAAAAACTTTTAATAAACAAGCATCCAATTCCATTCGCAGGCTCAAATTTCTCATGAATTTTTCAATGATAAATATTCTTGTGGTACTAGAAAATGCTGACAACGAATTGGTATTTCTGATGGTACTGGTCCTGTTGGATGGATTTTTCAATTCAATGCCGTACATTGTTGCAGTGATTCCATTTCTGACTATCTGTTTCATCAACAATTCCTCCCACCCTTCTTAAACATGTTTAGTTTTACATTTCTCCAGCTTATCGAAAAGATCTTTTTTTAGTCGTTGAACATCCATTAGTGTGACGACATTTGCTTGACAAGCTTGTTGAAAATTTGTTATTAATTAATTAATTTTTTATTATTGATATTGAACGATGTGGATTTCATTGGGGAAATCGACCAAGGTCATATCGAACGCATGGACAATTTTATAAAGCACGATCTTATGCCCGATATGTTGTGAAGAAGAAACACTTATTTGGGTTTATACTTGAGACGTTAGGAACAGTTTAAATTTTCAGAGGGAAAAGTCGTTACGTTGAAGTTGATGGTGCGTTTTTGTAAAGAAATTGTTAACAATCAGCGAAAACAGTCTGGCGCTGTGTCCGCAACTGAAGCCGCAAGAGATAACATCGAAGTTCGAGAAGCTGCGATTTCATTGGAAGAGTTTTCAAAAGCTTTTCGTTGCTACTTCCTAAAATGGGTTCGAAATCAAAATAGCTTAAACGCCGTTAGTATTCACATATTAAGATTCGTCAAGAAATAGACAAATGTAATTTCCAGAATCGCGAACACGAATTGGTTCTCCAAGTTGTGAAGGATTCATTTGAAACGAAGCCTGATTTCATTGAAATGTCCGTTTGGGGACTGTAAATATTATTTTACAGTTTCCTTCAAACGATATCGTGCATATTATAAACAAAGGAAAGCCACACCTCTCCAACAGCAACCAACTCCACCAAAATGGTACATTTCAAACTTACGAAGTCATGTTATTATAAAGACAGTAGCTAGCGAAGAAAGTAGCCGTCAGGAAGAGGACTCACCAGAAATCGAACCTGGAAATTCTTCAACTGGATCTGATAGTCAACTTGCTGAAGGACAGCAAGAGCAAGTCTGCCGTAATTTGCATAAGAAACTTAGTGAATACTTTTTGAGAGAGAAAATATATGTAATTCTCTCTCAAAAAGTGATCAATAAGTTTCTTATGCAAATTACGGCAGAAGTGGAAGAGCTTTTTCTTCCCAAAGGAACATATGATAAAATCGCTGCTGATACACGGTGTCCTTCAACCAAGATAAAGTTTTATGAAAATGAACCCAAAAACTTAGCTTTGCTCGTGGTTCAGAAACCCCAGGGGAGCTCAAAAAACCGCATTATGGAATCTAATTAGATCCTTCCACCATATTTGGCTGTTAAAAAAACGATTTTCTCCATACATTTTCAATTTTTTTCTGAAAGTGAGGAAATAAAATTGTCGCCTACAAGCGAATTGATATTTTTTATCATTACATAATATTATTCTAAGCAAAAAATTGTTCTACGGTATGTTCATAAATATTTTGGTTTTTTTATAAAACTAATTTGATGTATCAAATTCTGTTAAAAAAATCACGCGATCCCATATGTCAGAGGTTTGTTTGAGAAAATAACTCCCATATTCAAAGACACTGAAAAGAAAATTGTTGGAAATGGAGGAAACAATCTCCATCGTTCCATATTCACCAAACTAAAAGACAAAGTCCCGACAATGCAGAAATCTCATGTAGTTTATAAAATTCCATGCAACTGTATATTCTGTTATGTAGGCGAAACAGGTAACCGATTAGAAACGCGTGAAAATGGTCATCAATACAATATCAAAGCGAAAAATGCGTCACATAGCGCGTTATGCAAACACGTATTAGAATCGTTACCGAGACACACTCCACGACGGAGCGATGCAAAAATAATGTTTCAAGACCGAAATGACAAATCTAGACAGATAAAAGAAATGATCGCCATAAAAAGAACCGAAAATAATTTGAACCAAAAAACGGACACCCTGTTCTTATCGACGATTTACAACAACCTGTTAGGACTTTAATCCAATACAAACGAAATGATAACTCCCGCTCTAACTGAATGATCATGTTGATAAAATCAATGTTTGTTTATGAAGAAAGTGCGTCAATTGTGTCCAACCATGTCAACTGTTTGTGATAAATTCATGTAATATTTTATTTATTTTAAGGTAATAAAATTACTAAAATGATTGTGATGAATTAGATTTTAAGAATTGCAAATATTTTTCAGCCATTGACAATGCCACTCGTTGATAGTTGGCGAAATATTTGGCAATAATAAATTGTTTTGAAATTGAGCTTCAGTGGTTTTCATTAGAAAACAAAACAACTCTCGTAAAAAAATCACTTAAATTAGCTTTATAAAAAAAACTAAAATATTTATTAACATGCCTTGGAACAATTTTTTGCTTAGAATAATATTATGTAACTAGTCGAAACTCCGCCCCTAGGGGCTACGCAGGCTTTATCATTTTCGCTTCAACATTAACGGGTAGGTTACGTAGTCGAAATCCCCGCCCCTAGGGGCTACGCAGGCTTTATCATTTTCGCTTGTTGTCTATTCAGAGAGCCAAAGCATATTTTTTTTCGTTTTAAATAATGATGCGTAGTGTTTCATGTCATTAAATCACTTCGTTGATATTACCGCTAATAATACTAAAATCGAAGTATATAGTAAATAGTATATAGTATATAGTAATTGTAATGTAGTTGAAAAGATTCAAGGTTTTACAGGTCGCAATGACGGCTTTGCTCGAGCACCTTTCCTTGACTGATTTGAATAAAACTACAAAATCGAAGTGGACGAAAAAGGTACTATAAATCAAAATATTTTCTTTGCCGCAAGATTACTCCACTTCCTCCTTATACCACTTCTCCCGTATTCCACTTCCTCCGTATTCCAACTTTCCCGCATTCTATTTCCCCGTATTCCACTCCCCCGTATTCCACTTCCCCCGTATTCCACTTCCCCCGTATTCCACTTCCCCCGTATTCCACTTCCGCCGTATTCCACTTCCCCCGTATTCAACGTTCACCGTTTTCCACTTCCACCGTATTCCACTTCCCCCGTAATCTACGTTCACCGTATTCAACTTTCCCCGTATTCCCAGTTCACCATATTCCACTTCCCCCCTGTTCCACGTTCACCGTATGCAACGTTCCCCATATTCAACTTTCCTCGTATTCCAAGTTCCTCGTAATCCACTTTCCCTGTATTCCACTTTCACCGTATGCAACGTTCACCGTATACAAAGTTCACCGTATACAACGTTCACTGTATGCACCGTATGCAACGTTATCCGTATGCAACGTTCACCGTATGCAACGTTCACCGTATGCAACGTTCACCGTATGCAACGTTCACCGTATTCCACTTTCCTCGTATTCCTCTTCCTCCATATTCAACGTTCACCGTATTCCACTTACCCCGTATTTCAAGTTCCCGTATTCAGCGTTGCACTTGCTACGTATTCTACTCTGACACTTCCCCGACCAAATCTCTAAGACGACATATTAATTCAATTAATCAATTTATTCATTATCTTGAACAAAAAGGAAATGAATCCTT
This sequence comes from Pseudolycoriella hygida, assembly GCA_029228625.1. Lineage (NCBI taxonomy): Eukaryota > Metazoa > Arthropoda > Insecta > Diptera > Sciaridae > Pseudolycoriella > Pseudolycoriella hygida. The sequence continues at coordinate 91,330,575 of CM055403.1, forward strand.
AATTAATGTTCACACGGCTAAAACTTAGAATTAATACAATTGTATATAACTTAAAACTAAACAAAAAACGAAGAGAAAAAAATAGAAAAAAAACTGGCAATGACACAATATGAAGGCTCAACAAATAGTACACCAATAAGATCCGTAGCATAAGTCCGTTTATTTTCGATATCTATCACTAACTCCCGGAAGCTACATATTTCGATTTCAATAATCGCGAAAGTATTCGAAACACGCCCCATTAAATCCAGCAAACGACCCTAAGCGCTTAATCCTTACTGGAATCGTATTATAGTCCGAGACGGCTCTAACAAAGTATGAACGATTGTACTGCAAAGACGAGTGATTAGGGATTATAAAAATATCGTCCCTCGATGAGTTGCCTCTACAGAGTTTCTCATACAAGTAAGCAGGCCTCTTCGTCTTTGAAAAACCATGCAACAAAGCGCAGCGGCGATACCGAAGATATGTCATGAGCGGGCAACCGAGAACTTTATTCATGCACTTACTAATCCTGTCATAACGTCTGAGCCCATACACAAAGCGCACACATGCCGTGAAAGCTTTCTCTTAAGATTTAACATCAGCAGAACTAAGGTTTGTTATATACATCGATGAAGCGTAATCAAACACCGGAATAATGAGCGTCTTCACCAACATCAGCC
>CM055403.1:91331739-91343928 GCA_029228625.1 Pseudolycoriella hygida
ATTTGTTCTGTGTCTGCGCTGATATACACATTGTCCTGCAAGACATAGGTGTACTGATGAAATCACATACTTTGTTAGGTATGTGAGGGCGTGATACGCCGAAATCAGCATGTTTTGTTTTGTTTCGTTAGATTGTCTTTCCTTAAACGATTCTCTCGATGTTTCGCACCATACCCGACAACATATAAAAAATGATTTTTCAGTAACTTTCGGGCAGCGGAGCAAATTTTTGTCCATTTTTGCCTCCTTTGATCGACCCTGGGCACCGAACCGCTCAACCGATTTCCTTCAACCCAATTCCGCTATCTTCACACTGCCGAAACCTTTCATTTGACATTACCGGCCGAGATATAGGTTAATAAGTGCTCCAGCTCTAGACAAAATCGCCAAATAATGACCTATACCTCGGAAGTATGAAACTTTTTCACCCAACATTGCTCAGCAATTTTGTTGCCCCAAGCCTCCATTATCGATTGGCACTCAAAAAATATCTCTACTCTGTCCAACAACAAAAGTTTCCTAACAACAAAGTGAGGAAACCCCAAAATTTTAGCAGTTTTCGCTGCCTAGCTCCTCTGCATGAAATCGCATCAAAAAGTTCTCTTCTACAAAGTTGTAGGCCATCAAAAACTCTAAGACTTTGCTTCCCCGATCAAATCTCTAAGACGTCATCTTGACTGACTTTTGCCCGGTTTTCAATTGTCACCCTTTCTTGACCCACAACTCCCTTATTTCAGAACAATATCCCACCCGAAACATGTTTTCTCGACGTTTTGCACCATACCCGACAACATATCAAAAATTAATTTTTCAGTAATTTTCGGGCAGCGGAGCAAATTTTTGTCCATTTTTGCCTCCTTTGACCGACTCTGGACACCGAACCGCTCAACCGATTTTCTTAAACTCAATTCCGCTACCTTCACACTGTCGAAATCTTTCATTTGACACCTCACTGGCCTCATTCCGGCAACTACCGGCCGAGATATAGGTTAATAAGTGCTCCAGCTCTTATCGCCAAATAATGACCTATCCTCGGGAGTATGAAACTTTTTCACCCAACATTGTTCGGCAATTTTGTTGCCCCAGGCCTTCACTATCGATTGGCACTCAAAAATTATCTCTACTTTATCCAACAACAAAAGTTCCCTAACAAGAAAGTGAGGAAACCCCAAAATTGTAACAATTTGACTGACTGACTGACTTTTGGCCGATTTTCAATTTTCACCCTTTCTTGACCCATAACTCCCTTATTTCAGAACAATATTCCAACCCGGAACATGTTTTCTCGACGTTTTGCACCATACCCGACAACATATCAAAAAGTATTTTTTTTCTTCGCCAGTTTAAACGCAATTAAACGCAAAAATAACGGGATCGTTACAGACAGACTTATAAATAGACAAACAAATAAATAAATAGACACATAAATAAAAAAATAGATAAACAGACGGTCATTAGAGGTTTATAATTAGTAATGATCGCTTGTAGGCGACAATTTTATTTCATCACTTTCAGAAAAAAATTGAAAATGTATGGAGAAAATCGTTTTTTTAACAGCCGACTATGGGGAAAGGATCTAACTAGATCCCATAATGTGGTTTTTTAAGCTCCCCTGGGGTCCCTGAACCACGAGCAAAGCTACGTTTTTGGGTTCATTTTCATAAAACTTTATCTTGGCTGCGGGACACCGTGGATAGTACAGAGCGACGCTCCTGCCCGAAACGAATTACAAAAAGACGTGCGAAAAAAAGAAAATATTGCAAGTTCCTGTTGTTATTTCATCAAAATGAAATATCTATTCATTCAGAACCTAAAATAAAACTGATTGATTTTCCGAAAAAAATTCTAAATTTTCCAAATTATTTTCCAAAAATAGGCCCTGGTGTGTATGTATCACGCATCTAGAAAACATTATAAGTCCATCGTTACTACATGATATACATACATATACATGATACCATTTCTTATTATTCAAACGTGCAAATTATTACAAATATATATTCCCGTTGTTGAAATTTGCATGCAAAATAGCAAAATAGCCTCGCACATGATTTTTATAATTACACTTAATGGAAAAGTGAATTTGTTAATTTATAATTTCAGTGCTGTAGTGCGTGTAGACTACTTTTTGGGTTTGGAAGCTGCGGGAGAGTGCCCTTAATTAAATAATTTAATGGAATGTATTTTAGCATAAACTGGGTTAAACAAAATAATCGGAAACTGAAACACATCATTTTACTAATCAATGGTCGTATGCTCCCCTAAGTTCGAAGTAGAGGTGAGATCGAAAAGAAGAAAAAGATGTGAACGCAGATCAAATGTCAGACTTAATTCAGTTTGTTGGACCCATACGAAGTACAAAGGTCCTACACGTTTCTTACAAACAATTTTATTGTAACATGGGGTAGATCGAGGTGGGAGGGGGGATGCATCTATTATCGTCTAGAGATGACGAATCAGCAATAAAAAAAATGTCCGTCTGTCCTTCTGTCTGTCCGTCTCAACTTTTTTTTCCAAACGGCTCAACCGATCAGCCTAAACCTTTTTTTCCCTGAAAGGTACATGCCTCCCATGATTCAAGTTCGAAGATGAGCAAAATTGATTAAGTGGTTCCGGAGATATGGTCGAAGAAGTGACCAAAAATATGGTTTTTCGAAGGTCGGTGAAGCCTTTTTGCAAATATCTTAGCAAGTATAGCACGGAAATTCCTCATTTTGGTGTCAAATTATTTTGGTGCCCAATTATGGAAGTGGCCATATGCAACGATTGGACCATATCTTCCAAAAACCCTGAAACACGTATTCGCTTAAATTTAATTTTCTACAACTTCGCCTTTGACAGTAAATCTCCATATTGCATAGTTAAGGAAATGTAGACGAAAAATTGTTTTCGTATATGGCCAAAAATCTCAATTTCGTCCATTCCATTGGTCCCAGTGCCCAGACCCCTGTACCTATTCCCACAAATTTTTTCCCCAGTTTTATGAAATCAAATGCTTTCATTTGACACCAAAATGAGGAATTTCCGTGCTATACTTGCTGAGATATTTGCGAATAAGTTTCACCGACCCTCGAAAAACCATGTTTTTGGTCACTTCATCGACCATATCTCCGGAACTACTTGGCTGATTTTGCTCATCTTCGAACTTGAATCATCGGAGGCATGTACCTTTCAGGAAAAAAAAAGTTTAGGCTGATCGGTTCAGGCGTTTGGAAAAAAAAGTAGAGACGGACAGACGGACATTTTTTTATTGTTGATTCGTCACAAGGCTGCCACGCTATTGCGAAATGGCGCAAAATTTCGCTATCGATATCGCTATTCGCTATAGCGATAGCGATAGCGTTTTCATTTGTCGAATAGCGACAGCGATAGCGACTTTTTCGTTAGTTTCACGCTATCGCTATCGCTATTTTTCATATGTTGAATATTACAAATTTGTTCGTTCTGCTATGGAAAAATCATTAGGAAACATTCCCGGAAGACACTACCTGCGTGTTTATAAGCAAAGGTATATTGCTTATATCGAAATGAGACCTTTCGAAGGTCCTCATCTGTCTCATTAATTAATTTCCACAGTGAGCATTCTCTATTTTAAGTGAACACTTAATCACCAAAGAACTTGAAATGAGACCTCAGTCCTCATCGGTCTCAGTAATAGTTTTTTAAATTAAAATATAAAAATATGAGAAGAAAAGAGGTGACCTCAAAAGTCTCAACACTTTCAATGCATCGAAATTATCTAAAATGAGAAGTCCTCAACGTGTACTTTAACTGAACTTAATTTTTTAATGGATCAAAATAAGGATTTTTTTAGACCAAGAAATACATAAACTTGAGACCAATGCGAGGTCTTTTTTTAGTTTTATTTGAGACTTTTTTCTTACTTGGGTGGTGTTAAGCTTAATTATTCTAAAATATGTAGTTGGTTTATACGAACCTCGACACGTTGTTTTTATTTCTATATTTCAACTTATTATATTATTTAAACCAAACATCCATCTTAACAAAGTGTAACATCGAGTCCTAAGTCAATAAAATGAAGTATTTTGATTCAGGTACCTTGGCTCAACATACAATAGCGAAATAGCGCGAATTTCGCTATCGCTATCGCTATTTCCCTATAGCGATAGCGACGCTATCGCTATTGAATTTTGAATACCGATAGCGATAGCGACGCTATTTTTTTTCAATAGCGTGGCAGCCTTGATTCGTCATCTCTAGACGATAATAGATGCATCCCCCCCTCCCACCTCGATCTACTCCATGTTACAATAAAATTGTTTGTAGTAAACGTATAGGACACTTATGTTAATTGAAGTTTTTGTTCAAAATTGATGAACCATTTGAAAATTGCCTTGATGTTTACAAAAAAAACTGAAATCAAAAAGTCATTCTGTTTCCTTTATTGACGCTTTTCTTCTTACTTTTTATGCTCGATTTCTGTCCAAATCGACTATATCATATAATCTATTGGTAGATACTTTTGCTAGTAATGATTTTGGCAAAAATTCTAAAATGTTTTCTGAACAATGTTATTCGCAGACCGCGAGAATCGGCCGAAAATCAATTGCGAATGTCCTCGACACCCTTAAGAAGGATAAATTTTACGCTAAGAAAAAAGTAAAAGTAGAACTTGGAAGTGATCAATGAATATTCCAATTTTAACTTTGTACATGAAAAGCAAATATCATCCATATGAAAAGGCCCTTTCCCGCAGTCTCCAAGAAAATTGTTAACTCATGAGATAATGAAAACAGTCGTTACCGCGGCGATCGTCACTGGAGCGACTGTTTTAATATACACGGCATTTAATGATTTTCTTCCATAAACATAAGTTTTATGAAGCAACTCGCTAAAAGCAAGTCCAAAACGTTTCGAATTGTATTATTTTTGGACCCTAGATCTAAAGATGACAAATCAGCAATAACAAAAATGACCGTCTGTCTTTCTGCCGTCTCCACTTTTTTTTCAAACGGCTCAACCGATCAACCTAAACTGTTTTTTCCCTGAAAGGTACATGCTTCCCATGAGTCAAGTTCGAAGATGAGCAAAATTGGCCAAGTAGTTCAGGAGATATGGTCGAAAAAGTGAAGTCCGGACATGAAATTTTTGAGGGTCGATGAAACTTTTTCGCAAATATCTCAGCAAGAATAGCACGGAAATTCCTCCATCGTCGGATCAGTTGGGGAGGGGGGAGGAGTTCAAAGTTTTTATATGGAGAATTGTATTTAACGTATTTACACCAAAAAGGAGGGTAGGGTGATGGGAGTTGTTGGATGGAAATTGTAATGTGTATACAATGTGCATCTTATTTGCACACAATGTGTACACAATTTGCCCACAATGTGTACACAATGTCCACACACTACACTGTACAATGCACACCGTACACACTACACACACGTACCCATATGTACAATCATCAGTCGCTTACGTAACATTTCGTAAAAGGGATCATCAGTCGGTCACCTAACATTTTATAAGGCGCAACATAATTCGTTATAGTTATTTTGATGACCCAATTCTTGGGGCAGAAAGACGTAGTCGTGCATACTCCTTCGATACCACCCTTAAAAAAGTTACCTTTCTTGATGGGAAATCAAAACATTAAATGTTAAGTATGGAGTGAAGGGTAAAATTGCACTTTAGTGCTTTTGACAAGAGGGGGGAAGGAGGGGTGGGGAATTGTGGTCCTTTTCAGTACCAATGATACAATGATACACATAAACAGCCTCCTCGTGGCGTATCCTGGGTAAGTATATACTTAGCGAATGTTTACACAAGTAAAGCGCTGAAATTTTCAGTATTACCGCTTTACAAATCACAAAATCACTACTTTCACAATACATAACACACCAGCGCCACCTACAATGTACTAACCTGTTGTCTGGCATTCATCCCCTACAATTTCCATCCAACAACTCCCATCACCCTACCCTCCTTTTTGGTGTAAATACGTTAAATACAATTCTCCATATAAAAACTTTGAACTCCTCCCCCCTCCCCAACTGATCCGACCGCCACCTATTCATTGTATATTTGTGATGTGGGTATGGCCCCTCGCAATTCCCCCCACTTCTATCCCCCTCTTGTCAAAAGCACTAAAGTGCAATTTTACCGTAGAAAGTTGCTTCCAAGGACAAAGTTGTAGACAATAAAATTTTAGATAACACGTGTTTCTGGGTTTTAGGGAAAAACGACTTAGTCCTTGGATATAAGCTTTTCTAGCTTTGAATGGTCTGAGACGTACTTCGGTAGGGCCTTTGACATTACTTTGGGTAATTTCTATGGATCTTTGAAATTCTTACAGTTATAAAAGAACAGAAAACGTTGGATTGTTTGCTTATTTGTATATTTAGATACGTTTGATTCTCTTCGCCACATCTATTCTGTTTGTTTCAATAGAAAGTCAATTTTAACTTGACGACCCGAGAAGACTGTTTTCAGTAGACTGTTTTGTGGTTGTTGGATGGCGGTTTTTTGAAACACGTTATTTCACTGCATACTGTTATCGTTCACCTATTAACATGATTGCACCATATTTTTGCTACTTTAATTTATTTTTTTAATTCACATGAATGAAAATGTATTTGGTTTTGAATGACAATAGTTTGAAGAAATAAACAGAATAAATTTCGACATTTAGTATGCGTATGCAAGCGCATCATTTTCTTCTTTTTAGACCCGTACGAACGAACGAGCACGACTGGTACTAGGGGGGTGGGGGGGCGGGGAGCGCATCGCTCATGGTCCTTAGATGACGAATCAGCAATAAAAAAAAGTCCGTCCGTCCGTCCGTCCGTCACTGCGATAACTTGAGTAAAACTCAACCGATTTTCAAAAACTTTACCTAGGGCACTAAAACCGAGTCTATGCTAAGGCCATACCTGTGTTTTATACATAGTACTCGAGTAAATCTTTTCCGATTGCCATAAACTTTTTTTTGTTTGAAAGATCTTTGCTGACAATTTATGGAAGATACTTTTTTTGGATTTGAGTCCTTGGAATTAGCTAGGGCACTAAAACCGAGTTTTAGGGGATTGGGTAGTTAGATAGGGTAGCGCCTGATTGCATATGAGCGGAGTGTGGTAGTCCGTGTCATGTGCCAGGCGTGCAACTGTCTAACTATCAAGTGCTCTTTTTACGTCCACGTCGTAGTCCCCGGAACCTAAATTCTCTTCGGAGTTTTGTGCTACACTTAAAAGTGCTACCTGATGACTTGCCTACGGGTCATCGGGGAAACGGAAATAGGTTGGGCGTTTGGTTAACCTCCAAACACCGGAAAAAAAGGTCGGTTATGAACTCAACAACACAGCCTCGGATCGGACAGGATAAACGGTAACGACTCAATCAACGGAAAAAGGACAATGATTTAAAACTAGGAACATGGAATGTAAGATCTTTGTTGCGGCCAGGAGGATTGAGATCTCTCACAAGTGCGCTAAGAGCGGCAAAAATTGACATTACGGCAGTGCAAGAAACGAGATGGCCTGGAAAGGACACCATGATCAGTGCAGACTATAATTTCTACTACAGTGGGAAAAGTATTGACAGCCCAAGAGAGTATGGAACAGGTTTCATGGTTTTCGGCACAGCTAGAAACGCGGTGATTGGCTTCAATCCTGTTGACGAGCGATTGTGCTCTCTACGGATACGCGGAAAATTTTTCAACTATACTCTTATTAACGCCTACGCACCCACGGAGGAAAAAGACAACGAAGCGAAGGAGCTATTTTACATTCGAGCCCATTGGATAAACGATGACTGGACTTACGAATCTGTTATGGTGGAGTTTGCATTCATTGAAGGAAATCATACGGGAAAAAATTTATGTAAAATTTTTGTGGATGCTCTGAAGCGATATGGAATACCGTCGTCGAAAATTTCGGCAGTCACAATGGACAATGTGTCTTCTAATGATACATTTATGGACTTCTTGCAAAAACACGGTACTGAAGCTGACACACACCTGTCTAAACCAAACAACCGTATCCGTTGCTTACCTCACGTTTTGAATTTAGCGGTACAGGATGTGTTGGCTGCTCTGAAAGTTCCATTAAACCAGGAAGAAGATGGTTATACATATTTAGATCATTTGGAGGTAAGACTGTCCTTATTGGCTTTTAAATCTAATCACTGAAATCTGAATCTGAATCTGAATCACTGAATCTAATCACAGGGTGACGAAATTTCAAAACTGTCTATCGAAGAAAATGATGTCGACGAAGAGGAGGAAGACGAAGATGATGGTGAGGAGTCATCAAGGAATGATCCAACTGTTCCTAAGCTCCGCAAGCTTATTAAAAAAATTAGGAAGAGTCCACAAATGCGAGAAAAACTAAAGAAGATCTGTGAATTGATGGAAATCAAATATCTTATTCCAATCATCGACGTCGCAACACGATGGGACTCCACATTTGACATGATCGAAAGAGCAATGTACCTGAAAGCTGCGATTTCTATTATGTGTTCCAAAGAAAACAAATTGAAGTCGCTTAATGTAACTGACAGAGAATGGTGCGAGTTAAGTACGCTGGGGAATTTGCTAAAAAAGTTTCGTCGATCTACAAAATTTTTGAGCATGGAGCGGCACTCAACAATTAGTGCATATCTGCCAACATTCGAATGGATCGTACAGTCAGTGGAAACGTTTATTCAACAAAACCATGCTCCATTAGCCTCTGCTGCGAGCGCTGGTCTCCTCAAACTAAAAAAATACGAAGCAGAATTTCAATTAACGAACTGCAAGACCATTTACATTGCTGTGTTTTTGAATCCTGCACTAAAGCTCAATTACTTTAAAGAGCATGGATATACAAAAACTCAAATAAAAGATATTCAGAAGATGGTTTGCGAAGAGCTTGAGAATAATTATGGAGGCGAGACCAGTGATACCGGTGAAGATGGAAACGAAGAAAAGCTTGACGATTTGTGCAAACATATGTACAAGCACAGCAAATCTTGTCGTGAGCCAAAGGAATTTCAAAAATACTTACATCATCCATTGTTGAAAGCAAACGTAGACCTTCTGGATTACTGGCGTTCTCAAAAAAATGAATTCCCGAAATTAAGTAAAATGGCTCAGGATTATCTGTCGATTCAGAGTGGAAGTGTTCCGGTAGAACGAGACTTTTCGATGGGCTCACACATGATAACACCGACAAGATGTTCATTACATTCACTGACGATCAGAGCCTGTATGTGCCTTAAAAGTTGGTTAAAGGAAGAAAAAAATCGATCGTCAGGTAAATTTCATATCTACCCGCCAAGATTTACAAAAGTATCAGATGATCAGGTACGATTTTCTATAGTTGTAGACAATGTCAGCGTAAACAAACACGATGATGAATAGCCAAACATACATAACCTAGGTTTCTTCACTTTTTTTCATTTTTATTGTTTCGACACAAGCGTCGATGGCACAAATCTTATCGAAATTTTCAGTAATAAAAATAAAAAAATTACGTAAGTAAACACTTTGTTCCAAAATTGAAAAAAAAGATAGAAAATAGAAAATAATCCGATTCCAGGCGATGTACAAATCTGGTCAAAACCGACATAATGTCCATCAGTGGTGCTGATCCACCGCGTCCATCATTTCTAGTTTATGATTTCTTTTATTTGATAAAAAAACATCAATCACAACATTACCTAAAAGCAAACGAATCACTGTATTCAAATGTAATAATTTTATCCTAAATAAATGCCTATTACCCAAATGAATTCGTGAAAACACATTTCGAGTTTCCAAAGCAAAAAATATCGACCATCTTATAATTGGCCAAAAAATACCGAGTGTCACGTTTTGTTCTTTTTCATTTCGTTTTCTGTTTTGAACCGGTCCAGATTCGAATACAGTCAGTTAATTATTCTACCATTTGAATCAAATCGGGTCGAATCATTACAATATTTACTAAGATCAGTTAATTAATCAGTTCACACAACTAAATGAATCAGGTTAACCAAATATGATCTGTGGCAAGTGCTATTTGATAGATGGACGTCAGTGTTCAAATGTATTGGATGTCAGGAGCTGTAGAGGACCAAATGTTGATTCTGACCACTACTTGGTTAAAGTGGTTGTCAGGTCTCGCATATCGGTCCAACACAGCCGACAACAGGCATTGAAAAAGTGGGACGTTGAAAAACTGTAGAACGAAGACATCAAACACAAATACGTGGATAGTTTGGAGAGAAAAATTATCGAAGAAATGGTCAGCGAGCAATACAGTATAGACGATGCGTAGAATCAAATCAGGCGGAATGTAGAGAGCGCCGCGGCAGAGACTTTGGGAACGAGAACGGGAAATAAAAGAAATAACTGGTTCGACGATGAATGCCAGCGAGCTCTGGAGAACAAAAATGCAGCTCGACTAAAAACTCTGAGTCGATACACTCGAGCAGGCCAGGCAGAGTACCGTTCGAAGAGAAATTTCGCTCGAAAACTGTTCCGAAACAAGAAACGGCTGCAGGATAGGAACGTTTTGATCGAAATTGAAAAGTTTGGCAATAGGAAGGAAACTCAGAACTTCTATCGGAAAGTAAACGAATCCAAAAATGGTTACAGTCAGCAACCTTTGCTGTGTAAGGACAAGAATGGATTGGTCTTAGCAGATGAGGAAAAATGCATTTCGAGATGGGCTGAGTACTTCAAAGAACTGCTTAATCCGAACACACCGCTCAACCGAAACGAAAAAAACAACGAATTGCCATTTCATACTGCGCAACCATGTAGAAGAACCAACGATGCAAGACGTTGAAGCTGAAATTTCGAGGCTCAGAAATTTCAAAGCCCCGGGGACAGATAATCTACACGGCGAACTTTTCAAGAACGGCGGCAACGCGCTATGTATGGAGATGCATCATCACGCGTATATGGAATGTCGAGGAGTTACCGGAAGAGTGGAAGACCAGCATACTATGTCCCATATACAAAAAAGGTGACAAAATGGAGTGTGGCAATTTTCGAGGAATCGCTCTGCTGAATATTGCTTACAAGATATTTGCAAATATTCTTTACCAGCGCCTTCATCCATACATGGAAAACTCTATAGGTGAATACCAAGGTGGTTTTCGTGTAGGTCGTTCAACATCGGACCAGCTGTTTAATATCAGACAGATCTTGGAGAAGTGCAAAGAGTACAACATTGAAACACACCATTTGTTCATTGATTTTAAGGCAGCCTATGACAGTGTTAGAAGAAGTAAGCTACGGAGAGCAATGGAGGAATTTGGAATCCCTAACAAACTGATCTCGCTAACCAAGTTAACACTGAACGGAGCTAATAGCCGAGTAAGGATCCGTAACCAACTGTCAGAGATTTTCGACATAGAGGAAGGCCTACGTCAGGGAAATCCTCTCGCGAAGCTGCTTTTTAACCTGACCCTTGAAGCAGCTGTGCGCACCATGGACATAGATTCCAGCGGCACCATTTTCACCAAGTCCAGTCAGTTGCTAGGTTTCGCAGACGACCTGGACATACTTGGACGGAAAATGAATGTTGTTAAAGACAAGTTTATGGCCTTGGAGAGGAAAAGTACCGACCTTGGGTTGAAAGTTAATGACGATAAAACGAAATACATGATCATCCCGCCTTCGAATCAACACCAGGAGGAAACCGTAACGATCGACACACACACATTCAAAATGGTCAACAAATTCGTATACCTTGGATCGGAGCTGAACACTAATAACGACATCGCGGACGAAACTAAGAGACGAGTAATTCTGGGCAACCGGAGTTATTACGGCCTTCTGAAAACCTTAAAGTCCAAGTCAGTAAGCCGAAATTCAAAATGCGCAATATACAAATCTGTGATCAGACCGGTGGTTACGTATGGTTCGGAGTCGTGGTGCTTGACACAAAGAAACGAACAATCGCTGCACACGTTCGAAAGAAAAGTACTGCGGACAATATTTGGAACAGTATTCGATCAAAGGCAGAACCGATGGCGCAGATGATTTAATCATGAGCTGAGTCAGCTTTATGGAGAGCCGGACATAGTCAGAACTACCAAAATAAACCGACTGCGTTGGCTCGGTCATGTACAACGAATGGAAGATCATCGTATTCCGAAAAAAATCCTTAAAACCAGACCGGAGGGCAAGAGAGGTGCAGGGCGTCCAAAATCCAGATGGTAGGACGCAGCTCTTGCCGACTTAAAAACTGTGGGAGTATCCAGCTGGGA
>CM055403.1:91344428-91362812 GCA_029228625.1 Pseudolycoriella hygida
ACTTAAAAACTGTGGGAGTATCCAGCTGGGAGACGTTAGCTGCGGATAGGTCCGGTTGGAGAAGCATGTTGCAGAAGGCCAAGACCCTTAATGGGTTGTAGTGCCGGTTAAGTAAGTAAGTAACTAAAACCGAGTCTATGCTAGGGCCATTCGTGTTTTTTCCACGTAACTCGAGTAAATCTTTTCCGATTTTCACAATTTTTTTTTGTTTGAAAGATCTGGGCATGGCCGACAATTTATGGAAGAAATTTGTTCTGGAATTGAGCTCTTGGACTTAGTCAGGGCACTAAAAACGATTCTATGCTAGGGCCATGCATGTTTTTTGTACATAACTCGAGTAAATCTTTTCCGATTGTCATAAAATTTTTTTTGTTTGAAAGATCTGGGCATGGCCGACATTTAATTGAAGAAACTTTTTTGGGTTTGAGTCCTTGGACTTTGCTAGAGCACTAAAAACGAGTCTCTGCTAAGGCCATATGTGTTTTTTGTACATGACTCAAGTAAATCTTTTCCGATTTTCATAATTGTTTTTTTAATCGACAGGTCTATGAAAGCACTACAATTTGTAGTAGAAACTTTTTTGAGACTGGGCCCTAGGATATAGCTAGTTATAGGGGCACTAAAAACGAGCGCTCTACATGTTTTTTATACATAACTCGAGTAAATCTCTTCCGATTTTAAACTTTTTTTGATCGAAAGGTCTAAGACTCTATCTTTATGGAAGAAATTTGTTTGATTAGAAACCCTTGGACTCAGTCAGGACCCTAAAACTGAGTTTCTACTAGGGCCCAACGTGTTCGCTTACATAAGTTGAATAAATCCTAACTGATTATGTTGATACTTTTTCTATTTGAGAGGTAATCGAGTACCGAATTATATTCAAAAACAAATTTGGATCCTGTGCCTTTGCATAGGGGTGAAGTGGGCCTCAGGTCTGTTCTAATGTCTAACCTAACCTAACCTAACCTAACCTAACCAAAAAAAAATTTTTTTTGCTATGTTGCAGAGCAAATTGAGGGAAACATTTTTGCCTATGGAAGTATGTGTCCGAGGCATTTCCTTATGGCCCTAGGTCAGTCCTAAGGTCGGCCCTAGACAAAAAAATTATTTTTTGCTATGTTGTAGAGAAAATTGACATGAACATTTTTGTCTATTTGGGGGTCAATTTTGTACTTTCGGAAGGTTTTTTTACACCGTTTCTTCGGACGGGCTTTTCAATATTGCCCTCTCGGCAATTTCCAATACAATTTAATGTGGACGTAATTTCATACACTTAAGAGTTTCGTAACATCAACTCTGTTTGCTACATCTATTCTGATACGTACGGGTCCCTTCATATGTTTCATATTTCTTCAACTCGAATTTGGGCGAACATATGACCATTTATAAAGGAATTGTTTTTGTTTATGATTATTTCTTTCGCGAATTTCCCGATTAAAGGGGCTTCTCCCGCAGCTTCCCGAATCTTTCATAAGTATGCGACCGAAAAGTTGACTTTCTACAAATCTTATAATCTTCTGATCCGTCCCTTATCACGTCTTAATATCAAATATCGTTTAGTATTCTCTACATACTTTCGAATCAAGACAACAATAAACTATATTTCTTCTATTCCAAATAGTAATAGGTAACATAGACTCATAATGGTTTAAAACCAAAGAAAACTAATTTAATTACGTTTGCTGTAAATGATTATAGTATACATACATCAACGTATTTATAATGTGTTCTTTTATGCAACTAGAATTATGTGGAATATGAGTATTGAGTGATCAGGAATATAGAAAGCATACAAAAACCTCTTAAAATCTAAAGATTGACGCAGTCCGTAAGTCCACTTCCAAAATTAATGATATCGTTCGAAGACACGGTTTCGTGGATAATACGCAAAAATTTGTTTGAATTGAATGTTAGCTTGTGTTCAAATTTTGTTCTTCTAAAAAATTGCGTCACAAATGCTGGACCCACCAGCGCAGCGTAATAATTTTTCAACACTTTCAGTTTTCACAAGCAAGAATCCAAATTTACTTAAAATTGTCTTCACAAAATGAAACAAAAATTTAATTTTTGCAGCGTTAAAACTGAAAGTACTGAATAGTATATTTCAATATACACCAATACACACGAGATGTGTACTCTCGCGCGGGCGTAGCCCAAGCGAAAGTACACATCAAGTGCGCATTGAGATATAATTGAATAGTTATATGAATAGCAGGGCCTATTTTTAATTCATTAAATTTATTAAATTCTTGAAAATTCATTAAATTTCATTAAAATTCTTCAAATTTCATCGAATTCTTGAAAAATTCATTAAAATTCTTTAAAATTCTTTAAATTTTATTATTCATTAATTTCGGCCCTGTTAGATAAATTTTTCATTGGCATAAGTTATTAAGTTATTAATAAGTTCATTTACTTGTAATTCAATTTTTCATTAGACGATGATGAAATCGTTGCAGATACAGAAGAGCTCCGCCATTGTATGATTATGAGAGAACGACGACTGCAGGCTAAACTAAGCTTTTGCCAGATTTTTGTTCAATGGACAAATTACAGATAAAACGTCTGTAAAACGTTCTTCTATACAACATATCACTTAAAAATAAACACTTCAGTGTGCAGGCATCGTTCTCTCATAACCTTACATGGAATCGCCCTCAAGGAAATGGTTTTTAGATGAACCGAACTTGACCGACGCATACACGCAAAGGTAACCTCCATGGATTTCGGAAATTGATATCAATCGTTTTAGCTCATCATTAGTGAAGAGTTAAAAGTCAATATCACTCCCCGCAGCAAAGATGATGGGTCACGGTCATATTTTGTGAAGTGTCCAGTTGCAAATTGTACGGAAACGTTTACTGTATCATACAAGGGATACCAGCAGTACTATAAACATAAGAAGCCTCGCACAAAAGAGATAAAAATCGGTTACACATCTCCTGTATTAACTGCCACATTCAGAAAAATCATCTGCACCAGGATGCAGGTCCCCAACGTTCGAACGTTTGCAATAACGATAGCGAAATTGTAAGCGTCGGCGTCGTTGAATCCGCTTCGGGCATTAATATCGATGATGAAATTCAACGAGAAAACGTCAGTACAATCGAAGGTGAACCTTTACAACGTCTCATTTATCAGTGTAGCAGATTATCAGTAAAACCACTTGAACGTTATTTGTAGGTTCACCTCTTCTAGGAAAACGAGGTCGCTCACTTCGTAGCAAGAACTGGAACAACGTTAATGTTCCTACTAAAAAAGCGCGAAGAACACCCAGAACACTCCATCAGTAGTAAAATTTTCGGATTTTTAATTTTCTGTATTAAATTAATAAAAACTATTAAGAATGTCCTAACATTCAATCATTACGACACTATTTTCACACTTAGTGAATTCAACGACGATTCGATAAGCGAAATACGAGATTGTATGCGGAATGTATTCGAGAAATCGATGCTAGATTCAAACGAAACCGTTGCTGATTACCTAGGAAAATTCACCAAGGTCCAAACAAAATTTGTTATCCTCAGCGGAGAAGTACGATTGATTAAACACCTGGCCGAAACATGCAAACCCCTGTATGTTGTTCAATCGCATAACAATGAATTGACTCCTGATTGCTGTGGTATGAACAGATAAATTTTTCACTGGCATAAGTTGGTTCATTTACTTGTAATTCAATTTTTCAATAGACGATGATGAAATCCCTTCGGAGAAGTCTACCGTCTCTAATATTATCGGCGCCCACATGATTACAATATTTAATGACGCGAAGAGAATAACGCTTAGCGCGTGGTCATGGCCATCAAAACATGTTGCCGCTGAAATGGCTAATAACTTCAAACTTGTTGTCGAGCTTCCAATTCCACCAGACATAAGCTTGCAGTACGTGGCTCCAGCTTTTCACAAAGAATTTCTAAATTGCATTGTGATGAGTGACATAAGCAATCTTAAAAAAGTCATTCGGGAATCGCTAGCCATGTCCTTGCGAGTGGATGGGTCAGTCGACCGAACCCAACAACACAACGTCTTCGTTATGGTACAAATCGTGAAAAAATATGCAACGATTGGCACACTATGTCTTGGTTTCGACGTTCCGAAAGTTAAGGGTGCAGAAGGGTATCTACAGTGCTTACAAAATGTAGTTATCAAAGTGCTACCATGGGATGAGTTCTTCGCACTTATAATATCGATCGTTACGGATGGAGAAAATTTGAATTTGGGCAATTTAAATGGACTAGTCGCGAAATAGGCTATACCATGCTATATTTTTTGTTGATGGTAAACTAGAGTACACCCAAAGACATTTCTACAGAATTTTTTTTTTTTCACCGGAAATGCCTACAAGATTGAAAAATTTCATTTCCGCTGAAACTATACTTTCGAAGTTAGCGCCTAATTTCTTTGAAATTTATAAGTTTTCATACGAGGTAGACAAATGCCAACTTCAAAACTTCGACCTTTAAAAAAATGGTAGACATTTAAAAAAAGATTCAATAACAGAATCTTTCAATTCAGTCAATTCATTCAATTTCGTATCGATGAAATTAGATTACTTTTATCAACACAAAATACACGCCTCAATAAAAACTAATTCCAAGTTGAAAATTTAAATTTTTCATTGAAAGAAATTTTTGTAATGTTTGTGTGTGTTGTGACATTTTGATACTTTAAGAAAACGTCTTATACCAGCGACGATTCATATAGGAAAATGGAGAAAAAAATTTTTTTGGGTATAGCCTATTAAGAGATATGAGAAATTTAATTCGAAGCAGTTTACCGTTTTTGTCCATATGGTGCGTTCCTCATAGAACCAACCTAGATTGGAAGTCGGTCAGCAACATTAGCATGATTGCAAGTTTAATTTCCCACTGTACGAAACTGTCGACCCACTTTCATAGCTCCGGCAAAAAAACTCTGAAATTAAAGGATGCGGCTGCTTTGAACGGATTGTCGATGCCTCTCAGATACCCATCCTTTTTTCAAATGCGATGGGTCGAATTCGTTTTCAATTTGCTTAATGCCATTCTACGAAACTGGGGAGCACCCATCAAGTATTTCGAAGCAGAAAAGTTGGAAGCAAAATTAAATTTTTGGACACAATTCCATGTATTGCAATCAATTACGTTCTTGGTGGATATTTTGGGACTCTTGAAACGGTTTCAAAAATCATACCAATTCGATACACTCACCCTAATCGATACATCACGATTGTCAGAACAACTCCACGAGAAATTAGAACGCTGCAAAGATGATCCTCTCGTGAGAGGTTGGGAGGAGTTGTTTCTTCAAACTGTGGTTAAGAATGGAAATGAACCGACGTTTAACGATATCAAACTGGCTGTTTCTACTCAAGCAAATACGCGACGTTCAGGAATTTTTTTTAACACACGAAAGATAAGAGGGAACACATTATCGACAAACTGGTTGAACACCTTAAAATAAGACTCGGCCTGGACGCTCCATTCTGGAACGCTATAGAAACATTTGTGTCATTAGATTCCACGACATCGAGAGAGAGTTTAGAATTGTATCACCGGACCATCGCTAAAGATTTGAATAAAGATATTTTTATTGGCGAATATTATTCTGCAGCTGAACTATTAAAGAACGAAAATCAAAATTCACTTCTGGAAAAGTGGAAAAAATTTATTGAACTTTGTCCGACTGATTTAACGACGATAAAGATTGCTTTGGTTAGAACCGTCGCCACTAAGCCTTATTCGGCTGACGTCGAACGAATGATAAGTGAGTAACCACAGATTATAGTCGTATAAGATATGTAACTAAAATTGTATGCTTATACTTGCAGGTGTTTATAACAAATTCAAAAGTCCTAGCCGTTCTTTGATTTCACAAGAAACGTTATCGAACTATTTGTACATAAATACTAACATGGGCTCGTTGGAAAAGTTCAACCCTTCACCGGCAGTGACTTATTGGTTTGCGCAGAAGGAACGGCATCCAAAGTCTAAGAATAAAACCCATTTGCAAGAATGGTTTAATGGTGTTTTTGATCAACCAACAATGAAGAAAGACAAAGTCGCAGATCCAATTGTTCGATTTTGAGTCAGGCATTAAAGTTGTTCACATTAAAATTCTTCAAAATTCATTAAATTTCATTAAAATTCTTTCAAATTCATTAAAATTCTTTGAAATTCATTAAAATTCTTTAAAATTCATTAAAATTCTTTAAATTTCATTAAAATTCTTTAAATTTCATTAAATTTCTTTGAAATTCATTGAAATTCTTCGGTGAGTACTGCGTTTGTTAAGCGATTCGGCCATTAACTGCATTACCACACCGTTTACATCACTAGTTTACACCAGAAGACAATAGAAAGAGCTTCAGGAGCTTTCAATTTCAATGGAGAATGGTATAAAATGTCAGATTCTTTCATTTTCATGAAAAAATATATTCGTAATTCTTGTCTTAACCCATGATGGCTTTTTTCCCACTTTCATCTTAATGTAAAGACTTGCTTGTGAAGGATTCTCAAGTCAAATCTTAAAGAACAGGCCATGATGGGTTTCCACTGAAAATATCGAAAGAATTTTGGCCGGAACAATGACCAGTTGTGTACTTTCTTTTAAATTGAAAATTCTTGAAAATTCTTTAATTTTGTGAAAAAATAGGCACTGATGAATAGTTATTTGGATCACAAGGGATGAATGTATAAAATGCAACCCTGTGCGAGAGTTGCTGCCCGCGCCGAAGGCAAGGGCTGCATGGCACAGGTTGAATTTTTAAA
Source organism: Pseudolycoriella hygida (assembly GCA_029228625.1). Lineage (NCBI taxonomy): Eukaryota > Metazoa > Arthropoda > Insecta > Diptera > Sciaridae > Pseudolycoriella > Pseudolycoriella hygida. The sequence goes on from CM055403.1 coordinate 91,351,181, forward strand.
CGTCATCCCTTGTGACTCACGTAATTTTTCATCAGGTAAACCGCGGAAATTTTTCACTTACTTAAAAGAGAGCCGAAAGTAACTGATGTAAACAATATGATGATTGCATCAGCAATTTCGATGTGTTGAAAATTTGAGTTTGGGAAGTGGAAAATTACGATTTCCGCGGTTTTCGTGATGAAAAATCTTGATTCAAATCTAGAAAAGCGTATATCTAAGGACTGGGCCATTTGAAAGCAACTTTCTACATATATAATTCTAGATATATAATTCTTAAGACAAGGGTCATCCCTACTAATTGTAGAAGGTCATATCCCAGGATTATGACATTTTTACCCAAAACCCTGAAAGACGTGGTCTCTAAAATTTTATTCTATACAACTTTGCTTTTGGAAGCAACTTTTTACCTCTCTTAGTTCTGAAGATTCGGGTCATCCTGCGCAATTATGGAAGTGGTCATATACCAGGATTGGGCCATATTTCTCCAAAAACCTGAAACACTTGTTCGCTTAAATTTAATTCTCTCCAACTTTCTAACTCTCATAGTTCTGGAGATCTGAGTCATCCTGCCCAATTATGAAAATGGCCATATAACAGGATTGTGCTACATTTCCCCAAAACCCTGAAACACGTGTTTGCTTAAATTTAATTTTCTACAACTTCGTCTTTGAAAGCAACTTTCTAACTCTCATAGTTCCGGAGATCTGGGCCATCTTGCCCAATCATGGAAATGACCATATACCAGGATTGTGCCACAGTTCCCCAAAACCCTGAAACACGTGTTCGCTTAAATTTAATTCTCTACAACTTTGCCTTTGACAGTAAATCTCCATATTGCATAGTTAAGGAAATATAGACAAAAACTGTTTTCGTATACGGCAAAGAATCTCAATTTCGTCCATTCCATTGGTTCCAGTGCCCAGACCTCTGACCCGATTCCCACGAAAAATTTTTCCCAGTTTTGTGACATCAAATGCTTTCATTTGACACCAAAATGAGGAATTTTCGTGCTATACTTGAGATATTTGCGATAAAGTTTCATCGACACTCGAAAAATTCATGTCCGACCTCCACTTCTTTGACCATATCTCCGGAACTACTTGGCCGATTTGGCTCATCTTCGAAAAGTGGAGACGGACGGACAGACAGACAGACGGACATTTTTTTATTGCTGATTCGGCATCTCTAGACGATAATAGATGCATCCCCCCTCCCGCCTCGATCTACCCCATGTTACAATAAAATTATTTGTAGTAAACGTATAGGACCTTTGTACTTCGTACGGGTCCAAAAATGCGCATTGGCACGTCATCCGATCTAGCACTAACGTTCAGTATTCAGTATTCAGCAAGTATTGCACGGAAAGTCCTCATTTTGGTGTCAAATGAAAGCATTTGATGTCACAAAACTGGGAAAAAATATTTGTGAGAATCGGGTCAGGGGTCTGGGCACTGGGACCAATTGAATGGACGAAATTGAGTTTCTTTGCCATATACGAAAACAGTTTTTCGTCTGTATTTCCTTAACTATGCAATATGGAGATCTACTGTCGAAGACAAATTTGTAGAGAATTATATTTAAGCGAACACGTGTTTCAGGATTTTGGGGAAATATGGCCCAATTCTGGCCACTTCCATAATTGGGCAGGATGACACATATCTCCAGGACTATGAGAGTTAAAAAGTTGCTTTCAAAGGCGAAGTTGTAGAGAATTATATTTATGCTAACACGTGTTTCAGGGTTTTGGGTAAAAATGCCATAATCCTGGAATATGACCATTTCTAGAATTAGGAGGGAAGACCCATATCTCTAGAACTATAACAGGTATAAAGTTGCTTCCAAAGGCAAAGTTGTAGAGAATAAAATTTTAGAGAACACGTGTTTCAGGATTTTAGGGGAATGGGATTTTAATGGTCTGAGACGTACTTCCATAGGGCCTTTGACATTACCTTGAGTAATTTCAATGGATCTTTGAAACTCTTACAGTTATAAAAAAACATAAAACGTTGGATTGTTTGCTTATTTGTATATTTAGATACATTCTCGTCTTTTCGTGACATCTATTCTGGTTGCCATAGCTATTCTGATGCGTCCGGGTCTTTGATTATGTTTATTATTAATTTTTCAAAAAAGGCGTACGGAGGCGCGAGTTCATTGTTTATCAACAAAGACATAACTATGTCTTTGACGCCCTTATAGAAGAATTCGTGCTAACGTAAAAGCAAGAAAGAACATAACAAAAGACCCGTACGCATCAAAATAGATGAAGAAACCAAACAGATTTTGCAAATAGATGCGACTGTACCAGAATTGCAAATTGTTGCAAAACTGTTATTATTCGAAAGACCCACACAAATTACCCAAGGTAATGTCGAGAACTCTCCCGAAGTTCCTGGGATTAAGATATTTTTCTCAAAAACACTGAAACACGTGGTCTCTAAAATTTTATTCTCTAGAACTTTGCCTTTAATAGTAAATCTCCATACTGCATAGTTAAGCAAATATAGACGAAAAATCATCGGTTTTCGTATATGACCAAGAAACTCAATTTCGTCCGTTCCATTTGTCCCAGTGCCCAGACCAGTGACCCGGTTTCCACAAAAAAAATTTTCAAGTTTTGTAAGATCAAATGCTTTCATTTGACACCATAATTAACAATTTCCTTGCCATACTTGTCGCTATATTTGCGAAAAATTTTCGCCGTCATTCGAAAATACATGTCTTCGGACACTTCTTCGACCATATCTCCGACCGATTTTGCTAATTTTTGAACTTGAATCATGGGAGGCATGTAGCTTTCAGAGAAAAAAGTTTAGGTTAATTTATAAAGTCGTCTAGAAAAAAAGTGGAGACGGAAGACCGGATGGATTATTTTTGCTGATTCGTCAACTATAGACGATAATAAATGTATCCCCCTCCATCTACTCTTCAACTATTGAACTTCATGGTTTTGCCTCCCAGCATCAAAACTTCATTTTTTTGATACAAATATATTTTGGGGGGTTGAAGGTTTCGAATAAACTATATTTAAGACATGAAAACCTCAAAATCCCAAAAAAGTTCAAAATATGAGAACACTCTACTATACAAACATGATGGTTATGAATTTTCTTCTATTTTTCATAAATTTTCGCGAATTTTCATGAATTTTCGCGAATTTTGACGAATCGCGATTTTCGTTAAAAATTTTCACGAATACAGTGACTGCTGTCATTTATTGTGTGAATTTGAATGCGATACAATGTTAACATCATTGTTTTGACCCTACACAAATTCTAAATTCAAGTTTGATGATGTGGTTTGTTCGGAATGTGACTTTTTGCTTCGCTTGAACATAAATATATATATATATATATATATATATATATATATATAGATATTTATATATATATATATATATATATATTACTCGGACCAAAAAGATATGATTTTGACCACGGTGTTGCAAACGTCCTCGTCGCTCCGCTCCATCCTTGGACGTTTTCAACTCCTGGGTCAAAATCATATCTTTTTGGTCCAAGTGATATAATATACTATTTTACATTATGAAATTAATACAATGAAATATTGGTACTCCATTGTGAAACACTGTGAAGGAGTATACCAAAAGTTAATATTAAAAAAAGATAAGAAATATGAACCCTGAAATATTGTATTCATACGTGCCCAAAGGCTTCCGTTGCGGTAAAATGGTCCTTATAGACAAGGAAGGTGATATAAACTCGCTATCCAACTGGCGACTAATCACCATCTATTCCATCCTCAGACGGATAATCGAAAAAGCTCTAGACTCGGTGGTTCGCGCGCAAGTTAGCATCAACAGAAACCAGAGAGGTTTCGTAGAAGGTATCCCGGGTTGCCACGTCAACGCCAGATTGATTAACGCCTGCCTTACGAACGCGAAACGCAACAAAAGCGATTGCGTAGTGGCATTCCTCGACATATCGAAGGCGTTCGACAGGATTGGCCACCAACACATCTCGAATTCTCTAAAGTCAAAAGGAGTTTCACAAAACGTACATGACCTAATTATGAATTTACTCACGCAAGACTCGGCTGTAATATCAACTGGAAAAGAATCATCTAAGCCATTTCCAATCAACTGCGGAGTTCCCCAAGGCGGTCCATTCTCTTTAACATCGTCATTGACTTCATATATAAGGAACTATGCGACTCTTAATACGCTACAGCGAACGGCTTCACCATCTCCGAAAGTTACGACCCGCTTTGCTTAACTGGGTTCGCTGATGATAAGGCAGTTACCGCGCACTCTGAAAGTTCAGCAGTCCGGACGATCGAACTCTTACAAGATCTATTTAAGAAAATTGGATTGGCTATAAACCCACTGAAAAGCAGCGTTATAAACATAAGAAATGACGAAAAAATCAAGTACCTCGGTTGCTCATTTACCTCAGAATTAGTTTTCGACGACTCGTGCATCAGTGCTCTCAACAAAAACCTGGACAGTTTAGCTACCTCGCCACTGCTGAAACCCGACCAAAAATTGAATATAATAAATCAGTACGTCTTCCCTACACTGGTCTACCCACTACAGCCAGCACCCATCATTAAAATTCCACGCTAACATCACCTTGACGTTATGATTCGACGAAAATCAATAATTGGATTACCGCAGCGAACTAACGACAACATCTTTTACACGTCAAGAAAGCTCCGCGGGCTTGGCCTGTTTCGTGCCTCTTAGGAAGTATTTTTACAACATTTCGCATTGGCGTCGAAACTTTCAAACATAAACGACGAACTTTTCCATTCAATATCGGATTGTGCAGCCGAAATGAACTCTTGCGTTAAGGCCTTAAATGTAACCGGCGACAAAACTACAGTTCTGCGTGCAGCCCTACGCCATGACGCCTTCGTTAAGTGGTGCAGTCTTGAGTACCAGGGGTCCGGCGCAATACACTTTGAAACGCACACACAGAGTAACGACTTTGTTTGTAACAAGAATTCACTCTCGTCATCCGAATGGGTAGCAGCAATAAAGCTTAGTACGAATTACGCAAATTTGAACGGAGTCCCCGGAGTTGACAGCAGTTCCAACCTCTGCCGCAAATGTGGCCGAGAGATCGAAACAATACCACATGTTACCGGAAACTGCCCATCAAATAACTCTCTGGTCACCGCTCGCGACCATAGCGTCAAACACTTCGTCACCAAACTGCTCCAAGAAAAAAGATTCGAATGCTACGAGGAAACATATGCGATTGACACGGACGGCAGATCACGCTTTAGTGATATCATAGCTTTCGACCCAAAACCCCTTCTACACAGAGAAATACGCTACGTCATTTGGGACGCGTAAATGGTCCGTTCTGGGACTTTTCTTCGGAAGCAGAGGCATTTAAGTTAGATTTTTCAAAACTAAAGGAACTGTCCGAATTAATTCTTATAAAGACGATTCACATTATAAATCAACACATTCACGACTAGCCTTTGCTATGATAACCAACAAATAATAATAATAAATACAAACCAACGAATAAATAAAATAAAATCGACTGTGATGTTAGTATGACGATTGTTCAAATGAATAGATGGATACACTGTGTTTTATAGCAACCTTTGATACAAGGGCAGTTTGTATATTTGTATATTTTTTTATGTAAATAAATGTTTCTCTCTAAATTAACTTAAAGTAATCTGACACAATAAAATTAAATAAATCTATAATTAAAATTAACGATTAGAGTGTCAATCAGGGCCTAACATTTGCGTAAAGTTTTGAGAAATTTAGGGAAATTTGTGGATATTATGGAAATTTGTGCAAATTTATGGAAAGTTGTGGAAATTTGTGGAAATTTATGGAAATTTGTGGAAATTTATGGAAATTTGTGGAAATTTAGGGAAATTTAAGGAAATTAGGGAAATTTTGAGAAATTTGATAAATGTGAAATCTTGAGAAATTTTGAGAAAAACTAAAAAATTATGGCTCCAACAAGAGCGAAAGTTTGCGGCCAAAGTTGAGCGAGGGCCGTAATTCGATCGAGTTGGAATTCAATTTTCTCACCGAAGGTAACACAATGTTTTCGTGTGGAGAAAATGAGGTAGTTCACCCCGCATGGATGAAAAGAATTTAACTTTGCCTATGTAAAATTGTACGTACACAGGGCTACATCAAAGAAAACGATTGAGTTGCCTTCATTTTCTACTTACTAATTAGGCGCTCAACATCCGCTGAATGAGGCTTAATACCTATTACTCTTGCCAACGCTACTTTCATCGTAAACATACCGTCAGGTGACTGTTGATACAGGCTTTGTAAATAGATTTCTGGTGTTGGATGGGTGATGTTGCTTACTAGTTAGAGAACAAGGATATATAGATTTGTTATTACTGTTTCGCCGTTCTGCAGTAGATCTTTTTTTTATTTTGAATAAATAGTTATATGATATCCGAGGGGAGAAAATGATGAATTTTAACAAGAGTGAAAGCTTGTGGCCAGGGTGGTGCGAGTGCCATAATTCTCCCCAGTCGCTCCGCTCTGGCCATAAACTTTCGCTCTTGTTGGAATTCATCATTTTCTCCCCATGTATAACAAAAAACTGTTTCTAACCTATTTCCGCTGCTAATGCGTACTCCGAGACCAAAGTATCTTCGTCCAAATCGGGAATAATAAGCCTTTGGCACCTTTTCAGATCAAAGTTGGTTGTGGTTGTCGTTATGTTAGTCAATGGGGCGATGACGTCATGTAAATCCGCGTCCAGATCAATACGTATTTTTACATGATTTCCTAGCAAGTTAATGGTTTTTTTTTTGTATCACGCGCCTTAAATTTGAACGGCCTTACGCTCTCACTTTGAGTCAATTTGATTCCGTAGAGGCGTTTTGTCAACAATACTATCCAGGAAATGTCCTTCCCAGCCGTCTTCCAAGCTTCTATTTTCTAATATACTCAGTTCTGTTATAAACTTTTATTTCAAAGAGTTCACACTCGCGATAGATATTTTTTCAGACTGACACGTCTCAAAAAATAATTTGAAAATCGGAGGAGATTTACTCGAATTATGTACAAAAAAACATGAAGGGCGCTAGCAGAAACTCGTTTTTAGTGCCCTAGCTAAGTCCATAGACTCAAATCCAAAAAAGTTTCTTCCATAAATTGTAGGCCATGCCCAGATATTTTAAACAAAAAAGTTTATGACAATTGGAAAAGATTTAGTCGAGTTGTGTACGAAAAACACATATGGCCCTAGCATAGACTCGTTCTTTGCGCCCTATGTAAGGGTTATTTGACCTCGTCAATGTAATATACGTATTTCTTTACAACTGCATAAATTTCAATACTAGATTTCCATATTAAGAACGTTCACAAACTTGTTTATTATCACCAAATGACTCTTATGATTATGAAAAAACGAAACAGATAGAAATCAGGTTACAGGTTACACCTAGCTAAATCCAAGGACTTCTTCCATAAATTGTCGGCCATGCTTAGATCTTTCAAATAAAAAATTTTTTATGAAAATCGGGAAATATTTACTGAGTTATATACAAAAGACCAAAAACCACTTAAACGGCCCTAGCTCGACGGTCCTTGAGCCGACAGTGCCCAGATTCAATCTCATAAAAGATATATTGATTAACATTCAGGAAAAACAAAATTTTTAAAATCGGTTGAGTTTTACTCAAGTTATCGCGATGACGGACGGACGGACATTTTTTTATTGCTGATCGAAGGACCATGATCGATGCTCCCACCCTACTCCCCGGTCGAAATTGGGGTGGTTACAAACGTCGTGGTAAATGCATAAAACCCCTTTTCGAAGAACTTTGTTCTTCGTACGGGTCTAAAAACCATTTTTTTGTCTAGGGCAGACCTTAGCACCGACCTAGGGCCATAAGCAAATGCCTAGGACACATAATTCCATCGACGAAAATGTTTCCCTCAATTTGCTCTGAAACATAGGATAGGATAGGATAGGATAAAGTGGGTAGGAACACGCTTAAAACGTAATTCCTTGCACCTAAGCCACCAATGGGCCTGTTGTGCGTACCCACAGAACTTAGAGGATATTCCTTATTATAATTTTGTTTTTTTTTTTTAGTTGTTTTTGATCCGATTTAAGTAGTTAAGTACGGTTTTAGGAGAGTGATTCTTTATGGATTTTGGATTTACTATATAGGAACCAAAAAATCTGGCTCTAGCCATAATGTAGGCAGGGCAGTGGCAAAGAAGGTGTTCGGCGGTTTCAATGTCGCCGCAGCGATTGCAAAGTGGGCTGTTGACCAGTCCCATGGTGCACAAGTGCTTGTTAAGGGAGCAGTGCCCCGTCAGAATGTCAATTATTTTTTTACGTCTCTTTTAGAGAATGAAAGAAGTTCTTTGGAAAAGCCTTCATTGATTGGGATACAGTTTTTGGCATGACTTGCATAGTTTAGAGATTGCCAGTGTTTTGAGAAGGTATTAACTTTCCATTGAGTAATTATTCTGAACAGAGTAGAAGCCGATACGGGCACACTCGGTTCAGGACCTATGAAAGGAGAAGACGAGGCTATTTTTGCAAGAGCGTCTGATTGTTCGTTACCAGCGATACCATAATGGCCTGGTACCCAAGTCAGTGATACTTGACGATGTGTGGAGAGTAATTGTAACAGGTCTCTACATTCTAAGACTAGCGATGAGGTGAATTTGTATCCTCCTAAAGATTTGATTGCCGATTGGCTGTATATATATATATAAATATACCTTGATTTACTGGTAAGTTTTCTAGAGCAGAAAGCATTTCGTTGACACAAGCGATAATACCTGTAATCTCAGATTGGAATATAGTGATGAATTTTCCTAAGGGGACAGTTTTGTTTAAGCTAAGTTCTGGTGAGTGAAATCCGGCTCCGCCGCTACCATGAGATAGGGAGCCGTCTGTAAATCCGGATATTCGGTTTGTAGGTGGGATAGCTGAGTTATTGATCCAATCGTCTCGATTAGGGAGGCTAATAGAAAATGACTTTTCGAATCTGTATTTAGGAATTATTGAGTCGCACGGCATTTCAAATTCGGGAGAATCCGATATCATTCTTTTCCAGATTCTTGCATGGTTGCTGTGGTTAACTATGAGTGAATTTGATAGTTTAAGTCTGAGCGCAGTGGCTCGAGCTTCACCTTCAATGAAGATGTGCAATGGTTCAATATTAAGGATTGCTTCTAACGCGGCTGTTGGATCTGAGCTCATAGCGCCCGTTATACCGATGAGCGCAAGTCTTTGTAATTGAGCAAGTTTGAGTTGAGATGTAGTGAGGTTGCATCTTGGCCACCAAACTATAGCTGCGTAGCTAAGTCTAGGTCTGATAATAGCCATGTATATCCACTTTAAGACTTTAGGGTTAAATCCCCAGGTGAGACCAAAAGCCCTTCTACAGTGCCACAACGAGCCAGTGGCTTTTTGTAGAGCATTCTTAAAATGCAGCGAGAAGTTGATTTTGAGTCGATTGTGAGTCCCAACACTTTTACTGAGTCGGATAGTGGGATTCTTTTACCGAAGAAAGACGGCTGAATGAAATTCAGGATGACGCGTTTTTTAGAAAATAGTACTAGTTTGGTTTTGTCTGGATTGGCTGTTTGTTCGTGCGAGTTGCACCAGTTTTCTAGTAGTTTTAAGGCAGATTGCATCACTTCGCATATAGTTGATGTGAATAGACCTACTATTAGAATCATTAGGTCATCGGCAAAGCTTTGAGAATAATACCCAGCGTTATTCAGCAGAGTTAGAATGCTATCTTTTACCAAACAATAGATAAGGGGCGGTAAAATTCCCCCTTGCGGACATCCTTTACTAACGAGAACGCTGATTTTGGTATGCCCTAGATAAGCAGAGACAATCCTAGTGCGTAGCATAGCAATTATCCAACCGATTGTAGTCTCATCGATATGATGAGATCTACACGCTTTAGCTACCGCTATAAAAATTACATTATTGAAAGCGCCTTCAATGTCAATGAAGCATCCTAGAGCTTCACAATCTTGTGCAAAAGCTCTGTCAATTTTGCTGACCAGGTGATGAAGGGCAGTTTCTGCTGATTTCTTTGGTTGATAAGCATATTGCCTAGGGTGAATTGTAAACGATTTTAGTATACCGTCTCTGAGATAGCGGTCAATAAGTTTCTCAAGTGTTTTAATAATGAAGGAAGTTAGACTGACTGGTCTGAAAGATTTTGCAAGATGGTACGAGTCTTTTCCTAATTTCGGAATGAAGACGACTCTGACCCCTCTCCAGCTCATTGGAATATAGATAAGGCTTAGGCTCGCAACAAAGATGTGAAAAAGGTGATCTACTATGAAGTTGATGCTGCGCTGAAGCAGAGCAGGAAATATGCCGTCTTCCCCTGCAGATTTAAATGGTGAAAAGGATTCAATAGCCCATTTTATTTTCTCTCTAGACACTATTTGCAGCGCTATTGTTTTATCTCCTTTGCTAGAAACGGGAAAAAGCGGAGCTGTGGGGTTGTAATTTATGGTTTGTGAGTTGCTGCAACCCGTGAAGTGAGTTTCAAGTAAATGCTTGAGCGTTTCTTCCGGTGAGTCGGTAAATTTGCCTGGCGCGACCTTCAGCGTACGTATTGAACATATTGGGTCTTTAGATAAAGATCTCATCAGATTAGCCGCCTTTTTAGTCGACACTGTGGTATTACAAAGTTGTTGCTTTTTAAGTCTATGATTCTTACGGAGAGCAGCGTTATATTCTGATTGCGCTAATTTGCGTCTTACAATATCCGCTAATTTACCCGTTTTAGCTTTGTTGAACGCTTTACGGAGAGCTTTACGTAGATTATTCAGATTAGAATTAAAGAACGTCGCCGATCTGCCTTCTTTGGTGTGTCTTAGGGGGCACGCTTTTTGATAGATTTTGCTCAATGCATCGCTTAATTCTTGTGCAGCGTTGTCAAGTTGATCTTCCGAGTTAATAGAAATAGATTGTGAAGGAATCGAGTTTTCTAAAATTTTAGAGAATAATGTCCAGTCAGTGTTGGCCGGGTTTCTAAATTTTAAATTCTTAGGTCTGTTAGTGTTTATATAGAAGGAGATACATTTATGGTCAGATGTTAGGATATGCTCAGAGACTCTCCAGTCTTTTATTAAGTGAGCTGTATGGAGTGAGGATAGTGTGATGTCTAATACTTCGCAACGTATTTTATTGACAAAGGTTGGTTCATCGCCTCTATTTAGAACCACTAGATTTGATGATAAAATGAATTCTAATAGCGATTCACCTTTAGTATTACAATTTGTACTGCCCCATACTGTGTGATGTGAGTTGGCATCACAACCTATAAGTAGGGGAGTGTTAGATGTTTTGTTAAAATTGGTTAGGTTAACAACCTCTATGGAAGGAGGTAAGATATTATTGTCAGAAGGTAAGTAGGCAGAGGCTATAATAATACGAGTGGAAGACCCATTAATTTTAAGAAAGAGATAAGCAGCCGCTAAATCTCTAGTACAAAATTGTTGTAGTGGAAAAATGGTACATGATTTTGAAGTGGCAATGCATGCTCTAGGACGTTTTGATGAAATGTCATACACGATATCGAATTTCTTTCGGTCAATTTTTCTAATTTTATCCCCTTGAACGTATGGTTCTTGAATCAAAATAACACTTTGGACGTCCGTTTTAAATAATGA
>CM055403.1:91378606-91441127 GCA_029228625.1 Pseudolycoriella hygida
AAGTGGAATACGGGGAGTGGAATACGGGGGAAGTGGAATACGGGGGAAGTGGAATACGGTGGAAGTGGAATACGGTGGAAGTGGAATACGGGGGAAGTGGAATACGAGGGAAGTGGAATACGGGGGAGTGGAATACGGGGAAATAGAATGCGGGGAACGATGGAATACGGGGAAAGTTGAATACGGTGAACTTGGAATACGGGGAACTTGGAATGCGGTGAACGTTGAATACGGGGTAAGTGTAATACGGGGGAAGTGGAATACGGGGAACGTTGCATACGTTCCACGGAAGAAGTGGAATACGGGGAAGTGGAATACGGGGGAAGTGGAATACGGGGGAAGTAGAATACGGGGGAAGTGGAATACGGGGAACGTTCAATACGGTGAACGTGGAATACGGGGGAAGTGGAATGCGGGGGAAGTGGAATACGGGGGAAGTGGAATACGGGGGAAGTAGAATACGGGAGAAGTGGAATACGGGGAACGTTCAATACGGGGGAAGTGGAATACGGGGCAAGTGGAATACGGGGGAAGTGGAATACGAGGGAAGTGGAATACGGGAGAAGTGGAATACGGTGGAGTGGAATACGGTGGAGTGGAATACGAAGAAATAGAATTCGGGGAAAGTTGAATACGGCGAACTTGGAATGCGGTGAACGTTGAATACGGGGTAAGTGGAATGCGGGGGAAGTGGAATACGGGGGAAGTAGAATACGGGGGAAGTGGAATACGGGGAAAATTCAATACGGGGGAAGTGGAATACGGAGCAAGTGGAATACGGGAGAAGTGGAATACGAGGGAAGTGGAATACGGGGGAAGTGGAATACGGGGGAAGTAGAATACGAGGGAAGTGGAATACGTAATACGGGGGAAGTGGAATACGGTGGAGTGGAATACGAAGAAATAGAATTCGGGGAAAGTTGAATACGGCGAACTTGGAATGCGGTGAACGTTGAATACGGGGTAAGTGGAATGCGGGGGAAGTGGAATACGAGGAACGTTGCATACGTTCCACGGAGGAAGTGGAGTACGGGGGAAGTTGAAACATTACGCATCATTATTTAAAACGAAAACAATATGGCTCTCTGAATAGACAACACGCGAAAATGATAAAGCCTGCGTAGCCCGTAGGGGCGGGGGTTCGACTATGTAACATACCCGTAAATGTTAAAGCGAAAATGATAAAGCCTGCTTAGCCCCTAGGGGCGGGGGTTCGACTAGTTTTATTTATAATGTTGATCATTTAAAAGCCACTCACAATTCTTCATCCTACTTCCAACTGTTCAACAAAAATCGAAAAACTAAAAGTGCTGATTTCGTCGTTTACGACTCATCAGTACACCTTGTCTTAAGACCATGTGTATATCAGCAACGATGGCCATATAATGATACTCAGACTATGGGTGCAATTGTACCAAAACGAGAATTTTCTCAATTTTTACTTTATAATGTTCATTACTATTATATTATTATAGTTTTTATTCAGATGATGTATTGTTATATCTGGTTTTAAATACATTGTTTGAATTCAAATTGTTAGTGCTCAGCTAGTTTATGGTTATGCTTTTCATACTAATGATATTTCAAGTTGCCATCGATTTCTATTTGTGAATTATTTGGTCGAGTTTGGGCAGAAGAAAATTTTTTAAAAAAACTTCCAATTAATTTCTTATTTTTAAATGTTTTTATGCTATTACTACTATTGCTATTTATATTATTTAGATGGCTATTTACACAGAATTTAGATGTTCAGTGAGTTTTCTGATGGTCAGATTCACTAATTTCCTTGAAATCGTTTAATTTGATTTTCCATTTGGTGGTGTAGTCAGTGAGCTGTTTACTAGCCGCGTTCAGATATTTGGTGGTTTAGTCACTGAGTTGTGTACTAGCCGAGTTCAGATTTTTGATGATTTTTCCTGGAGATTTCACGGACTTGAAGTGGCAAATGTCATCGGCAAAAAATCCTTTTTCGCCTTTGGTGATATTTAGGTCCGACGTGAAGATATTGTATAAGGTAGGGCTGAGAACTTTGCTTGTAATTCATACTACCTAATATACATATAAAATATACATCTTCGAAATTTCCATTGCAAAATTTTGCAATTTTCCACAGTCATAAATTGTAGCCGGCATTATACTATTTTTTTCTCATTTAAAGTTTTGTGTATCCTTTTTTGTTTTCGTAACATAGCTACCATCACTAAGCCAACAACAACAACTATGTATAATGTAAAGAAAGCTAAAAGAAATGTACAATATAAAGGAAAATATGAAAATGTAAAATTTATGTGAACCTGCATACCCAATGTATTCCTTTATGTATCATACCAATAATATTTTTATGTATATTGTCCTTCTTACTATACCTATAACCATGGGTTTTATGTTTTATGATTTTATGACACATGCGCAATTTTGTGATTCGCGCCTTTTTTATGTAATGAAGAAAAATATTTTTCGGTGTGTAGTATAATTCACACCCCCTTTTTTCATAACTTCTCCATAAAACACGTAACAGAAAAAAGTTTAAAATTATTCATTCAAAATAAACGCCCTTTTAGATAAAGCTATTTTCTATACAACTTTTATAGTGTACTATAGTAACTGCATGTGAAAGAGAATACGAGCTGCAGAAAAGTTTGATAACATCGTGTGCGCCTAAAACGAAATTGAGTGTGGAAGAATGAACTTTTTGCACCATTTATGTACACCGAAAAAAAAGTTTTAGAAATAGGCTAGCCAAAATTATAATATGCTCGCATGAATCATAAAGTACTTACGGAAATAATAATTTTCTTAATTTATGCAAAAATTAAATAAAATACTTGTGATTAACGTAAATACGTTAATGACAGAACCAACGTAGTTTTCTCAAAAAATCCTGAAACTACTTTCTCTAAAATTTTATTTTCTGCAATTTTGGAAGCAACTTACTAACTGCCGTAGTTCTACATATATGAGTCGTCCCACCCAATTGGACAAGTGGTCATATCCGAGGATTGTACCATTTTCCGTAAAACCTTGAAAATCGTGTTCTCTAAGATTTTATTCTGTACAACTTTGCCCTTAGAAGCAACTTTGTCACTGCTATAGTTCCCATTTTTAGCTAAAGCCCTATAACAGGTGTTCTTTAGAATGTTATTCTCTACAACTCGCTACCACTCGCTCGTTGTGTGTAATATACACTTGAACGGTTATCACTCGCTTTCCACAATGCGTAAGTAATCTCATATTTTGATGACATATTTTATAAACGAAAAATTATAAAAATTGCCCCTTTCGTAACGTACACTGACCATGTTAAAAAATGTGAAATTGTTTGTGTTGCCCTTAAGGCAACATCTGGTTCCCGCAAAGTGAACTTTTCCTTGTCGGAAGACACTCCGGTCACTCCCCGTTCTCTACCTCAAGCATCGATAGTGATAAAACTGCCTATGAAGGTGCAGCGTCAGGTATAAGAGAGCGGGTGTGAAAGGTGCAGATGGTGGTAATATATGCTTGAAATTGAGGGGTTCCCGAAGAACAGATTCTCGAGGATAAAGATTTTGAATAAATGGAAATTGAAAATGATAAAAAATGTCTTATTCGGTTTTTTTCCCGCAGCATCCAGGTGAACGTGTGTTTTGTATGTTGAATGTGAGTGAATCTCTTCGAACCGTAAGATCAATTTTCTTTTTCACTTCAACATCTGACGTTTATTATCAAAAAAGTAGAATTGCTGCAAAGCGTAAGACCATTTCTCAGATTTTCCCAGTTCAATTAACGTGACCAGTAACTCTACCCTGTCCTTCGCATCAGAAGGTAGCCGCGTTTTCCTTTCGTAATATTACTGAATTAGAAGCAATTACATCAATCAATAATATTAAATCTAAATCAGTTGGGCTGGATTCGATGTCTATCGCCTTCATTATAATTCAGATCATCACCTTTATATTCAACTCAATTATTACGAGTGATTTCGTATTCAAGATCTGGAAGAGGGCAAAAGTGATACCTCGGCATAAGAATACGCGTCGTTATGCGCTTGATGACATCCGGCCCATAAGCATGTTGCCATCTCTATCCAAAGCCCTAGAAAAAATTCTTAAAACACAATTATCGGAGCATCTGAAGGAACATCGCCTCCTACATAAACTAAGCTACCTAACTGGTCGTGCTCAGTCAGCATACGTAAATGAATTTTTTCCGCAACCGCCGGCAGGGGCTGGTCCTGGGACCAATCCTGTTTTTTATATTTATAAATTTTTTGTTCGTTTGGGGACTTGCGTCACGGGCGCATCGCTACTGCGCTCCCATGATGATGCGCCAGACCAGGTTAAACATGGTGGATGCCATCTCTGCGCAGATGACTTTCAAATTTGGAAATCGGTTCATGAACATAGCGTCTTCACCGATTTACATTTACTGAATGAAGATCTTGAGGCTATTATGTCATGGGCAAGACTTAACGGGTTGTTGTTGAACGCAAATAAAACGAAGGCTATAATTATGTCGGAAAACTATTGGGTAAGGGATATTCCTAAACTAGAGATTGATGGGGTAACAATTGAATACGTAACGAATAGGTAACGATCTATTTACATACTTTGATTACTTGAACTCTTCCTTCACACACAAAGTCATTATTACGGAAGAACCTGAGTGTATCTATGAAAACTTCTCTTTCGGATCATCTTTAAGACCTTTAATTTGTTATTACCTCGTAATAAGCGCAACATTGTAATGCTCTAAAATATTGTCCAAGAAAGTATATTTGCATTTTCAAGTCGCTTCGATCTGGAAGCTGGAATAGGTGAAAAAACATGGTTTTGGAGAGGTAGAAGTCTCGAGATAAACCACAATTCACGAAAACACCCGACCGATTGTAAATGACTCGCTTTTTGTACGCGAAACTTATTAATATAATGCATTACCACATTCAATCAAATGAATTCATTCGATAACTGGCTTCAAACGTGCCTGCAAGAAACACTACGGTTTGAAACCATTAGCGTCTCTGCTGGATCACCCCCATTACCACTCATCTCTGACTAACATCGCTTCATTCATTACCCTACCATTATTGTTATCGAAACTGATGTGAACTGGTGCTAAATTCTTGTGATTCGACTTTGTGATCTTATGATTTTACTTTCTTTTTATTATCTTAATTTATAACATTGATACTTCCATATTGTATATGTAACTAGGCTTTACACATATATAAACAAATAAACATACTTACATACATTCAGTAAGATCGACATTATTAACAAATCAATTAATAAAGGTAATAATAGGTAAGTAATACGAGTAAGACCATTCTGAAACCATACTCAACTTTTGCAAGAGGTAATTCAAACGGTTAAAATTAGTGTAAACTCAAAGCTTAAACTGTTATCAAAACATTCGAGGTATGAGAACAAAGAGTAAAACGTTTTTTGAACAACTTATTGCTCATGATGTTATCTTGCTATGTGAAACCTGGTTGAACTGTGACTTCTATGACTCGGAATTTTTTGATAATCGATATGTAGTATTTAGGAAAGTAGTAAGTCGTAGTAGTAGTAAGTAGTAGGTAAGTAGTAAGTAAGAGGTTGGTGTCTTGTAGCTATAAAGAGTGATCTCGCGTCAATGCGATGAGAGATTCGGAACTAACGAAAGAGGATATTTGCATATCAATTGTCCATGAAAGTGGTTGCAAGACTCATCTCAATGTGAGGTACGTTGAGTGAGATAGCCGCTTACTTGCTTATGAAGTTCATTTTAAAGCAATAATAGGTGACATAGTCACTCCTTCTCATGTGAACGATCACTTCCTTATGTTTGGGGATAAAACCTCAGTGATAGCATCCGTTCGTACGATGATGATGGAAAATATGAACCGATAGCTAATGATCAGACAGATTTCGACAAGCGCATTTCTCATGAGCTGCTAAATTTAAATGCGCTATGTGGTCTGAATTAAGAAAATAGGGTACGGAATGGTCTCGGTAGGACTATCGATCTGGTTCTCACTGACATCGAATGAGGTAAAGTGGATGTTACCAATTGAGAGGATCCGCTGGTTCAGATAGACAGTAAACACACCGTTGAAAATATCGGTTGATTTATGCCCTGTGAAATATCTGGCCGAAAAGCGGCCGCCGAAGACGAATTTTTATAAGTGAAACTATCCGGCTCTCAATGAACGATTGTTGAATGTTGAATGGGGGGTAGAGTTGAGAGGCCTTGACGTTAACGGTGCAGTGAACAGATTCTATTAGATAATAGATGAGGTGATTGAAAGCATACCGAAGGTGCACTGTCCAAAATGATAATGATAATGATAATGATAATGATATTATTTTTACATTTACCGGCACTACAACCCATTAAGGGTCTTGGCCTTCTCCAACATGCTTCTCCAACCGGGCCTATCTGCAGCTAACGTCTCCCAGCTGGTTACTCCCACAGTTCTTAAGTTGGCAAAAGCAGCGTCGCTCCACCTGGACTTGGGTCGCCCTGCACTCCTTTTGCCTTCAGGTTTGGACTTCAGAATTTTTTTGGAATACGATGTTCATTCATTCGTTGTACGTGACCGAGCCAACGTAGTCTATTTATTTTTGTTGTTCTGACTATGTCGGGCTCTCCAAAAAGCTCTATGAGCTCGTGATTATATCGTCTGCGCCATCGGTTCAGTTTTCGGTCAAATACTGGTCCAAATATTGTACGCAGTACCTTTCGCTCGAACGTATGCAGAGATTGTTCATTTTTCTGTGTCAAGCACCACGACTCCGAACCGTACGTAACTACCGGTCTGATCACAATTTTATAAAGTGCGCATTTTGAATTTCGGCGTACTGACTTGGACTTTAGAATTTTCAGCAGGCTGTAATAACTCCGGTTGCCCAAAGTTACACGCCTTTTTATTTCGTCCGCAATGTCGTTGTTTATGTTCAGCTCTGATCCAAGGTATACGAGCTTATTGACCATTTTGAATGTGTGTGTGTCGATCGTTACGTTATCTTCCCGATATCGATTCGTAGGTGGGATGATCATGTATTCCGTTTTTCCGTCATTGACCTTCAACCCAAGGTCGGTACCTTCCCTCTCCAAGGCCATAAACTTATCTTTAACAACATCCATAGTTCGGCCAATAATGTCCAGGTCATCTGCAAAACCAAGCAACTGACTGGACTTGGAGAAAATGGTGCCGCTGGAGTCTATGTCCATGGTTTGAACAGCTGCTTAAATTGAAAAGCAGCGTTGCAAGAGGATCTCCTTGACGTAGGCCTTCCTCAATGTCGAAAGTCTCTGACATTTGATTGCGGATCCTTACTCGGCTGTTAGCTCCGTTTAGTGTTAGCTTCGTTAGCGAGATCAGTTTGTTGGGAATTCCGAACTCCTCCATGACTCTCCATAGCTTACTTCTTCTAACACTGTCATAGGCTGCCTTGAAGTCAACGAACAAATGGTGTGTTTCAATGTTGTACTCCTTGCACTTCTCCAAGATCTGTCTGATATTCAACAGCTGGTCCGATGTTGAACGACCTACACGAAAACCACTTTGGTATTCACCTATCGTAGATTCCGTGTATGGATGAAGGCGCTGATATAGAATATTTGCAAATATCTTGTAAGCAATATTCAGCAGAGCGATTCCTCGAAAATTGCCACACTCCAATTTGTCACCTTTTTGTATATGGGACAAAGTATGCTGGTCTTCCACTCTTCCGGTAACTCCTCGTCATTCCAGATGCGTATGATGAGCTCGTGCATCTCCATACATAGCGCGTTGCCGCCGTTCTTGAAAAGTTCACCGGGTAGGTTGTCAGTCCCCGGGGCTTTGAAATTTTTGAGCTTTTAAATTTCAGCTTCAACTTCTTGCATCGTTGGTTCTTCTATATATTGTTGCGCAGTCTGAAATGGCAATTCGTCGTTTTCGTCGTCTCGGTTGAGCGGTCTGTTCGGGTTAAGCAGTTCCTTAAAGTACTCAGCCCATCTCGCGATACACCTTTCCTCATCTGCTAAGACCAATCCATGCTTGTCCTTACACAGCAAAGGTTGTTGACTGTAACCGTTTCTGGATTCGTTCACCTTCCGGTAAAAGTTCCGAGTCTCCTTCCGATTGCCAAACTTCTCAATTTCGATCAAAACTTCCTTGTCACGCTGTCGCTTTTTCCGTCGGAAGAGTTTTCTCTCGAAATTTCTTTTAGAACGGTACTCTTCCTGGCCGGCTCGAGTGAATCTACTTAGAGTTTTCAGGCGAGCTGCGTTTTTGTCGTTCATGGCCTTCTGGCATTCATCGTCAAACCAGATATTTCTTTTATTTCCCGTTCTCGTTCCCACTGTCTCTGCTGCGGCGCTCTCTACATTCCGTCTAATTTGATTCCACGCATCGTCTACGCTTCGTTGTTCGCTGACCATTCCGGCAATAATATTCGTCTCCAGCCTGTCGACATATTGACGTTTAATGTCTTCGTTCTGTAGTTTTTTCACGTCCCACCTTTCCAATGCCGGTTGTCGATTGTGTTGAACCGATATTCGAGACCTAACTGCCGCTCTCACCAGGTAGTGATCGGAATCTACATTCGGTCCTCTACAGCTTCTGACATTCAACATATTTGAACAGTGACGTGCATCTATCAAAATATGGTCAATCTGGTTTTTGGTTCGTTTATCCGGTGATACCCATGTCGCTTTGTGGATGTCTTTATGTTGGAAATAGGTACTGATGAAAACCATGTTTCTTGATGCTGCAAAATCAACCACCCGCGTTCCATTTTCGTTCGAGTTTTCGTGAAGGCTATGTTTACCGATTGTGGGACGATAAAATACTTCGCGGCCTATTTTAGCATTAAAAACTCCAAGCACAATTTTAATGTCTCGTTTCGGCGCTCCATCATATACATCCACCAGTTTCTCGTAGAATAGCTCCTTCGCCTCGTTGTCGCTTTCCTCCGTAGGCGCATAAACGTTTATAAGAGTGTAATTGAAAAATTTTCCTCTTATCCGTAGAGAACACAATCGCTCGTCAACAGGACTGAAACCAATCACCGCGTTTCTAGCTCTGCCGAGAACCATGAAGCCTGTTCCATACTCTCTTGGACTGTCGTTACTCTTCCCACTATAGTAGAACTTATAGTCGCTACTGGTCATGGTGTCCTTTCCCGGCCATCTCGTTTCTTGCACAGCTGTTATGTCAATTTTTGCCGCTCTTAGCGCACTTGTGAGAGATCTCAATCCTCCTGGCCGCAACAAAGATCTTACATTCCATGTTCCTAATTGTAAATCGTTGTCCTTTTTCCGTTGCTTGAGTCGTTGCCGTTTATCCTGTCCGATCCGAGGCTGTGTTGGGGAATTCATAACAAGACTGTTTTTACAGTGTCTGGGAGTTAGCCAAGCGCCAAACCTACTTTCGTTCCCCCGATGACCCGTAGGGAAGTCATCAGGTGGTGATGCTAGCCCATCTGACTAGGGCTGTGTATGCTGCCGTTGTCTCTTGCTGTTGAGATCATCCGCCACCATACTAAGTCGCCATCTCATCTTGATAGCGCCTAGCTGCCTTCGGCCCTCCCTGTACGTGCCGTTTAGGTACTACCCGAAGGCAGCCCCCCTCATCCTTATGCTAAGTGACCCACACTACTACACCAGGGTTGGTTACCTGATCGTTCATGCGGGTTGCTCACTATAACAGGTGTCACCACGGGTAGGATAGGATGTGGGAGTAGGTGGACAGAGGCTAAGGTACATAAAGGAGTACTATATTACGCTTAACACACTATTTGACACCCCAAATATATGATAATGATAATGATAATGAGTTCAATTCTCTAAGTTAAGAAAACAAGTCAAGAAAGAGATCAAGGTGTGCTTTTCGAATTACGTACACGATTATGAAGGTACATTAAAAGAGAACACCAAATGTTTTTCCGCATTCACGAAATCTTTGAGGAAGACAAACTCTTTGGCAGGTAGTATGAAATACGGTAATGGAATCAGTAATGATAAAATCACGATATGTGACTTCTTTGCGGATTTTTTCACCTCGGTCTATCAGTCTGAGAGTGATATAGGTGATGATAACACGTCTCATGTTGTTAATGATTCCTTAAACGATGTTGTGGGAGAAACCACTATATTTACGATGTGTGATATCCAAAAGGTGCATAAAGGATTTGATGTGAATAAATTCGCTAGTGTTCCGATGATGTTCTACAAAAACCTTGCGGAGTCATTAGCGCTGCCATTGTCGATTTGATTCAATTTGTCACTCAGAGAATGTAAATTTCCGGACCAATGGAAGTTAGGCTTCATATCACATATTTTTAAAGATGGAGACAAGCAGGATGTTGCAAAGCAGTGTCTATTCTTTGCGCCATTTCTAAGATTTTTGAGAAACTGATGTGTTTATGGTTCTGTTTGACCGAGTTAAAGACAGAATTCATCACTCTCAACATAGTTTTGTTGCGAGGAGGTCGACGCAATCCAATTTAATGAAATTTGTTACGACGCGGCAGTGTCTAAATCAATGTCTAATGGGGGTCAAGTGGACGTATTGTACACTGACTTTTCAAAGGCTTCCGATTACACCGACGTCAGGCGTACCTCAAGGCTCAATACTGGGACCGTTTCTTTTCATATTGTACGTTAATGATCTGTTGTCGATTCTCAGTAACACTTTCGCCTTTGCTGATGATTTGAAACTGCTAAGGAAGGTAGCATCTTTGGAGGACTGTCAACTGTTTCAACTGGATATCGATCGTCTGCGTGAATGGTGCTCAGAAAACAAACTAAGATTAAACGTAAAACACATGCAAGGGACCCGTACGTATCAGAATAAATGTGGCAAACAGAGTTGATGTTACGAAAAGACTCGAATGTATTTAATTAAATATTGCCTTACGTCCACATTAAATTGTATTGGAAATTGCAGAGAGGGCAATATAGAAAAACCCGTCCGAAGAAACTGTGTGAATAAGGCCTTCCGAAGGCCTCAGGGTAAATACGGACAAGACTGACATTGTCCTTTTTAGTAGAAGGACGTCTGGTCACGAACGGGTGGGGAAATTGAGGCTGTTCAATAAAGATATCGTTCCTGGAGCGTGGGTGAAATACCTGGGAGTTATTCTCGATCGTAAGTTGAACTGGATCGAGCACGTCAAGGACAAGGCACAGAAGGCTCTAGTAGCCTTCTGGATATGCAGGAACTCATTTGGAAGAAACTGGGGCCTGCCGTCCAAGGCTATACGGTGGATGTATGAAGCTGTCATAAGACCTATGATGAGTCACGGCTGCGTTGTGTGGTGGCCGAGGCTCGACATTAGGAGTGCGAGGAAAGAGATGAACGAGATTCAAAGGCTGGTATGCATTTGTATTACCGGAGCTATGAAATCGACAGCCACGGCGGCTATGGAGACAATAATTAACCTGCCACCGGTCCACGTGGCATTGAAGGCGAAAGCTTTTGCTACGGCGGATAGACTGTATCAGAACGATCTTTGGACTCCGAATTTCACTTCGGGCCATGGGAGAATCAAGAAGGCTATCACTAACGAGGTCTTTGAGATGCCTAGGGACCGAATGAAACTGGAGACGGACTTCGTAAGGCGTTTTGAGACTGTCATACCCGATAGGTCTGAATGGCTGGAAGGTTGGCCAAGCTGCCTATCAGATGAAGTAATTGTGAGTTTCACTGATGGCTCTAAAACTTCAGAAGGTACGGGTATTCTCCCCGGAACCGTTGGCGGAAAGGTGGTACCACCTAGGTGGGTATGCCGACGTCTTTCAGGCTGAGATTTTCGCGGCACTGATGGGAGCGCGGGAAGCAATCCCACCAGAGGCATGTGGGAAAAAGGTCACAGTCTGTTCTGATAGCGAGGCAATGATCAAAGCGCTCATCTCGCCTGTCGTTACATCCAAGCTAGTAAATGAGTTGAAGGAAACCTTGAACCGGATGGGACTGAGAAATCAGGTGACGCTGGTCTGGGTTCCCGGACACTCTGGCGTGGAGGGCAACGAAAAGGCGGATGAGCTGGCGAGGACAGGCTCGGCTACATTGGGTTGCGGGCCAGAACCTCTCATACCCATCCCACACTCGGCATGCGTAAAAGCAATAAAGAGTTGGGTGAGGTCGGAATTCGCTAACCATTGGAACACTTATGAAGGAGGAATGCACACAAAGCGTTTCTTCCCGGTGCCCGATGGGAAGTGGGCCAAAGAACTACTAAATATGGACACTAGGAAGTCATGTAGTCCAACCCGAAAATGTCTCCAAAATGGGACCTGCCGCTCTAGACAGGTTCCTGGTAGGGACTGGAAGGTTTTCGAGATTTACATGATGAACGGGTTACAAAACAAAGGATCATCAGACCAGTAATGGACCGGCCCAAACTGATAAATCTAATCTAAGGCCTTCCGAAAGTACGAAATTGACCCCCAAATAGACAAAAATGTTCTTCTCAATTTTCTCTAAAACATAGTAAAAAACCATTTTTTGTCTAGGGCCGACCTTAAGACCGTCCTCGGGTCCTCAGGAGAGGCCTCGAACAAATACTTAGATAGACAAAAATATTTCCCTCCATTTTCTCTACAACAGTGAAAAACCGTTTTTTTTTGTCTAGGGCAGACCCTAGGGCCATAAGAAAATGCCTCGAACACATACTTTCATGGACAAAAATGTTTCCCTCAATTTGCTCTGCAACATAGCAAAAAAAATTTTCTAGAGTTATGTACAAAAACACGTATGGCCCTAGCATAGACTCCTTCTTAGTGCCCTAGCTAAGTCCAAAGACTAAAATCCAAAAAAGTTTCTTCCATAAATTGTTGGCCATGCCCAGATCTTCCAAACAAAAAAAAATGTATGAAAATCGGTAAAGATTTACTCGAGCTATGTACGAAAGACCAAAAACTACTAAAACGGCCCTAGTTCATTGGCCCTTAAGCCGACAGTGCCCAGATTCAATCCCATAAAAGATATTTCGATTACCTTTCAGGAAAAAAAATGCGTTTACCACGACGTTTGTGACCAACCCGATTTCGACCTGGAAGTAGGTGGGGAGCATCAATCCTGGTGCTTAGATGACGAATCAACAATAAAAATGTTGTCCGTCCATCCGTGTGAGGTATTTAGTCTTTTGTACACAAATTGAAGTAAATCTTTTCCGATTTTCATAATTTTTTTTTTACTTGGAAGATCTGGGCATGGCCGATAATTTATGGAAGAAACGTTTTCAAATTTGAGTCCTTGGACTTAGCTAGGGTACTAAAAACGAGTCTCTGCTAGGGCTCTATTTGTTTTTTGTACATAACTCGAGTAAATCTTTTCCGATTTTCATAAGTTTTTTTGTTTGAAAGATTTGGGCATGGCCGACAATTTATGGAAGACATTTTTCTAAATTTGAGTCTTTGGACTTAGCTAGGACACTACAGCCGAGTCTAAGCTAGGGCCATACGTGTTTTTTGTACATAATTCGAGTAAATCTTTTCCGATTGTCATAAACTTTTTTTTGTTTGAAAGATCTGAGCATGGCCGACAGTTTATGGAAGAAACGTTTTTCGAATTGAGTCCTTGGACTTAGCTAGGGCACTGAAAACCAGTCTCTGCTAGGGCCATACCTGTTTTTTGTACATAACTCGAGTAAATCTCTTCCGATTTTCAATTTTTTTAACTCCCGTTAACTGTCTCCGGTTTCTTTTTCTATTTGAGAGGTAATCGAGTACCGAATTATATTCAGCTTAGGGCTGAAGTAGGCCTCAGTGAAGTAGGCCGGGAAAATTCTGGAAAAGCCGTGGCATGTGGAAAAGTGGTCAATTCGACGGTTTTTGGAGTTTTCGAATTTTAGCCCGGGATGACAATAGCTAGAGAGTTGGTGTCTTCGGAAAAGTTATATAGTTTCATCCGGAAAATTTTTTGGGATCTTAGGAAAATGTCTGCCAGCAGTCAAACCGGCGCCATCTTGAATTTTCCAATTTTTTCAATAAATTAGGTTTTTTTGGTTTTCGAATTTTAGTTTCGGAATGACAATACTTAGAGAGTTTGTTTGTTCTCGAAAGTTATATAGATTTAGGAGGAGACTTTTTTGCCATCCTAAGAAAATGGCGCAAGAAAAGTGATCCAAGTGATCTTGGATTTTTGCTATCTTTTGAATTAGAATAGCTAGAAAGTTGATTTCTTCGAGAAAGTTATAGAGATTGGTGTGAAAAATTTTTTTCAGAGAAAACTTTTTTTTGGCAAAAAATTTTTTTGAAGAAAAATTTTTTTGGAGAATTTTTTTTTTTGAGAAAAAAATTTTTCGGGGAAAAGTCTTTTTTCGAAGCAAAATTTTTTCCGGAGAAAAATGTTGTTCGAAGACAATTTTTTTTCGGAAAATTTTTTTTCGAAATAAATTTTCTTTTAGAGAATTTTTTTCAGGAGAATTTTGTTTCGTAGAAACATTTTTCGGAATAACTTTTTTTTCGGAAAAATTGTTCGGAGAATTTTTGTTTCTGAGAAAAATTTTTTTCGGAGAAAGTTTTTCTTGCAGTAAATTTTTTTCGGAGAAAAATTGTTTTTTTGAGAAAAATTTTTTTCTGACAGATTTTTTTCATAGAAAAAACGTCGAGCTAGACCTCGACGTAGACTAATAATCAGTTTTTTATGGATATAACTAACAGAACCAATTATTCTCAAGCTTGTTTGCGACTAGACGTACGTCCTATTGTTCAAGTGTATTAATTATTCCGAACAATAAATAGTACTTCAGTTTTTGCCGAAAAAATTTCTTTTTCAAGAGTACGATGAATTTGGAAGATCCGAAAAAACTGAAGTACTATTGTTCGGAATAATTAATGGCTGCCAGGCTGCCTTCTACATTGTCAATCAAATTTATCAAGTACGCAGCCTGGTGCCGAGCTCGAAACTAGTGAAAAGTGATGTACTTTTTCCGTCATTGTTATAGACACTTTTTCGGCACCAGGCTGCCAGGTCTGAAATGCAGACCTTCTTCTAGCGAAAGATTTGTTAACAAAACCAAGGAATCACAAAAAAGTACTACTAGATTAATAAAATTTCAGTGTAGACAGCCATTTAAATACTTGACACATTTTTAAAACGGAATATATTTTTTGGTTACAAAAAATAAAACTTTCGTTACAAAAAAAAACTTTTTGTTCCAAAAAAAATCACTGAATGTTCCAATAAATAATAGAAATATTCCAACAAATAATACAAATGTTCCAAAAGAAATTGATTTTGTTCCACAAAAAATTGGAATTTCACCCTTTTACGAATTTTGGAACAAAACCATTTTTTTGTGGAACAAAATCAATTTCTTTTGGAACATTTGTATTATTCATTGGAAAATCCGGCGTTCAAGATTAGAACAAAAAGATTATTTTTTGTAACAAAACCAATAAATAACGTAACAAAAATATTTTATTTTGGAACATTTGAGTTTTTATTGGAACATTTAAATGATGCCTTTTTATAACAAAACTAACACGGTTTTTGAAGAGGTCCCTCTTAACGGTGAGAATAAATTTGTTTTTCGTGTTCCCACGGCAAAAATATATATAGTCAAATTGTTTTAGAGTTAATAAAAAACGGCATTGAGAATGTCTGCCCGAGTGCGACGAAATATTTGCCAATTCTTCTGAAATAAAATGTTTTTATTGATCCTTAACTCCAAGAAACCCGCCCGAATCAATTAAAAAAAATTTCACAAATTTATTAAGGCTTTTGAGACTGTTGAGTATGCAAATGAGTATACATTGTGAAAACAAATTTAGCCAATGAGACTGTTGATTGTATAATTTTCGACAAAAATATTTCTCACAATCGCATTGAGGCTTTGGAGACTGTTGAGTATGCTCAATTGTGAAAAATATTTCATCGGCTAAAAAAATATTTTTCACAATTAAGCATGCTCAACAGTCTCAAAAGCCTCAATAAGATTTTGAAAAATATTTTGACCTCAGTCAGTATTAATCTAGAAAAGATTTAAATAAGTGTACTCACTGGTCTCATCAATGATGATTTTATAAAAAAAGCGAAATTGAGTACTTCTCAGTTTTTTTCAAAAATTTAGACTGATTTGAGGCTGTGAGTACACTCAATTTTAGTACTCACTGAGACTGCCATTTTCACTCGCGGCGCTCGCACTCCTTGGCAGTATTCGTTAGTTTCAATCTGTTTTGGTTAGTTAGAAACATTCGGCTCTTTAATGATTTTTTTTTATTTCGTCAATTTTTTTTTTCTCGATTACGATCTTCTGTTGGATTTCTTCACTAATTTCTTGTATTTAGCGATAAGACGACGAACCAGAAACAAGACCTTGTCTGATCGAATAACGGGAATCGCCAAATTCATCCACAAGTTTGATACGTCGACAGCGACTTGTTTGGCAAGAATTTTACAACTCTGCATTTAGGCTTCTGAATGACGATCTACATAGTAGTCCTGTCCAAAAATGTACGGGAAAAATAAGTTTTCGAAAAGTTAGGGGGCCCGCCCGGAAAACGGTATCAAATGGTCCACAAAAAAAAAGTTTCTATGGATCGGATGAAATCCGAAACGATTCAATGGGTGCTCAATGGCGTTAAAGGAGAAAAATGACCGAAATCCGAGCATCAATATCTTCGTCGGCAAGTATCCGAATATTCTTGTTAATGGGCTTGTTTTGTAGGTTTTTTCTTCCTCTAAAAATTGTTTCTAAGAAGCTAGACTCTAAAGCAATTCCTAGTATGACTTTCGCTTAATTGAAGTGGAAACAATTTTTGCAAAAATGCTACACTACTTTAGTCGTGTGGAACTCATTCAAGGGATTCATTTCCAGTCTAGCTTCTTAGAAACAATTTTAAGAGGAAGAAAAAACCTAGAAAGCAAGCTAATTAACGAGAATATCCGGACACTTGCCGATGTAGATATTGATGCTCGAAATGTGGTCATTTTTCTCATTTAACGCGTTCAACCCATTAAATCGCTCTGGATTTCATCCGATCCATAGAAACTTTTTTTCGGTGGAACATTTGACACCATTTTCCGGGCGGGCCCCCTAACTTTTCGACAACATAGAATTTTGGACAGGTGTATTACATAGTGTTTCCAGACATCACCCGTGTTGGCAAATTATTTATTACCCCAAAAATGGGACACTTTTTTGACGACATTGCACCGAGTTGAACTAGTATTAAACCAAATGACTTTTATTATAACGGTACATTGTTTTGATGATCCTTTTATGTGCAAGTGCATTTGATTGTGAACTGTAGACAAGTGTTGCAGACCTATGTGCCGGCGCGCATCGGCGCAAATGCCTCAGGAGAAAGTGTCGGAAAAGTGCGTAGACGAATTGAAATACCTATTTAGCCGGCGCCGACATTTTTTCACTGGCGCACGGGCCTAATAAGCTGTTTTTTTAAGAATTTTAAACTAAGCTTGTTAGAATTTTATTAGTAAAAGGAAACTACAAACATGTGCTTTTAAATTTACTTGTTATGCTGTTTTCAACATTAACGACATTATCTCTTTTTTCAGTGTATTTTTTGTATAAAAAACCTTGAAAACAGCTGAAACTTGATAACAAGTAAATTTATAAGCACACGACCGTAGATACAATGTGATGTTTGATAATTTTAAAGCGATTTTTAGTCGATTTTTTTACAAAACATCCACGGGGCGGGAATACTTTTCGACTTTTTCTACATTGAATCGGTACGATTCGGGAAAAAAATGTTTGCATAATCGTTACGCAACTCCCAGAGTAAATTTAAAGAGGTTTCTAATTAGTTTGGTGTACTTACACCCGGATCGAAGTATCCATATACCACTAAAAATTGACCAAAATCATCAAATAAGCGATGGCGCATACCTTAAATTTGAATTTAAAAATGAAAGGAGGATATCAGCGAAATCGTGGCGTCTTATAGATCTTTTTTTCGGGTGGGGAAGTATGAAAAAAAAGTTTTTTCGTGCCACCCTATTACTGACCCTTTCTGCTCGGAACTCCTTCGAGGTCAGTTTTTTGTCTAGAATCACCACTAGGTATTTCACCTTTTCGGCGAGTACTAGTTGCTTCCCAGAGAGTTTCGGCAGCTCGAAAGCACAAACTTTTCTCTTCGTGAATAGCACGAGTCCGGTTTTATCAGGGTTTACCGATAGTCCCGTTTCCTCGCACCAGTCTTCCACCAAGTGAAAAGCTCTTTGCACCAGCTGACCAAGTATTCCCCCAAAAGTTCCCGAGATAAGAATTGTAATGTCGTCTGCATATCCTATCACTAAGTATCCTGACGTATTGAGTTTCGTCAGGAGATTATCTACCGTCATGTTACACAGGATCGGTGGTAGCACGCCTCCCTGTGAACACCCTCGATAAACGAATTGTTTCCTGCAAACACCCAGCAGATTAACATTGAGTAATCTGTTGCTGAGCATCGCCATGATCCAACTTATTAGTGTTCTCTCCAATGCAAACTTTCTCAAGGCCGCGTTCATACCTCCGAAGGTCATTTTGGTGAAAGCTCCCTCCAAGTCTAAAAACGCGCCCAGTGTAGGTTTTTCATATCCCATATTCTTTTCAAGGTTGTGTACCAAAAGTGTTGAAACGCTCGTTACTTGGACTTGCCACCACGTTATTACTTTTCATGAATTTCCAAAAATTTATGGAAACGCTTTTCATAAAAAAAATTCCTGCACTTGACACATTTTACATTTTTCAAGAATTTGCTGTTTTATAGTTAGTAAATGTCTAAAATGTCTAAAATGTCTGAAATTGATACTAGATACTACTATGCTTCAATATTTATCTAACAAAAATGCCAGAGTAATATACGCTCATTGGATATATTTTGAAAGCTTTTGCATAAATTCTTTGATTATTTCAAATCACAAATAATTATTGGTTAATCGGTGATCGATCACCTAAAGTCATCCGCCTAGGTGCGACACTGCCTCTAATCCGTCGAAGCAGCAGGTCATGTGTTATAATTTTGTCGTATCACAAAAAAATGTGTCCTATGCTGTTTATATCCCTTATTATTTTTCCGATTTTCATTGTACAAAATATCCGTAAATAAAAAACGAAATCTACATTTTATTTACGCATATTTTTATATCGACAATACTCCGATGGCACTCCTATTCTACACTTTCTTTATGTTGTTTTTCCTACTATCGCATCGTCATGTAATACAATGAAAGCCATATGCATATCAAAACGTTCGTTACCTCGAGAGAGCCCATTCTGAACATTTATTATCATTATTTGAAGATTTCACTCGAAAAACTCAATAATAAAACTTTGAGAAAATATTCTCTCAATAAGAAGAGCGAATATGCTTTACTCTCTCTCTTAACGGCGCACATTATTCGCGCCTATGGAAAAACAATATTCTGATTGGATGCTAGTCATAGCCCCACTATGCTCGTTTATTTATTTTTTTTTCAAATTTAAAAATTGGTTTTGTATAGCATGGACGGTGGTGTGGTATAAAGAAGTTTGCATATACGTTTAAATGAACGGGGGTACCGAAGAGATGGCGACGCGGCAACGAACGCCAATAACGAATGTACACAGTTTTAGTAACATTGAACATTTTGATCGTAACGCATGTGTCTCGCGTGTAATAATGAACCAGACGGTTCGAATGTAAGGAAGACAAACACGCGGCGGGTTTATCGGTCAGAATCATGACATATTGTGTGTATATGAAGATTTAGATAAAATTTTCAAAGAAATGTTCACCTGTTAGAAAATTGTAATAAACGTAAACATTTCGGTAAAACTGCCATTTGGATTATTCTAATTAGAAAATGGGATTGACTCTAACATTGTGAACACACATTCTTATTGGACCAAGTGAATATGTGAATATTTCTTATAAACCAAATTAGAATACACGGGGATATGTGCAATAGTGTGTGAATTCTAATTCTATCAAAATTGGATGATATGAAAACAAATACATATTCTTATAAATCTGAGAAAAGTGAACGATTTCTTAGTTGAAATAATATAGTATAATGGAAAATACGTAAATTGAGAAACAAATCGTAAATGTAAACGCATACCATTCTCATATATCGCGAAATAAGTCTAAATCGTTTCAGACATTGATTTTCTTTCATTCCAAGAAAATAATAAAAGAAAAGTGTTTTATTGATTTTAGCTAATTTTCTTTTCTTCTAGCTTTTGCTTTTGTGACGGCATTTCTCGTTCGTGTTCTTTTGATTGTTCTCATACGAGGTGTATCCTATATAACATAGTAAAGTTTTAGTGTATGGTGGTTGTTAATTTGATGATTATGGGAACATTGACCCATACACAATTTTTTTTATGTCGATTTTTGCAGTGTAAGGAAAATCTTGTTGTGGTAAGAAAAGAAGAAAAACTTCTAATTTTTTCTGGTATGTTTGGGTGGATTTCAGGACAGACATAATAAATAGTAAAAGTCGATAGCACATGGATATAAACCTTTTGTTATACTTAGGGAGTACTGACAGCTTTTAAATACTCGCAACACAGTTTCGTTTTTCCTTTAAACTGTTAGTGTGGTAGTTAATTTTTTGATCAATTTATCAATTTGAGCACATTGTATTGAAGAGCCACGGATGCTTTTATCATCTGTTCATGTGAATTTGCAAATTTGCGAATTTGCAACTGTTTCTCAGACGATGCTGTAGTTTTCTTGAAAAAATGCTATAATGGAAAAAATGAAGGGAGCGTTACTTTTTTACTTTTAGCAACTTATTTCATGTTTCATTAGTACCTATTTTGAATTGAAAAAGCAAAAGGTGATAACTTTGAAAAATTAGTTTATAAATTTAGGTTACAGACTACGTGTGCGAGATTCCTTAATAAGATTAAGATTAGGTCTGTTGAAAAAAAAGCCACAGTTTACGCCTCTTTAATGAAAATCATACATTCATTTTATTTTCACCCTAATCTCTTCTATCGTTTCTGCTACTTTACTTTGGAAAGAAGAGTTTGATTAAGGATTTATTTCCGTTTAAATCTATTTAAATTAAAATACAACCGTCTGTCAAACGGCTGGACAATTCAATTTTTGTTTAAGTCTATAGCGCTCCTTTTTAGATTTTTCACCTATGTTACAATGCAATCTTAAAAATATTATTTAATACGACGTTTTACTAGAGACCAAAGCACACATACTCAACCATGTGCAGAGTTGCTGCCAGAGTCGCAGGCAATACAGACAGAGCCAGCGATCTCACGAGTTTAATAATCTTCTCTTGTGATATACGTACACCACAGATTCTAAGAGATTCTAAGATTCACTTCGTGTTTTCAGTGTATTTCACCAACTTTGAAAGGTCGTCAAAAATCGAAATCTTATCGGATCTTCGAAATTCGAACGGATTTGGAAAAATTGATCCTTCTACTTTAAAGGAAAAACATAAATAGCAGCATTGCTCCCCGACTATGCAGTACTTTGGAAAATTCGAAATTTTAAAACATATTTGACGGTCGGTTGGCATTTGCCGACTACTCTAGCAACTCCGAAATTTTGAAAATAACGAAACTGCTACTTTATTTTAACTTTTCAAAGAATTTTTTCTTCAGTCCATTACAATGATAAACAAAAAAGTGAACGTCCAAAATGTATTCGGCCCCCGCCCCTCCCCCCGGCCCCATTTTGTCCGCTTTCGCAAACCCTCTCCCCCCCCTAAAAAGTTGACGTCCTTTATGGATGTTCTCTAAGTAGTCCCTGTTTTTACTTAAAACAGTACTCCGTGTACTTGACAGTAAAACAAAAAAAGTGTCAAGTAAACGCAGACACTATTGAATCGTGTTCAATTTTCTCTCCGTTTGCGTGATAGTCAATTTGTTCTATTCGCCAAGTGTCATGTTAACGGAGGCAAAACGGAGCACTTTTGGACAATTTCGAATGCAGCTTGAGAGAACCTTGTGTCGTTCCGGGTCCGCGTTCCATATGAAACTGTCCACGTCCATTCTATTGAATGTTTCATACGTATCTTCGAGGAATGAGAGTGGCATAGTACGCGGTGAGCTGTATGTCTAATTCCTAAAATACGATCTCAACAGCGGTGCACTCGTTTGTTACATTTCGATCATATTAAGGTCAAGTTCAATAAAACGTTTTCATTCTTATTTGGACTATATGCTGCATGTATTCCCTTATCATTATCACCAATCAAAATTACTCAAAACACGTCAGCAGTTAAAGTTCTCAAAATTACAGTTGAAAACATGAACAAGTATGCATTTTTCAGAAGATCAGCTAATCTAATTTATTTAAGTTGTTTTTGGATTATTTTTTTTTTTCGATCTGAATTTTCTTTTCTCTATATTTTTCTCGTAAACACTGCAATCTGGTAGTTTGAATCAGGAGTCAGTGATAATTTATCAACAATTTTTGTTCAGATATATTGTCTTTGGAGCAATATGCGCCACGGGCCACGGCTGCTTGTCGGTGAAATTATGGTGATAATATAATTAGACCCGTACTAAGTTTTGCACATTTTTCGTTTTAAGCAGATAAAACTCCACATAAATTTTTCATCTGTTTGTCTGTCATCAAGATGGGCCGAGAAAAATTTCATCGGTTCTCAAAATATTTTTTTTGAAAGGTAATTGAGAAAACGTTTATGTGATTGAGTTTAGAAAATCGCTGGTCACGCTTTTCGCACCGTTTTTTTCGGGAGTGTTATTTTCACTACCACTAAGTAAGAACGTAATCGTTAATACATCTTCATCCCTTCCGACGGCCTTAAACGAAGGATCCCTAATAACGCTAATAGTAACCGAATTCGATTTGGGTAGGCGAATTACGTTTTTTAAGAACTATGTGAATTGGGTTATACGTTACATCATAAATCAGAAAAAATGGCATTTTAATCATTACGATGACCCCTACCAACTGATAGAGGTATGCTTTGTTCCCGCACGCAACAAGTTATGATCATAATGCTGAATGATTAATTTCAATTAAGGGAATTAATTTAAATGAAAAAGTTAGAGTCCGCTTGAGAGCGAATTATTTAAAGCACGGACACCATACCATTTAGTTTTGACACAACCCCATGACTGTTGCCATCTATACTGTTTAGCGAAATTTTCGAAGATATCTGAAACACTAACCGTCCGTCATATACTCGAAATTGATTCAAATTTTGAAAGGCATGTAGCCCGCGCTGTCATTTGCGGAAGCTGTCATAGCGCTAATTTCGAACTCAGCAGTCAATATTTTCGAACGTTTTATTCAAAATGGTTCTACTTTGTTTACATATCGGTTACAAATTAATTTTAATAAATAAAAAGTGTGTAAACAATAAATCGAAAAATCAGAACCAAGATCTGGAAGGGAATTTTTGCAAAAAAATTTCACAAATAGTAGCTTCAGATAGATAATGATAATGATAATGATAGAAAAGTAAATGTAAGTGTTTGTAAATCTGGAAATGTGTGCAAGGGTTATAGAAAATATTTTTTTAAAGTGAAAAATGTTAATTAATGGAAAAAGTGCGACCAACACTTAATGAAATAAAGCTTTTGTGCTTAATCGTGCCTGGAATCTTCGTATTTATGGATATTTTTGGAAGTGTTCAAGCGCAAATTTCATTGAATTGTCCGAGCTTTTAAATAGATGCCTCTTAACGCTATGGCTATTTTGATCTGATCTGATTTTTCTTCGATTTTTGAACAATGGAAACTGTTTTAAATGTTTTATTTTATTTATAATTCAGATTAGATCATATAACGCTTCAAGCAGATTAGATCAAAATAAAAACTCGGATTCAGCTTCAGATCAGACCAACCAAAAAGCGAACAAAATCCGACAATTTTCATATTTATCCGATCTGTTCCGAAGATTACCGATTTCAATTCCAATGAGATTTATCACACACACGAAAAACCTATTATTTGTCAATAAAAGGCTATAATATTATCTCGGTCTAGAATGACCCAATTCAACTCAAAACGCAATTGTATAATGCATAACGATGTTTTTTGACGATAATTCTTAATTTTTTTCCATAATTGGTGTGATAAATTTTCGGCCCTTTGATGATCTACCAATTAGAACAAATTTCTGATCCTGGAAGGAAATAGTAGATTATGCACCGCTGTCCAGGATGCTCTATTTTGACGATTTGGAGGTTATTTCTCGAGCCGAAGGCGTGGGAAATAATCCAAATCGTCAAAATAAACCATCCTGGACAGCGGTGCATATGCTATTTTATCTGCCGAGAAAAACAATTTTGCGCTAGGGAGAAAAATGCGAGATTATCGTTCTAGGCAGATAAAAAACATTAGTGGAAGAGAGACAAAACATTCTTTATTAGGTCCAGCTTAAAAAATGTTTTGTATCTCTTCTGCTAAGGTTTTTTTCCTTAGCTCGGCAATACATCAAACAACTAGTACTGTTTTTATTTTATCGATCTACACTTACGGAAATATATTTTTGCATCAAATAGAATTTTGTACTTCTGCGCAAGTTTTTGCAGTGTTAAAAAGCTGCGCAGAAGTACAAAATTCTATTTGATGCAAAAATATATTTCCGTAAGTGTAAGCAATAAAAAACATTTTTTTCCATCTTCATCATGTTTTTGGTTGAACTAAAAACCGTTTAGGCAACATCGGCGAACTTAGACGACATGTCGTGATCGGGGTGTAGGCTAAGGAGTACGCACTCTGGTCTAACTTTTTTCAAACTCAAAGAAAGTTATTGTAAACTCGTTCTGTAGTCTTCAATTTATCAAAATGTGTGTCCACGAGGCGCATTTTTTACGTCCACTGATAAAAAATCTATTTACACTTTATCATGCAAAAACAATAAATTTTTACATGCTTCTGTGTTGATAAATACGTCATTACTCTCTGCAAGCAGCTGGTAATACGCATTTCTCAACCATCAGCATGTAAAACATTGTACGTTTCTGTGGGGATAATTTGCTTATCTTCGAGGGGGATTATATCCCACACCTTCGACTTGGGATACAAGCCTCCCGCTCGAAGATAAGTGAATTTTACCCACAGATACGTAATGTTCTATTATACATACAGGACTATTTTTTCATTGGACAGTATCAATGAATGATCAGATCTAAATGTCCTTTTATATATATGTGTCGCAGGACCTATTTTTGAGAAAATTTGTGAAAATTTGAGAAAATTTAAGAAAATTTTTCTGAAAATTTATAAAAATATTGAAGCATTATTGATGTTTTTTACTCGAAAAATTGTTCAAATTACCTATTTTAGGTGTTTTAGGGCATCCCAGAATTAACATTTTTATTGACATTAGTACCAAGGGCTAAATTATCAGCCACCCGTTCATGCTTGGTTTCTTGTGATTTTTTCATCTGCACGACCTCTAATATGGTTCAGAATACACTTTACGTCGATTCTTATTAATTCTACACTCATTTTAACTTGTTTGAACGTATTTTTCATTAAAATAAATTTCGCGAAAATTTGAGAAAATTCGAAAAATTTTTCTCAAAAATAGGCCCTGGTGAGTCGGCAGTTGTAATTTGTTAGTAGAGGTAGTAGTAGTAATAGTGGTAGTTCCATCGTGCGTTACACACTCAGAATTTTCAATAGAAAGTCCTCCAAGAATTCCATTTTGTTCAAATGAGAAACAAATTCATCTAAAAATGTGCTAATGACTGAAATGCCTAATAAAGTTGTGTGCTTCAAAAAGTATCTACTCCCGTTTCACGAACTTACCTGCTGTAGTGTGATAAGAATGTATCACGCAAATTCAGCTGTATTCAGTGGAAAATTTACATAAATTCAAATTTTGTGCGTACTTAAGGGTGGGGGGTCAAAAATCCGACTTTTTGAGCGTGCGTACTACTTGAATGGCCCCTAACTCTTTGAGTTGTAACCGAGACTTTAACTCAGATAATTTTAATACGTTTCTTCAATATGACAAAAATAAATAAACTCGATTGGACCGTGCCTGTACGAAAAATAGAAAAGTGTACATTCGGATACAAAAGTTTTTTTGTTTACTATAAATTGTAAAAAAAGCAGCAGATAGATAATGAGAATAAAAATGTGATTTGGCAGGTGAATTCTCTACTGCAGCTATGAGCAATAATTTAAAATGTCGCGCCGTCGCACGCACAAAAATAGTTTCGGTTTCATTTATGGCAACTAAAAAATAAAAGGTTGCGTTAAAGTTTTTATTAGGAAAAATGGCAATTTGATCAATTTGGTGTAAGAGCAGCAGGTAGAATAGTAGAAATTATTTTGTGTGGAGAAGATTTTTTTTCAATTTTGCAGATGTTATTCTTTATTATTTTATACGTTTTGCACCAAAAATTTAGCTGCCATAAATCAATCAAATTCAATTAATTTTATGTCTGTGAGCAATGAAATAGACGAAAAAAATATCTCAAACGACACACAACCGAACATTTTTTTTACATTTCACAACATTTATTTATTGAACACCATACACAGCGACACAAATTTTATCGTCTTATCAACCTGAAATGCCGCTCTTTACCCATACACAGTTTTGTTTGACTTCATTAATATTTAACATTTTTCAATAAATTAAAAATGATCACACAAATTCACCTTACATTTTCCACTTGAACAACGTTACACATCAATATACCTGATAGGTGATTTTTATATTCTTCAAATCGTTATCATTATCAACCGACTTGCTTAATAAACAAATTGTGTAAATAAAATATTTATTTATTAAGACGTATGTAAAATTGTTTCGTAAAACTTCATTATAAATTGATAAAGTATTAAAGAAAAAAAATAAATTGAATACAAGAAAGATATCATATCTCGTATTTGTCATACTCATACCTTTTATAGAACAATTTATTTAAAGACGATAGAGTTAAATCGCTAATGAGCTATTGATGTTTCATCAGGTGTTACGTTATGGAAAATTGGATTCCTTTTCCATGAACCATGTGTCGTTCGAGGTTGGCTCTTTTCTAATGGCTATGAGGCTTTACATCTTCTTGAACTGAACAGTCACACACATCTACCAGCAAATACCATGCAAATAGCATTTCACTCTACATGCGAAAGACCGTCAAACAGTGATGTTTCAGAAATAATTAGTTACATCGAATACCGAGGTCCTATAACTTTCCATGGTTACTCAAATTAGAATTTTGGGAAACAGTTGCGGCTTGCCAGCGTAGGTTTTATCCGATTTAAGTCGATAGTCATTGATTATCGGCGTAGTTTCGGCAGGTTCTTAAGTGCGATATTTTAAAACGTCAATAAGCACCTTTAAGCAAAGAAATTGAACCGACAAAATGGCACGTATGAAATTTTGTTGGCTTTCCTCAAGCATTTCGGTAATTTTTGATAACAAAGATTCCCTACTTCAACCTATATTCCGGCTATGCCTCATAATAAAATTTTTCACTGAAATTTTCGAGAAATAAAGGATGTCCTTTGTTAATTCGATAGTGACACTGTAAGTGATAGTGACATTGTAAGCCTTTGCCTAAATGCTATCACATTCAAAATGCTAAACTTAGAACAGTTGACTGAAGTGATAAAAGGCCTAAAAAGTAAAAAAGATTTTGACGGTTTAAATATTCAATTTGTTCTTGACTCCCTAAAGAAAGGTGTTTTTTCAAACTGTTGGAAGCGTCCAATGGTGGTAGTTATCGAAAAAGTTGCAGGTGCGTGTAAGCCGGTAGATTTTAGACCAATAAATATGACGTCAACCTTCGAAAAAATCATCGAATCGGTGGTGAAAAAGCAATTTATACAACATTTAAGTGATAATCACATCTTAATAGTTGAACAATCAGGATACCGTCCAAAAGACTCCTGTAAAACCGCCCTAAATTATGTAATAGCCGATTGGAAGTGTGAGATTGACAACAAGAAAATTATCTTAGCAATTTTTGTTGACTTTAAAAGGGAATTTGAAACCATCGCTCGAGAAGTGTTACTGAAAAAATTGAAACGATACGGAATTCGTGGAACGGAATTGGCCTGGTTTTGTGATTACCTGGCTAACAGGCAACAAACAACAAAATTTGGAAGTAGCGTCTCGCAACCACTAATGAATGAACTAGGACTCCCCAAAGACTCAGTTTTGTCAGCGATCTTGTTTGTTCTGTTTATCAACGATATAAAGTCAAATTTCCAACAGTGTAAAGTAAACCTTTTCGCCGACGACACAACAATCTACATAGTTGGTGAAGACATAAATGCATTGGTGGACATTATGAACTGCGAATTAAATACGTTTAGTCAATGGTTGAATGTGAACAAACTGTAGTTAAATTCAGAAAAGTCTAAATACATGGTGCTTGGTCATAAAAACATCGAACAAGTAAATGAAGTCAGAATTGGCACTGTTGTAGTTGAGAGAGTGAGCGAAACCAAATACCTGGGATGTGTCATCGATGAAAAACTAAAATTCAACGGGAATTGTGACTACGTTTGTAAGAAGCTATCTAAGAAAGTAAATTTCTTTAGTCGT
Source organism: Pseudolycoriella hygida (assembly GCA_029228625.1). Classification (NCBI taxonomy): domain Eukaryota; kingdom Metazoa; phylum Arthropoda; class Insecta; order Diptera; family Sciaridae; genus Pseudolycoriella; species Pseudolycoriella hygida. The sequence continues at coordinate 91,407,017 of CM055403.1, forward strand.
GTCTCTAATAGGCTGGATAAGTCAACACGTATCCTCATATACAACACAATTATAGCACCGCATTTATTGTATTGCTCGACGATATTGTTTTTGTCCAATAAAACACAGATTGAACGACTTCAAAAGCTGCAAAACAAATCCATGAAAATTATATTACGAAAGAAGTGGCGCACCCATTCTGAAACGATGCTCGTTGAGATAAATTGGTTATCGGTGAAACAACGATTTGAAATGGACGTCTTGGTGTTTATCTACAAAGTACGAAATAAAATGCTTCCAAGTTATTTGAATAACTGTTTCCAATCCAACGAAGGTAGATCCTACATATTACGGAACCAAGGAGACTTGAGATTGCTACTTTTCAGGAAGGGAGCTACACAAAAAAGTTTGATGTTTGATGGGGCGAAATTATTTAATGAACTGCCGAGTGAAATTAAACAAAGTAATAATCTAAAATCATTTAAAAAGTGCTGTGAAAATTTTATTAAGAAAAAATATGAAATATCGTAAAAAATGTTAAATGTGATTGTAAATAGTTGTTATAACTAATAAAACTAACATAACATAACATAACAATAGAGTCTAAGCAAGATGATAGATGATGGTAAGTGTTCTGACTTAACAAACTTCGAGATACGATAAAGACCTAAAGGAACTTCATTACGATCCGCTCTTAGCAATCAGAAAATCAACATGGCCTCTCAAATATAAACGAGTATACTTTTCGAAACAAGTTGGGGTAAGGATATAATTGACGTAAGGTAGAATTATGTGTTGAGACTAGCAATTCGCAAACAAGTAAAGGGACCGCGGAGCTCTTCTCACCTTTATGTTCTTATCTCATATTGGCAAATTTATTTAGCCATTTAATTAATTCTTCGTAAAGCAGATTGTATCTATTAGAGGAAATATGTAACGTAAACTGTAATTGGTAGTAATTTTATGTTAATAGTTTATTTGACGAAATATGTAATGAAGGGGCAGGGCCACAGGCCGTGAAACAAAAAACCAGCAAAAATGACTCCGGATTTTGGGTATTTTGTATTTGGAATATACTGGAATTAGAATAATCCAGGTTTTAAATATTGCGAATTTTGAATATTGCGGATTTTGAATGTTCCGGATTTTGAATGTTCCGGATTTTGATAGGCCGAGAGTGTCTACGACGACCGTAAAGATTGCATCAGTAATGATGACTGAATAAGGTCTGAAAAAGTCAGGCTATTAATTATTAACAATGATTAACAAATCGCATCGTAGCTTTTTCAGGAATATCTGACAGCACTCGACTTGTTACAACATATTAAATAACCAATTTTACATAGAGTGGAAAATTGAAATAGTTATTTGGATCACAAGGGATGAATATTAAAAATTTCAGCCGCGAGCGAAGTTTGCAGCCCGCGCCGAAAGCAAGGACGGCAATCGAACGAGGTTGATATGCTTATTATAACATCCCGTATGGTCCATAGAACTTTTCGTTCCAACGACTACGAATATTGTTACTTTTGCTTCCCAAACTAAATTATTTTTGAACATCACTAACAATTCCATGGACAAAATTTAAAAAAACGTAATTGAATGACAAATGATTATATTTGAAATTTTCTACTGCCTCGATAACACTTCAAGAATGTAAACGAACCGAAATTATGAAAAATTGTAACTTCGAAAAAATAATAATAGCTGAGGACACTTCATATTTAATTTTTTCAACCAAAAATGTAGATTTTAATGATATTGCAACACATTTTAATTCAAAGAAAAATAGATTTTGGGAAAAACAATTTTACAACCATTTTATTGATTCTGCTAATTCAATAACTAACGAAACAAACTGAAATTATTGAATATTTTATTTTCCGTAATTACCAATAATGTCTCAGAACACACAGTATTCATTTCACTCAACTAAAAAAGTAATGGTCAGTATTATTTAAACACCTTCTTACTCGCGAAAAAGAAAATTTTTTAAAACAGAAATTTGAAACGATCATAAGCTTGTTTTTGTTTTTCTAATTCAATGTGGCAGATAAGCACTTTTATGAAAGTAGCTCCCTTCGATTTCGATTTCGGCATTATGACAGCGTTCTTTTTTAATAAAAATAGATTAGAATTATTTTCGGTTCCTTTTAGAGGGGCAAAAGTACTTTCGCATCCCTTATAACTGAGAGCTGTATTTCTGAATTTTGGCATCCCATTTAGGAAGCGAAAGTAACCATTTTCGTAGACGGTGTAATGAAATTAGGAATCCCACACATTTTCATGTGTTCAAATTGAACTTCGGGAAAGTCCATGCAATTTTTCAATTGCAATTTCAAAATTCATTTCCGTCGTTAGGAATTCTCGACCCGAAAGTGGAAACTTCCCATCTCAAGATAAAAATTTCCAACGTTCAGCAAAGGTCTGCAGAACTAAATGTAAAATACACTCAAACTGTTTTTCTCTAAAAAATCTCGTTAAAAAGTTATTTGAGGTTATGTGCAAGGAAAAAAATTAGTTTTTAAGAAAAATGGAATAGTCGGAAAATTTTTGATACCTAAAATGTGAACTTTGCCCTTTCCTTTGGTTAAGTGACCAACGATTCGGCGAATTTACCTATGCACTGGGAACTTTCAGAGGGGCTAGGGGCTAACAAAGTGCAGCGAAATGTCGCTGAGAACTTACGCTAAGACAATTTAGATTAGGTACTCCTCGTCAACTAACCAAACGTCGATAACCAAAATAACCAGTTAATAAACCAGCTTATGTCAAAAGAACAGAATTGTCGAACATTAACTTTTTAGTAATTTGGTGGTTTGGATGATTGGACCTGGATTTTCTAAAAGAAATTCGTAGATCTGAACATTTGAAAGCTAACGGCATACAGCTGGAAAAATCGTATTATTTTTATGAAGCACGATTCGCCGAATAAAATATTCATTCTCGTAGTTACAGGTTATGTTTGTCATCGTCGAATATTTTTGTTTAGAGGCAATAAAATTTTTCCAGCTGTATGCTGTTAGTTTAGTTTTGAAATGGTCAGATCCACGAATTTCATTCATTTTTTTAAGTTGCTTTATTTAATAAAACATAAGAATATCACAAACAGTTACGTTAAGCCAGTATCCCATCAGGTTTTGTCAGGCAATTAAATAAGGAGACGCTTAACTAAGAATTTAAAACAAGTTAGGAGAACGACAAATCAAAATAAAAAACCAAACTGACATTGTAAATAAACTAAGACAAAATTTCCTTCACTGGTTCATCGAGTAAACCAACTCATCACGCCCGTTGTATCGGGTATTGAAAATAGAAATTTGATCGTTACAAACCAAGAAACCATCTTCACGCATTGCATGAAGATAGTTTATTGGTGGGTATCGTTCCAGAGGACGATTTCGAATGATAATTTTGAAATTGGGATTAGATGAATTGGCTAACACGGCATAAAACTTAACGCTACGATCGACCATAAAACGATCGATCCTTTTGGTAGTGGCTTTTTCATACAAACAAGAGGAGTTTATATGTTTAAAGGTACCCCTATCTCTGAAGGAGTTAGTGGTTGATCTTAATATTGACCTTTTAAAGGACCTAATAAGTTCCATTTGATGTGAAGACGTATGTGGCTGTCTGCACCAGAAAGGTGAAGCATATGTTAAAATCGGCCTTACATACAGTTTGTAGGTATTAGATCAGGAATCATCCGTCTTTTGAAAAAACGATTTAAAAAATATCTAGCAATTTGAGCCTTTTTCAGTCTTATGGCAAAATGATTATTGAGCATTAGGCAAAAAATGCAATCTTAAGACCCGAACAGATTTAGCATGACCAATTCTAGTTCTATTTACAGTAATTTTCATTTTTTTGGCATCCTTCCTGAGTCTTCAGCTTGAGTCTTTACATTGGCCAACAATATTAATAAACTCAGTCTTGGAAGCATTTAAAGCCATTTCCACTCCCTAAAATAATCACATAACTTAACAATAAAGGCATTAAAAGTGGTTTGTGTTAATTTAGGCTTATTGTGAACACAGTGGTAAGTGGTATCATCGGCATACTGAGTGCAAACAAGTTTATCGCTTTGCGGCAAATCGTAAATAAAAACATTGAATAAAATTGGGCCAGAAACACTGCCCTGTGGTACGCCAGCTGGCATATCGAAATCATCAGTAACAGAATCATTAAGCCGAACCTTGAAACGGCGATTAGCCAGAAAACTCTGAATTATTTAATCAAAAATAGGTTTATACCCTGTTTGAACATTTTGTGAATAAGACCCATATGCCATGTGACATCAAAAGCCGCCCGATGATCAATACACATCATGGAAGTGATGTACCCACCAATAAATGCATCATCAATATCAGATTGAATGCGAGCTAAAGCATGCTCCGTGGAATGATGAACAAGAAAACCAAACTGAGTCTGTAATCTTGGCATCGTTGCATTGATATTGATTGTGGTCAGCCTTTTCATGACAACTTTTTCATACATTTTTGACAAACATGTCAAGAGAGGTCGCCAATTTGAAAGTATTGAAGCATCCTTGCCCGGTTTGGGAATAGGAGTGATGATGGCATTTTTCCAGACATCAGGGAAGTGAGCACAAGCACTACAATGATTAAAGAAGGTGGTCAGAAATAAGACGTTTGCTGGTGAGAAGCGCTTTATTAGAGGATACGGCATTTCATCAACCGGCAGATATCTTGTTGGGACTGGATTCAATAATTTCAACGATTTCCTCGGCCGAAGTGAATAAACCAGACAATTCTGTTCCTTTGACATAAAGCTACTTATTTGGTTATTTTTTTTACTGATTTTTTTGGTTATCGAAGTCTCTGGTTTTAACGTGAACGAACTTGCTATCTACATCTAACAAAAAGCTCTGCTGAGTATGTCCTTTTCTCCGGCGGAATTTAGAAAGTAAAAAAACTGTATTTCAATATTCGGTTAACCGGTTTTGAATTGTCGGTTAACCGATTACAAAATTGCTCGATTATTCGGTTTGCAATCACTGATTTGAATATTTATTAGAGATTACCTCTACAGCACCACGCTTTTTTAGAGCTATATGGCTTACAACATTTTCAACTTAATCTTTGAAGGTACTGTAATGGCAATTTCTTACATATTTAAGCTTTTAAAAGAGCTAGGAAAGAGGAACGATCAGAGCCGGACATGAAACTGAGGGGCACTTTTCTGGGCGGATATTTTTCCGAATTCGGGAAGTGAGCGGGCGAGCACGGGCATCGTCCCTATCTTATACTTTTTACGGCTAGACAATCTAGATAGACAAAAAATATTGCATAATTCTTGTAACGATCACTAATAAAAATGTCATTTTATTTACGATGCTCAATGACCCCCTGGTTCAAAGGTAAACTGCGTATTTCAGTCACAAAATAAAATTAATCAAAAATGTCATGAGTGAAATAGAATGTCGTTTATAGAAAATATCCCTCTAAACATCGTCAAATAAAACCGCCCACGATGTTAGATCATAATAAACACAAAATCGCTTCCCGATTACACTCACAAAATTCCAAATTTAACATCTCACAATTCACAATTTAGACTTCGAATAGCACAGCGGGCGTATCAAAATGAAATGTTCCATTAAATTATTCACTTTACTGATGATTAAAATAATTATTTATGAAATTAATTTTTATTATTAAATTCATTTTGCATACACAAAGAAGTTTCTTAATGTTTTTTTTGTTCTTTCTTTACCGCCAACATCACACTAGTCACATCGCCGTTATTTTGGAAGATTTTTGTTTTGAATCTTTTTTACGTTGGATGATCGTTGTGTGTGTTACCTATAACCTGCACATTGATCAGAGAAGTACGTAATGATTAACACGCGATTAAACGAAGACAAAAATCGACCATCGCCAGGGTATTAAACCGTATTCACAGTTGGATGTCGAGTTTTTTATCAAAGATTTAAACAAATTTCATGAATGAAAATGTATTATAATCGCGCGAAATAGTTAGCTGTGAAATTAGATTTAATAAATAAAAAAATAAATACTCTTCGGGTTAAAATTGGAAATGACGATCTTATGGCTTCTGGTTGGGAGTGTAAATGGTTGGTGTTTTTGATTTTTTTAGTATAAATTGTATGAGTATGTTTAGGGCATTAGTTACGTTCCGGGAAATAAATGTCTTTTTAATTTGTTGATTTATATGTGGGAAGATGAAAGGAAGTATAAGACCTACCGCATTGTTTCGAGTTGCCGATTATTTGAATGAAATGAAGGGAATTCATGAAAACAGAAATTTTCTCACACGAACGCGAAATATTTTGGTTTATTTATGAGAAGATCAGTTGTATTGAATTTGCATATCAAAGTGACAACACGTCTGCCGCGACAACCATAAACGCCGTATGTCATAGTTTCTTTGAACTGAGAAAATGGTAAAAGAAATCACACGGCGTTTATAGTAAAACACTGTAGATACTTTGAAAGCACTTATTTCAACTAAGAAAAAATTCGTAACGATTGCACCGGTCGTTGTTTTTTCTCATTAAACTTTCGAGAAGTCAAGTCTTTGCTTGATTATATTTTCTTAGTCTATATTTCTTTACTAAACACTTTTTGTTTTGCAGAAACGTAGAAAACAAATTAATTTTTTCGTTATTTAATTTCATGGCATACGCCAACATTTAAAATGAGTGAGTTCGATACTTGAACTAAACTTGTCTTAGGGGCCATCCATAAATGGCGTCCGGTTATTTTGACAGTTTTTGGACCCCCCCCTGTCCGAATTCGTTCGGTTTTCCTGTACCCCTCCCAAAAAATGATATCTGATTTCATTAACCCTCCCCCCTTCCAATAAAAGATTGAGGTAAAAAAATGAGTATTGTTGAATAAATAGCAATATTTTAGGCACATTTCTCGACAACTTCGAGCATGCTCTGTGGTGTGTCTATGTCTCGCTTATCTATCCATTCCACATCTTCGGAGCCTTTGTATTTTGAAATGAAAACCATCATCATCTCGTTAGCTCGTCGAGCAGCGATTCGCAAACTTTCATGTGCAGGACGACTTGATTAATTGCTGAGAAGTATTTTCCACATTTGCTACAGATTCGTTTATTCAAACAAATCTTAACCGCATTTTTTTGTAAAATTAAAACGTTTCTGATTTAAAATTTTTGCACATTTGTTTTATGACCCTGTTGTTGCATTTACCACGACCTTTGCAACCAGTAGAACTTCGACCCGGGAGTAGCAGGGGAGCACCGATGATGATCCTCAGATGACGATTCAGCATTAAAAAACATATGAAGGTACCCGTACGTATCAGATTAAATGCGGCAAAGAGTTGATGTTACGAAAAGACTGGAAGGTATTTAAGTAAATATTGCGTTCACATTAGACTCTATTGGAAATTGCCCGTAGGGCAATATTGAAAAACCCGTACGAAGTAACGGTGAAAAAAAATTCTCCGAACGCACAAAATTGACCTCCAAATAGAGAAAAATGTTCTCCTCAATTTTGTCTACAACATAGCAAAAAACAATTTTTTGGGCCGACCTTTGTGGTGACCTAGGGAACTAAAACCTCGTCCACATACTTCCATAGACAAAAATGTTTCCTCAATTTGCTCCACAACAAAGCAAAAAACATTTTTTTTTTTGGTTAGGCCCGACCTTAGGACCGACATGAGGCCCACTTGAGCCCTAAGCACAGGCAAAAGTTCTTCCATAAATTGTCGGCCGTGCCGAGATCTTTCAAACAAAAAAAAGTTTTTGAAAATCGAAGAGATTTACTTGAGTTATGTACACGAAACACGTAGAGCCCTAACAAAGACTTGTTTGTAGTGTCCTAGCTAAGTCCAAAGACTCAAATCGAAAAATGTTTCTTCCACAATTTGTCGGTCATACCTAGATTTTTCAAATAAAAAATTTTTTTTGAAAATCGGAAAAGATTTACTCGACCGATTTTCAAAAACTTTTTCACCCTAAAAGGTAATCGAAAAATCTTTTTTGGTATTGAATCTGGACACTGTCGGCCCAAGGGCCAATGAGCTAGGGCCGTTTAAGTGGTTTTTGGTATTTTGTCCATAACTCGAGTAAATCTTCTCCGATTTTCATAAATTTTTTGTTCGAAAGGCCGTGGCATGCCTCAGAACCGATGGAAGAAACTTTTATGATTTTGAGCTTTTGGACTCAGCCAGGGCCCTAAAACTTTGTCTCTACAAGAGCCCAATGTGTATTTTCTACATAAATCGGGTAAATCTTATCCGACTTTCAAAGTCTTTTTTTCGTCCTGAAAGATAATCAGAAGATTACGGGATTAAATTTGGGCAAAATCGGTTGAAAACTTTTGAGGTTACGGTCGGAAAAGTGGTGAAAAACGTGGTTTTTTGAAGGTTTTTTTGAAGGTTGAACCTTTTTTACTTATATCACTCCAAATTAGAACGGAAATCGCGCTTCAAAGTTTTGAATGAAATATGTGGACATCAGAAAATCAAAAAATCAAATTAATGAAAATTTGTCGAGTGGTTCGGGCTATAGAGTCCTTAATGTGGGCCCAACTCACGCTAAGCGACCCAGCACGATATTTTGTATTTTTCGTGAATATTCCTTGGATAATTAGGTTTTTTGGGCAGTGCTGTAGAGAAAAAGAGGCAAACTTTTTTGTCTATGGAAGCATGGGTCAGAGACCTCTGGTAAACGTTCTAGGTCGGTTCTAAGTTCTAAGCTTATTTTTTAAGGGAAAGATTTTTGCGCCGTTTCTTCGGACGGGTTTTTCAATATTGCCCTTTCGGCAATTTCCAATCCAATTTAATGAGAACATAATAGGTTGCGATTTTAACCTAAATTGTCGATTCCAAAGTATCTGAATACTGTTACTATACATTTTCTTTATTTTATAGTACGTTTATTTTTATTCCAAAATAAATTAGTGTTGTATTTTGTTGAAGAAGGTGCAGTGAGTTATTTGCATTGTCGATAATTTCTCCGAACAAAATCCGCAGTTTATCATATAGCTCTTAATGCAACCTGTTGAAGAGCTTGAAAACTAAAATCTCAACCTATTGCGCATACTTAAGGGTTAAGGCAATATTTACTTAGATACGTTCGAGTCTTTTCGTAACATCAACTCTGTTTGCCTGAAAAGTACGGGTCCCTTCAAATGTTTGAATTAGTTTTGGATTTACAAATTGATTCAATAATGTTTTTCTTGAAAATGTCGTTTTTTTTTTAATTTTGCAATTTTCCTAAAAGCTTAATTTTCCAGAAAATTTGATCGGCGATTCGCATGTTTTGTAAAACTTAAATTTTCTCAGAAAGTCAAATTTAGAAAATTGAGATAATCTTAATAATTTTGAATTTTTACGAAAATTTTAAATTTCTTGAAAATTCAATTTTTTCGAAAATTTATAATTTTTTATAAACTTTCAATTTCTGAAATAACCGTACAGGTCAATCGTATCTTAATTTTCATCATCTTTATCGACATTTTTATCATCCATTGTTGATTGACATTGGATTTGACAGTACTTCAGTTAATTTTATTTCTATTTTTATTTATAATGATACTTTTAAGTCCATTTAATTAATTTAAAATGTAATTACATTTCAATCATTTGTTGTGCCGTGTTTAATTCTTCAGTTTTGAATTTTTATTTTAAATAAATCATTCATCAAAAAATCGCTAATTTCTACCGTGGTAAAAGTGTTTAAAAGCTTCCAGCTTCTGCAAGCATTATTTCACTTTCTTCCAGTGGATTTTCGAGAATTTTGTTTTTATTAGAAACTTTTGTCTATTTCGAGAAAGTTTTACGATTTTTTGAAGTTTCAAATTAGTTTTGTAAAAATGTAATTCAATTTGTGATCATCACACGAATCTTCCGATTTGTGCTTTTGTTGACACATGACATGACATACACGGTCAATTGTTTACATACTTTCACCAAAAGCGACAAATTGAAATATATTCTCAAAAATAATTCTCGAAACACAAAATTGGATACTCTTGTGATTGAAAAGACAATACATAGAAAAATGTTAACCTTGATATCTCAGATCATTTCCAACCGATTTTGATGAGTCTGGGCTCGTTGAAAGCCGAGTTTTTTTTTAAATTTGGAGGGGGAGGATGCAGTAGAAAAACTCAAAAGCTCGCTACTTATCCTAAAGGTTTTTGTATGGCGTTTTTTGAGTTTGCAAACTTCTTTTCTGTGTGTGGGGATTGCGTCACGCCCTCCGCAGCCGATGATTCGTATTTGAGGATACTACTTTGAAATAATTTTCTAGTTTTCAAATTTTTCCAAAGGATTTTTGCATTGAATTGTATCATTTAATTAAGTGGCCGGTAATAGGAGTTGGGTTGGAAGTAAGAAAGAATATCGAAACATTTTCGAATATTTTCCATTTACGCTTAAAACTGAAATAGGAATAAAATAAATACTAGCTTCCTCACAATTTCATATGTCATGCGTTTTTGGCTTATCATTTATGAATTCCTTTATGTCCGACGTATACGTAAATTTTTTCGATGCTGGAGCGAATCTTTCTCTGAGTAGACGCTTAACATCGATAATAAATAAATTGAAACTTAGATAAAAATATTGAAAGCACAAAACCTAATCAAATTCCTATTTCTTAATTTCAGATTCATCTTTGCGCGGTCTAAGGGCTACAATTGAATGAGAATCGAGTGATTTAAGGTGACTAACTCATTGAAACCAAGAACTAGAAGAAAACTACTTACATAATTGTTGGGTAAATACATTATGCCTTTGCTGGTTGCACAAAGAAGTTCACATGGTGTGGCATTAGACCACAATCACAGTGCAACAAGCACCACCGAACAACCGTTAGATTTTACAATGTCAAAATTCAAAACATCTACAAGACATCAATTATATCGTCAATTTTTTAGAGCTGAGGACTCACCTCCTTACAATAAACACGAAGAAGAAGGTAATATTTTCTTTTTTATATTCTTCATTCAACCATTATATATTTTTGCAAACATTTTGAAATTACTTTTCTGGGTTGTGGGACTAGACCTGACGAGAAGGGGCCCGTGGTTTTGAAGAAAAACGCACTTTTTTGCTCACATTTGAATGCTTCTACTTGAACGTTAATAGTAGATTTCATAACTAGGGAAGAAAATAGAAAATTCCTTAACAAGAGTAAAGCTTGCGACCAGAGCTGAATAAATTGTAACGAGGGTGAATTCACGATTTTCTATCCTTCCCCAGTTATGAATTATATTTTTCACAACTGCTCTGAGAAAATAAGTACTTTATCTCCGAAAAAAACTGTTTCTAAAATTAATCAAGAAAATAAATATTTTGTTTCCGAAAAAAAGTGGGGACTCGGTCTCCACAATTTATAATTTCCAAAATACTAAAATGAAATGTAAAACTGCACTCATATCTCTAATCTAAATTCCTTAATCATCAGCATAACATTGTCAACGTAATTTTCAAAAATTCGTCACCGAAAAAGTGTGTTTTAATCGGAAAAAAGTGTAGTGCCAGTGTTACAGAAGTGGAAATTATTGTGTACGATGTTGTTATAAAAATAATTGTCTATTATTTGCTTAATAAATATCGAAAAATGTGTAAACAATTTCTTTTCATTCACTCTTCTGTCATTTTGCGGGAGTGAAAAGTATTTGTCATTTAACATGTTCTTTTTTATCACAGAGGCAGCGAAAGTTTGTTCTTTCGCCCCTCAAATCAGGGACGAAAGTAGAAAAATGCGTCCCACGGGGCGAAAGTAAAAGAAGGAAGCCAAGAGAACGAAAATATTTCAAATGAACAACTTTCGTCCCTCTTTGCGTCAATGAACTACTAAAATTTGTTTACTAGACAGAAAGAAGGTTGCCATCACAGAAGTGGTTTTGATTTTGAGCGCTACATATTAACCAGCGGTTGTTTCTGATTTAATAATATTAGAGCATTTATAATCACTTCCTAACAAATTTTTTCTGATTTACTTAACACGACGTCGTAAAGGGAATCAATGTTAACCATGAAATATGGCGTCAAAGTAAGTTTGTTGTTATTTTGTAAAGTTATTGTTTGCTGTGTTTTCATTGACGGATTCATATATTTTATTGGCTGTTAAGCAAATATTTTTTTTATATTATAATGGAAACAATGATGGGAATAATGTTGTGTTGTGTTGACTTAATTCAAATAATTTAAGTTCTTGCCAAGTGACAACAGTGTTATTCAGTGATGTTGTTCGTAAATGGGAATTATTGCATTTTAGTGCGTTCAACCCCAATCATTTTCGTGAAAAATACTATATTCAGAATGCATCAGTGTTTTTTCGTGGCTAAAGTACAAACCTTCCGCTGTCTCTGTGATAAAAAATAATATGGATAACTCGGGACAAAAGTAAGAAAATTCAAACCGTGTGATTGCCGACATCACCTTCGGTTCGGGCTGCAAACTTCACACGGGTTTGAATTTTCTTACTTTCATCCCTTGTCATCCAAATTACTATTTGAAATAATCAATTTTCTCCCCCATTTTGAGGAGAGAAAGTACGTATTTTCTCAGAGTAGTTGTGAGTGGAGAAAAAACTCGTAGTATCAACCCAACATGAGAAAAAGTGCATTAAAAAGTAGTTATACGGGTTGTTGCTGGGACTTCTCGTTCTTTCATTCTCTCCATCTATGATGTAGTAACAGAAGTGCCAGCCACGTGTTTCACGCCTCATATTTTATTCGTTAGGTTTACGCACAATTTCTTTCCCGCAGACGACGACAAGCAAAACTAGCATAAGAATAGCACATATTTTATAATTAACAATTAGTTTCTAGCATTCATTTGTTCAGTTGTAGAAAGTGTTGCTAGTAAGTACAAAACCATAAATAATTGACAAAACACTTTACCGAACATTTTATTTTGTCACAATTTCATTTCAAGTATTCAACTGCAGTATGGTTACCCCAAACATAAGTCGTTTGCGAAAAACGTGTAACTACACAAGCTTGATATAAAATCATGATAGACTAGACACAATCACAAATTTCACGATTCCTGCAAAAATGTTGGAAAGTATTTCGTAATACTGATCATATGGTCAAAAATAGTCATGAACTATCATTGATTTTTAGTACTGAGAAGATTAGAATAATAAAGTTCTTCTTGTCACAGCCTTCAAACTGAATGGACGTGTTTTTATTTTTACTCTTCGCAATTTTGGTATTTCAACAAAAAATAGATTCAAACAAAATTAGAGAATTGTTATAATTGAATCCAAAAAATAATTGTTGCGAAAGTAAGATTTCACTCAAATTAATCAGTAGATAACAGGCTGGCGAAAAGTGACTGATCATGGGCGCGTATTAGCAATGCGTCGTGACGCAAGTCCACATACCAACAAAAAATTAGGAAAATGTTTTTCTGTAGTCTAGGTTTTGACTTCCCCCCCTTCCCTGATTCTACGAAAATTCTAATGCGAAGTGTCTTTTCACTTATTAAAATCAGTTCAGTGGATCCGAAGATGGGACCTTTAGAAAATGATCTTTTTCAATACAAAAGTGCATTTCGAAGAATCCAAAGCTAATGAAAACATCCTACGTTAGTTAGTTACTGGTAAATGTGGTTTCCGTGCGTGTTCTATCATTAGATAGAACTACTAACTTTAATCAAAATAATAGTTACTGGTTTCCATTTGTATGAAAAACGACTTTTTTGGCTCCCGCTCGAAAACGGCTCGATAACTTTTCTTGAAATTTTGCAGGGACGTAATTTCATACACTTAAGAGTTAAGGCAATATTTACTTAGATACGTTCGAGTCTTTTTGCAACATCTAATCTGTTAGTCACATCTATTCTGGTACGTACGGGTCCCTTGCATATGTTTTTATGATAAATCTTGAAAATGCATGGAAGAAATCGTTTTTATTCACAGTCGACTATGGGGAGTGATCTAGTTGAAGACTAAGTAAATCGTTTTTGAACTCTAGGTCCCAAAACCCACGTCACAAGTTATTAGATGGGTACCCTTTCATTGTCGTGTTGTGTTTGTCGTGACCTAGCAGTGGGGCATACAGGTGTCTTACTAATCCAAGAACCTTGGGTGAATAAAAACAAGGTTCTTGGATTTGGTCCCTATAGAAATAGGATCTTCAGGGCTAACGTGGCGGAAAACCCCAGAGCGGCCATCTATGTAAAGCCCAGCTTACAGGCGATGATACTCCATCAATTCTCAGATAGAGACACGACTGTGGTTAGGATTACAAGAAAGGCTGAGGCCGGAGGTGATCTGCTATTAGTATCCTGCTACATGCCAGATACAGCGGTCTGTCCGTACACGGATTTGCTGGTCGAGGTGATAAACTTCTCGAGGGCAAATGATGTCCCAATTATTCTAGGCTGTGATGCCAACGCTCACCACACGGTCTGGGGCAGCACGGACATCAACCCGAGGGGTTCTAAGCTGCTTCAGTTTATAGCTGATGCAGGGCTGAACATTTTGAACAGGGGCAGAGTGCCAACCTTCGTTACTAGAAATAGGAATGAGGTGTTGGATATCACTTTGGTGTCAGACTCTCTGGTGGACCAGGTTGATTCATGGAAAGTATCGCTTACGCCTAGCTTCTCGGATCATAGGTGTATACACTTTAATCTGAGGGGCTATGTGCCAAAAGTGACCAAGTACAGGAATCCGAGGAGGTAGAACTGGGAACAATACAGGAATTTCCTGAGGGATCACGTTGAAGTGAAGCTGGCCACGGTCCTTCCGAGATCCTCTGAGGAGTTGGAAGAAGCCGTGAACAGCATCACTTCGCTGCTGACCGTAGCGTACGAGAGCTCGTGCCCCGAACTGAAGTCTGATGGGAGAAGGAGAAACAAGTTATGGAGCCGAGCGATCGGGGAAATGCGGGATGCAGCTCGGAAAGCCTGGAACAAGGCAAGGAGAACCTCCCGGGATGAGGACTGGAACGCCTACAGAATATCACAGAAGATGTTCAGGAAGGCGGTCCGGTGGAAGGCGAGGGAGGTATGGAAGAATTTCTGTGCAGAAATGGAACAAGTTCCGGACTATGCCAGAATTCACAGGATCCTTGCGAAGGACTCGAACCTCCAGCCGGGATCGTTGCTAAGACCGAATGGGGAATTCACGACTTGTGGTAAGGAGACGGCCGTTCATCTTTTGGAGACCCATTTCCCGGACTGCAGTGACGAGAAAAGCAAAGCCGGAGAGCAAGTGCCCTACTCACCAACAGAGGAGGATTGGGCTCTGGCCAGCCGAATTGTCACTGTAGATAGGGTGAGATGGGCCATTGGGAGATTCAGGCCATTTAAGTCGGCGGGGAGCGACGGGATATTCCCTGCTCTTCTGAAAGAGAGCGGAGAGATTCTGTTGGAACCGTTGTGTGGAGCCCTGCGTAGCTCGTTGGCTCTTGGTCATATACCTATGGCGTGGGAGACGGTTAAGGTAACATTCATACCAAAACCAGGTAAGCCTTCCCATTGTGAGGCCAAGGACTTCAGGCCTATTAGTCTTACATCTTTCGTGCAGAAGACGTTAGAAAGACTGATAGATTTCTACATCAGGGATGAAATCCTTCCGAGGTACCCGCTGCATGTAAACCAGCATGCATACCAGGTGGGTAAGTCTACCGACTCCGCTCTGCATAGTCTGGTGGCTAAAGTGGAGAGATCCTTCGAAGGGGGGGAGATAGCGCTTGGATGTTTCATGGACATTCAAGGCGCTTTCGACAATACCAACTTTGGAGTCATCCGCCAGGCCCTGGAGAGCAGGGGAGTAGGGTCAATGGTGACGAGGTGGATCTCTGGTATGCTCAGGAACAGGGCAGTTGAGGCAACTGTGTGTGGCCACAAGTCCAGTTTTTGGGCAGCCAGAGGCTGCCCTCAGGGGGGAATATTATCTCCTCTGTTGTGGTGCATGGTCGTGGACTCCCTTATCAGGAGGCTGAACGAAGAGGGAACCTTCGCCCAAGGTTACTCGGATGATTTGACAATTCTGATCAGAGGTAAATTCGAGAGTACGTTGGGTGACAGGATGAGGTACGCGCTGAAGGTTGTGGAGAGGTGGTGCCAAGACAACGGCCTAAAGGTTAACCCGGGTAAGACGGACATAGTTCTCTTTAGCAGGAGAGTGTTTGGTCAAGAGCTTGTGGGAAAGCTTAGGCTGTTTGGTAAGGACATAGTGCCCGGGGCAAAGGTTAAGTATCTGGGAGTTATTCTGGATCGTAAGCTGAGTTGGATCGAGCATGTCCAGCACAAGGTACAGAAGGCTATAGCAGCGTTTTGGATCTGCAGGAAGTCGTTCGGAAGGAACTGGGGCCTGCCGTCCAAAGCCGTGCTGTGGATTTATGAGGCGGTTATAAGGCCCATGTTGAGTCACGGCTGTGTGGTATGGTGGCCGAGACTCGACGTCGGGATTGGAAGGAGAGAGCTGAACGACGTTCAGGGGCTGGTATGCATTTGTGTTACCGGAGCCATGAAGTCGACGGCGACGGCGGCTATTGAGGTGCTGATCGACCTGCCACCGGTCCACGTGGAACTGAAGGCGAAAGCTTTTGCCGCGGCGGATAGGCTGTCGCAGAATGGTCTGTGGACTCCGAACTTCACTTCGGGCCATGGGAAAATCAAGGAGGCTATCATTGATGAAGTCTTTGCGATGCCCAGAGACCGAATGAGGCCGGAGACGGACTTCGTGAAGCATTTCGTAACCGTTGTGCCCAGCAGGTCGGAGTGGTTGGAAGGCTGGCCGATCCGGGAGTCGAATGAGGGAGCGGTGATATTCACTGATGGCTCCGAGGCTTCAGGAGGCGCGGGGGCCGGGGTGTTTTCCCCGGGGCATGGTGTGGAGGCGTGGTATCACCTGGGTAGGTTTGCCGATGTCGCACAGGCTGAAGCATACGCTGCACTGATGGGAGTGCAGGAGGCAGTCCCCACTGAGGCCTGTGGGATAGATGTGACAGTCTATACAGACAGCGAGGCTTTGATCAGGGCGCTTGAGTCGTCTGTAGTGGCGTCCAGGTTGGTGAAGGAGTTGAGGGAGGCCCTGAACCGGGTGGGGCGGAGGAACCAGGTGAGAATGATCTGGGTCTCCGGCCACTCGGGCGTGGAGGGTAACGAGAAGGCGGACGAACTGGCGAGGAAGGGCTCGGCAACTCAGAGTTGCGGCCCAGAGCCACTCATACCCATCCCACACTCAGCGTGTGTGAAAGCGATAAAGTGTTGGGTGCGGTCGGAGTTCGTCGATCACTCGCCTATGAGGGAGGAGCGCACACAAAGCGCTTCTTCCCGGTGCCCAATGGTAGGTGGGCCAGAGAGCTGCTAGACATGGACAGGTGCCGCATCAGGCGGGTGGTGGGTGCGATCACCGGGCACTGTGGGCTGGGCAAGCATCTGGCTAGAATGGGGCTCTCCAATGATCCCAATTGCTTCTGTGGCCTAGGTGAGGAGACGGGGGTACACATAATATGTGAATGCCCGAAGTTCTCCTCACTGAGGCTTAGGACCTTGGGAGGTCATGTGGTTCAACCCGCAACGGTATCGAGCGTGGGACCTGCGGCTCTGGACAGGTTTCTGGTTGGGACCGGGCGGTTTCCGAGATTTATTTGATGAGAGGGTGACGAAACAAAGGATCACCGGATCTGTGTTTCATGGACCAGCAATGGACCCGCCCAAACTGATGAATCTACCCTTTCATTAAACTTTATCTCTGTTCGGTGACACCGCGACGGCCAGTGGCTGAAAAAATACTTTTGATTTGTTGTAGAGGAAGTTGTGTGGATCATTTTCGCACATGGAAGCTGTAGCCGCAACGCTTCAATTTGGAGCGACGGCGGCTCAAAAAAAATTGATATGTTGCGGAGGTAGTTGTGAAAATCATTTTCGACCATGGTAGTAGTAGCCGCCGGCGCCGGCACGAACGAAATTCTATATAATTCGTCGAAAACAATTTTTCTACTTCCAAAAGGACTGATATCAGAACAAAACCCCTTTTTAAATTTAATTTTTATTTAGCGTATGGCTTTTTTAAGAATCAAAACATGTTCATTTTCGTCAAAAAATAGAATAAAGAATTGCAGTACAATCATCACAGAAAAAAATCATAAAATATAAAATTAAAATCACAAAAACATCAAAGTTCAAAGGTCTAATACCGACAGCCATTTTATTGCATCCAGAGGTCGTCAATATATTTCCACTTGTAGAGTAGGTGTTGCATCTTCCATGCCCGGTGCGTAATTGATTCAAATTTTTCCATGCTTTTCTTGGCATTTCAAAGTCCGGCGACCGGGACATGTAGTTCGAGAATTCGTACAGAGGACTAGCAGCACCAAAACTATTCCAGCTGTTTTGCCAAGCGCTTTAGTCTTCGAAGTTGGTTTCGATCAGACGTTTTGCATATACTACAGGTGCTTTTCTCGACCCAAACGAGGGACTGGTGGATCAAGCAAATCGTCATTGAGTCGAATATCCGGATTGATAAGTATCTTTCGGTATTCTCGTACTAGTGCTGTCGGTTTCATATATCGGGAGGAGCGATGTTTGATAAGGCAGGAAGCCATTATATTGGTGTTGATGAAACTGTGCCAGTGATCAACCGCATCGTTTCATTCAGGCAGATATCGATTTTTTTACATGAGTACTACTGAGCCAGGTGGAACAGCAATACTCCGCTGTTGAATAGACCAAAGGGAGTGCTGATGTTTGTAAGCACGTTGCATTGTCACCCCATGATGTGCCAGTTGACTTTCTGAGTAGATTGTTCCTCGCACTCAGCTTAAGTTCGAGCTTTTCGGCATGCTCCTTGAACGTAAGCGACCTATTCAGTTTTATGCCAAGGGTCGAATGTATGTTCGAGTATATTTCCATCGAATTTAGCTCGTAGCTTTTGATTCGCTCGTTGGTTATTCAGATGAAAGCACGAAACCACAGTCTTTTGTGTATTCGGTACAAGTCACCATATTGTACAATATTCGAGGTAGTGTGCCATATCTTCGAAGAGCACTTTGTTGATCTGACGGAATTTATTGTGCTGATAAGCCTAGTCGTCAGCGTACAAAAATTTCCTTGACGTCGATGGTGGCAGGTCATGTATACACAAGTTGAACAGCAAACATGCCTAAACGGAGCCCTGCGGTAATCCGTTATTTAGTTTTTTGATCGAGCTAAGCTTGTTGTCCAACAGCACTTGCAAATATCGGTCGCTCAAGATGTTGCATATAACGTCACACAAGTGGAGACAAGAAATGGCTTTGACCAATTTATGCATGTGTCCTTTTTTCCATACCGTGTCGTAAGCGCTTGATAAGTCGATGACGGATCCTGTTTTCAGTTCACGTTCAAATCCTGATTCGATGTAATTTGTCAGGGTCAAGACTTGATTAGAACAGCTACGACTTTCTCGAAAACCAGTTTGTTCAGGTGGTAGAACTTTTTCGATTTCCGGGCTGATGCGGTCGTGCAACAGTCGTTCGAAGAATTTCATAGCTACTGACTGCAGAGCAATAGGCCGATAGCTTCCTGGCAAGTTTGCTGCCTTATCCGGCTTCAACAGGGCTATTATCTTTGCAACCTTGAACGTTCTAGGTACGATGTTGGTCGAAAGGGTGTGCGAGTAGAAACGTGACAGCCATAATCTGGTTATAGGTACGCTGTATGGTAAAAATTCGGGATACATAGCATCAAAACCTGCAGCTTTCCGTTCTTTGTGTCAGCTATTGCATCATCTATCTCGCAAATGCTAATTGGTCTGGACAACTAACTGTTTCTAGGAGTCAGCTTCCGAAGTTTTCGGTATTTTCTGTTTATTCGGCGAGAAAAAGCCTTATCTGATGAGGCTTTGGATGTCTGCACAATATGCATTGCGATTTGGTCCGGGCTCACAGCGCATTTGCATCGGTTCACTTTATTTCCACCACATAGTTTACGAAGTAGTACCCATCCTTTTCGAGAAGATCGTTTCGTGTTCACTAGCCAAATTCATTTCAGATTGATTTCTTTTTTTCGGCTTGTGCAGTTGTTTTTCCGGTAGATAATCGACCCTAGATCAACGTTTGGGAAGATCATTTTTCGAAAAAATTGGATTAAGGTGGTGGGCGGACGACTTTTGTTCTTTTATTCTAAAGCGTTGGTTAGAAAGAGGCAGATATAGTTGGTTAAAAAGGGAAATGTGACACAAGTCCTCGTCCCTTCTTCCAAAACAACCGATTTCAGTTTGGGTGACGCTAAAAGCTTCGGAACACAAAAAATTCTTTTGAAATATTTTCGATTAAAAAAATGTGTCACAAATGACGGACCCTCCCAACGTTATAATTTTTCTGCGCTTTCAGATTTCACATCCTAAAAATTTTGCTTGGCGCGATGTATGGAGTAAGGGTAGCCAAATTTTTGCGTGTGAAATCTGAAAGCGCAGAAAAATTATTACGTCATTATTACATTATGTTACCTTACTATCATTTTGCTCCTCCGGAAAAGTAACAAATTGTTTGCCACTGTACAGTGTGCAGATGGTGGCATGGTTCGGACCAGAACCACGACTTAATGAAGTAGAGCAATGACCAATGACCACACTTTTTCGAAACGATTTCACCAACCAATTCGCAGCAAGGTATGTAAGTATCAATTGATCACTGGTATTTTCCTAAATTATTCTAAACTTCAGTGCAGTCACCTATAATTTCGTTATTTTTGATAATTTGATCGATTTAAATTATTTTGGTGATTCAAAAAATCGAAAGATTTTACAGCGAGAAAACATATCAGTCATAGTTTACCTATTATTGCTACTGCCTCAGCTGATTTTTTGGGGTCGAGTGGGTTCGTAAGCAAAATATTTTTATAAAAAAATTTGTGCATTTTTGGCCTAGAATGATGTTTTGCGTCGAATTTGTTAAAATTTTCATGGTTAAGATAAGATAACATCATAACACAGATTCGTAACCTAATGCAATCTATAAACTTTTTCATGTCAGTAATTCTCTACTGCACACGCTCTCAAGAAGTACAAATTGAAATTAATCATAACAACCGTCAACATCGATGTTATTTAACACCCGATTTATATTATCTATTTTTTTATGCCTGATGTACCACATAAAACACCTTAAACCTCTTATAAAAAACAGACACATGACAAGATCTTTAAAGAAACTCATATGTCACGACTTCATACATCAAGCCACAGTGTATTAAAGGGGTTATATGCCGTAAATGCATTTACTTTCATTTTCTTATTATGGAACGAAACCGATCAGAAAAAAGATAAAGGGCGCGTTTTCAATGTTTCACAGTAAAAATTTAGGGTGCATATTTTATAAACCCTTTTTATTTTGCCAGCAAAAGAAGTGAGGTTTTTTTTATATAAAATGACGATGGGTTTTTAAAGCTGTGATTATGGCACTTAATTTAGATGTTAACAATATGGATACGGTATGTTGCTAGTTTATTCTGATATTAGTCTTTACTTTAAGTTGTAGAAGAAAAGATTAGGCGTGTTGTAGAAACGTATCTATGTAAAAATTTAGTAAATAATTTAATTTTAATTTTTCCTTCTGTTTATCGTTTTATTGCTTCTATTTTTTACAATTCTAATTTTCTTACCTCATATCAGAGTAGTTGTGATTTCACCTAGGTACAAGTATTATACTCCGGCGTCAATGACGTTTAAGGCAATAGAATCATAAGACTGTGCAACGAACGTTTTGCTTTAACTCCTTCCACCGAGATGAACTTGAACAAAATAGAAGCGAACGATTGAAAATAGATATAAAAGAAATAAAAAAGTACTCAGGCTTATAATTCTCTTCCTGTATTTAGACTACTACGTTTCGTCATCAAAAAATTATAGATTTCCTGTGGCATTAATAAAACCACACTCGAAGCGGTAGCGGAAGGGGTGACGCAGTCCCCACACCCCAAAAAAAGTATACAAACTCAAAAGACGCCATACAAAAACCTTTGGGACAAGGAGCCATATAAAGGCGAACTTTTGAGTTTTTTCCCCTCGTCCCTCGTCCCCTCCAAACCTTTAAAAAAAAAAACTACGTCGCAGCAGCTCAGACTCAGATTCAGACTCAGACTCACGGACTGCGTCACACTCTACCTTTTAAGAGGTTTTTGTTGTGATATCCCTCTTTTTGGAAGTTTTCAGTTGTTGAAAAAATTTATATTTTTTGAAAAAATTTTTCTCCGAAAAAAAATTTTCTCAAAAAAAAATTTTTTTCTAAGAAAAAAACATTCTTCGGAAAAAAATTTTTCCGAAAAAAAAAAATTATATTCGAAAAAAATTTTCTCCGAAAAAATTTTTCTCCAAAAATTTTTTTTTTTAAAAATTTTTCTACAAAAAAAATTTTCTCCAAAAAAAATTTTCTCCAAAAAAATTTCTTTCTGAAAAAAATTGTTCTCCAACACCTTCGGCTACCATCGAAACACTTCGTGTCACCTTCGGCTACCTTCGGAACACTTCGTGTCACCTTCGGCTACCTTCAGAACATTTCGTGTCACCTTCGGCTACCTTCGGAACACTTCGTGTCACCTTCGGCTACATTCGGAACACGTCGTGTCACCAACTCAAGATGGCGTCACTTTGGCAGATTTCTGAAAATCGCAAAAAATTCTACTGATCAAACTCTATAACTTTCCCGAAGAAACCAACTCTCTAAGTATTGTCATTCCGAAACTAAAATTCGAAAACCAAGAAAAACCTAATTTATTGCTTGGGAAAATTCAAGATGGCGCTGGTTTGACTGTTGGCAGTCATTTTCTTAAGATCCCAAAAAAATTTCCTGATGAAACTCTATAACTTTCTAGAAGAAACCATCTCTCTAAGTAGTGTCATTCCGGAGCTAAAATTTGAAAACTGAAAAAGCATAAAACGAAAATCCAGTATGGCGCCGCTATGACAGCTGGCAGCCATTTTCTTATGATCCCAAAAAA
Organism: Pseudolycoriella hygida; assembly: GCA_029228625.1. Classification (NCBI taxonomy): domain Eukaryota; kingdom Metazoa; phylum Arthropoda; class Insecta; order Diptera; family Sciaridae; genus Pseudolycoriella; species Pseudolycoriella hygida. Next base: position 91,429,918 of record CM055403.1, read on the forward strand.
TTCTCCTGATGAAACTCTATAACTTTCTACAAGAAACCATCTCTCTAGGTAGTGTCATTCCGGAGCTAAAACCGAAAAAGCATAAACGAAAATCCAAGATGGCGCCGCTGTGACAGCTGGCAGCCATTTTCTTAAGATACAAAAAAATTCTCCTGACCAAACTCTATAACTTTCTAGAAGAAACCAACTCTCTAAGTGTTATCATTCCGGAAGTAAAATTCGAAAACCCAAAGAACCGTAATTTATACCTAACAAAAATTCAAGATGGCGTCACTTTGGCAGATTTCTGAAAATCCCAAAAAATTCTACTGATCAAACTCTATAACTTAACCGAAGAAACCAACTCTCTAAGTATTTTCATTCTGAAGCTAAAATTCGAAAACCAAAAAAACCTAATTTATTGCTTGGGAAAATTCAAGATGGCGCTGGTTTGACTGCTGGCAGCCATTTTCTTAAGATCCCAAAAAAATTTCCTGATGAAACTCTATTACTTTCTAGAAGAAACCATCTCTCCATTACGGAGCTAAAATTCTAAAACTGAAAAAGCGTAAACGAAAATCCAAGATGGCGCCGCTATGACAGCTGGCAGCCATTTTCTAATGATACCAAAAAATTCTTCTGATGAAACTCTATAACTTTTTAAAAGAAACCATCTCTCTAAGAAGTGTCATTCCGGAGCTAAAATTCGAAAACTGAAAATGCATAAACGAAAATCCAAGATGGCGCAGCTATGACAGCTGGCAGCCATTTTCTTATGATCCCAAAAAATTCTGCTGATGAAACTCTATAACTTTCTAGAAGAAACCATCTTTCTAGGTAGTGTCATTCCGGAGCTAAAATTCGAAAACCGAAAAAGCATAAACGAAAATCTAAGATGGCCCCGCTATGACAGCTGGCAGCCATTTTCGTAAGATCCCAAAAAATTCTCCTGACCAAACTCTATAACTTTCCCAAAGAAGCCAACTCTCTAGCTATTTTCACTCCGGAGGTAAAATTCGAAAACTCCGAGCATTACCTAAAAAACCCTCAAAATTGACCACTTTTCCACATGCCACGGCTTTTCCAGAATTTTCCCGGAATAGCGGCATATGAAATTTTCATTTGGGGCCGAGACTGACGTTCCCTGAGAATTTCAGGAAGATCGGCTGTCTAGTTCTCGAGATTGAAAATTATTAATAGATAGAACATAGATAGATAGATAGAAACCGACAGATCAGAAAAAAAGTTTTCATAATGATGAAAATAATAGAAAAAATCCAATTCCATACAAAAATGTCATTTGAACCGATTTTGATGAGTGAGGGCTCGTTTGAAAGCTGCAGCGACTTAGTTTTTTTTAATAATTTGGAGGGGAAGGAGGGCGAGGAGAAAAAACTCAAAAGTTCGACTATATATGGCTCCTTGTCCCAAAGGTTTTTGTATGGTGTTTTTTGGGTTTGTGGACGTTTTTTTTTTTGGTGTGGGGATTGCGTCACGCCCTCCGCTACCGCTGCGGGCATGACATATACATGACTTACCGTCATCAAAATCCAGAAAGTTCAATTTCGCAGATGACATGACGTATACTTTCCAGCACCGAAGTCGAAAAAACCTTAACAGCAGACATGGCGACTTTCGTGAAGTTTTGCAAGCCTGGGCGACTAATTCCTAAAATTACGTAAACTGTGGTGTCATGTTTCCACTTGACCAACCAGGCGGCCAAGACAGAGCTAAACGTAACTTTCGATGGTGTCAAACGAACCCGTATATCTTGGCGTGAAACTAGATAGATCACTCACGTATAACCAGCATATCCAGAAACTACGGCCGAAATTGAGCACCAGAAACAATCTTCCCCAAAAATCGGTCGGCGCATCTTGGGGTGCAAGCGCAGCCTGCCTTCGCACAACCGGATCAGCGCCAGTTTACTCTTGCGCCGAATATTGCTGCTTAACGTGGCTGAACAGTTCTCATTTCTCATACACCAAAAATTGATATCGAGTTGAATAAAATCATGAGACTCATCACTGGCACGGTTAGCTCCACCCCAACTGATTGGCTGCCAGCTTAAATTAATATTGCTCCTCTAGAAATTAGACGTAAGCACGCTCTACATCAATTATACAACAAATTTGCTACCAACAGCGACATCCCATTGCACAACGACACTTTGATGACGCAAATACGTAGACTCAAGTCGTGTAAGCTTGTACTTCCGACTGCAAAAGAGCTCACCGAAAAAGAGTGCAGCTCCAAAATCGCGTGATAACAAAATTGGAAGGACACCGGGACAACACGCCAACTTTTCAACTTTGACGGTCTCAACCCAGCGGAATTCCAGTTAAAACGAAAACCATGGAGCAATCTAAATCGACTACGGACTGGACATGGAAACTGCAACTACATGTTTCACAAATGAAATTATACTGAAAATCCCAGCTGCGTATGCGGTTACCCACGACAAATCACATACTACTTGACTGTCCTGTCTGCAAATACAACGGACCAATAAACGATTTTTACATTCTAACCAGCAAGGCAATAGAATGGCTCAGTCAGCTCCATTTGTGATAGTACTTTTGATTGAACAATTTCTGGCCAACTATGATTTTTAAAAATACGGTTTTATGTTGATTCCAACGTGGCCATTTTCGAAAATAGTACCAAAATTTCATTAGAGGACATAATTCTAAACGAAATCGGTGTACTATTGTAGAAATGGCCATTTTGGAGTCACAACCGAAAATACAGAAAATACAGAAATCCTTATATTGTACTAACTGCAAGATGTTTTTTTTTGTTCTCTCATTTTATTTATTTTTCAATTTATTATTATCGTATTAGTTACTCTTGACTCAAGTTTGTGTAGAATTTTCAGAATATTTTTTTCCCTACTGTGCAATTATGATTTAATCCATACGTTAAATAAATAAATAAATTTCCAACCGATTTTGATGAGTCTAAGCTCATTGGAAAGCTGCTGCGACGTATTTTTTTACATAATTTGGAGGAGGAGTGAAGTTTGCGTATATACATGTCCTTGTCCCAAAGGTTTTGTATGGCGTTTTAGGTTTGTGGACTTCTTTTTTGGGGTGTGGGGACTGCGTCACGCCCTCCCTCCCTCCGAAAAAAATTTTGTTTCCGAAAATTTTTTTTCTCCAACACCTTCGGCTACCATCGTATCACCTTCGTGTCAACTTCGGCTGCGTTCGGAACACTTCGTGTCACTTTCGGCTACCTTCGGAACACTTCGTGTCACCTTCGGCTACCATCGGAAAACCTTGTGTCACCTTCGGCTACTTTCGGAACACTTCGTGTCACCTTCGTCTACCTTCGGAGAACTTCATGTCACCTTCGGCTACCGTCGGAACGCTTCGTGTCCCCTTCGGCTACCTTCGGAATGCTTCGTGTCACCTTCGGCTAAAAAGTTTTCATAATGATGAGAATGATAGAAAAATCGAATCCCATAGAAAAATGTCATTTTCAAACCTCGATATCTCAGCCAATTTCCAATCGATTTTGATGAGTCTACGCTCGTTGGGAAGCTGCTGCGACGTAGTTTTTTTTAATAATTTGAAGAGTGAGGAGGGCAGGAGGAAAATTTCATACATCGTGTCTTGTTCCCGAAGTACGTTTAAAATTTAATTCTCTACAACTTTGTCTTTGAAAGCTACTTTCTAAATGCCATAGTTCTAGACATATGAGTCATCCCTCTGAATTCAATAATAATATAATAATAATCTGCCTTACAACCCATGAAGGGTTAGAGGCTAGATTATTATTTACTAGTTTCACTGTTTGTGGCTCTATATTTTGAGATCCTTTCATTACCGGAAAGTTTTACTGTGCCAGTGGTAAGCTGTGCGACAAAAACTAGTGCCATCTATAAGATGTAACGAGGGGCTCTCTGAATTCTACATGTGGCTAAATCCCAGGATCGGGACATTTTTCGAGAAAACCCTGAAACACCTGTTCGCTAAAATTTAATTCTCTACAACTTTGTCTTCGGGAGAAAGTCTCTATGTTTCATAATCATAATAAACCATAGGTTGATGAAAACCCATCTCGTATCACGGGCGCGCGGTAGCGATGCGCCCGTGACGCAAGTCCCCATACGAACAAAAAATTCGGAAAAATTTGGCGTATTTTTGTACAGGAAATCCAATTTTTGCGTATGAAAGCTGAAAGCGTCACAAAAATTGATATCAGTCGTTTTGGAAGAAGTGACGAGGGCTTGCGTCACGTTTCCCTTTTAAAAAGGGTTTTTGTTGTGATATTGTATATGGCTGAGAAATAAAATTTTCTCCATTCCGTGGGTTCTAGTGCCCAAACCACTCAACCGATTTCCACAAATATTTTTTTCCAGTTTTGTGACATCTAATTCTTTCATTTAACGCTAATTTGAACAATTTATGTGCTGTACTTCCTGAGATATGCGTGAAAAAGTTTCACCGACCTTCGAAAAACCACGTTTTTGGACATCTTTTCGACCATATCTCCGGAACTATTCGACCGATTTTGCTCATCTTCGAACTTGACCTCAGTTTTTCGACTACCTTCCAGTTCAAAAAAGTTCTTGAAAATCAAAATCAAGATTTACTCAAGTTATCGTGTTGACAGTCAGACAGACAGACCGACAAACAGGTCTGTCTGTTAGACAGATAGACAGACCGACATTTTTTTTCGCTGATTTGTCATCTGAAGTTAACAAAAAAAGTTTCCGCCTTACTCCCAGGTTCGAATTCGCAATGTAACAAACGTGGTAGTAAACGCATCAGACCTTCGTACTTCGGGTCTAAAAATGCCAATCGTGAGGAACAAAAGTAAACTCTCGTATGTAATAGGTATCACAAGGGAGGAAAGTATAAAATCCAACCGAGAATTGTTGCCCGCGCCTGCTATAATCGCATAGGTTGAAGTTTCATATGTCATGCCCTGTGATTCACGACAATAACGGAAATCGTAATTTTTCACTTTCCAAACACAAATTTTCAACAACAAAATGGCTGATACTATAAGCAAGTTGTTTACATCAGTTACTTTCGGCTCTCTTTTCTGAACCGAAAATACTTTCTATCCTCCTTATCCTCCTTTCACATCACTTCATTTTTTTATTTTCGGCCTCCCATTTGAGAAGTGAATATTACGATTTTCGATAGAAGAAAATTCCTAACTCATAGAGATATCTGCTTGAGAAAAAATTTTTACTCTGGCAGAAAAAACTGCAACTCAGTTGCACTCGTTGCGCTCTGTTAGCATTCATTCGAAATACTTTTTCTGCTGTCTGTCCTAGTTATGCAAGTAAATAAATAAACAAACCGATTCTTTTGGTAAATAAAAAAGAAAACTTATTGCATGTCATTAATCTTCTTTTTTGTTTTCGTTGACTGCTCTAAGAACAAAACAATAAATTTGGAACGTTTCTAAGACCAACTTCACACAAAGCAAACAATAAAAATTCTCGACACTAATTTGCATACATTTTTTTTAACAACCGAAATAATATGTTGAAACAAATGTCGCGTTTCTTTCGACCATCACACGATTGTATGAAAAATATTAAAATTTAGAGAAACGAAAAAAAAATAGAAAATTGCCCAATCATCATTAAGAAACTTGTAAATTGCTATCGGAAATTAAGTAAAAACAAAAAATAATTAACCGAAAATGTTGGGTCGACTTTATATAAAAATTTTGTGTGTAACCATCAGGTAGAGAGGAATGTTTTGAGATTTTCACTTATAGCTTATAACAGCATGTCTTTCATACACGTTACAAGTATGTAAAATTGTGTGGTGTATTCAAAGGCAATTTTGTCACTCACTTCCTCACCTTCTGTAATAAGTTAGTTGTTCGGAAATTACAAGAATTAATGTGAGAAATAAAATGTTTTGTGATATGGATCTGGGTAATTTAGTGTATTTGTTTTTACTTGTTGATGACTTTAATTAAACATTTTACAATTCAAATTATTTGCAAATTCATCATGCAAGATTGATACCTTTCGTCAGAGAGTTGCAGAAAATGTTTGGGCCGTGACTTTCAGTCAAGGGAATAAGCGAAAAAGCTTCAAAAACCATGCTTTTACCATTTTTTCGACCGTAACTTAAAAATTTCATGAAGAATTTTGCCCAAATTCAGTCACATAATTTCTTTTTCAATCCAAATTTGTTTTTTCAGTGGAAAAAATATTATAAAAATGGATCAAGTTTTACTCAAGTTACGGTTGTATGCTTTCAAATTTACTTGCTGTGAAATTTTAGCATTTTTGCAATTTTGCCAATCCAAATGCATTAAAAAAGAGAGATGAAATAGATAATTTTGAAAATAGGAAAACACGTAAATTTTAAAGCACTCGACCGTATCCTGTTGACAGACGGACATCGTTTTTTTGCAGATTTGTCTTGTTCACACAATGTTTTGTTTCAAATAATTAGTTTCGGACTAGGGAATCCAACCGGTAAAAACCGGTAATACCGTTTACCGGTAAATAGAATTTCATTTACCGGTTTACCGTAATACTTTCTTATCCAAAAAAATTCGCTAAATTATCTAATACTTTTAACTTTAGAGAGTTTTTTAATATATCAAATTTGATAAAAACGAAAATGACGCCGCTTGCCTTCAAACTACGAAAGAATGCGGAGAACAAACTCAAAAAATCTTGTTTAAAAAAAAGTGTTTTCTATATTTTCTATGGTATTTACTCATCACGCATTGTCTGAAAAGATGCCGAATCGCCTGATATATCTTCTCGCAGCATCGACATTCAATTGGGTTTATTCATTAGAACAACAAGGGTTAACTTATACAAATATTCTTCGACTTTTACAAAATATTTGTTTTAAAATAAAATAAATAAATATAAATAAATATGATATGCGGGAAATAAATGACTAATAGGACAATCTACTTAGGGAACCTCAGCCAATTTTTTCATATTTTTCAACATTGCAAGGGTGATAGGTTGACCATTTTTGAATCTTTTCCCAAAACCCTTTCTTGTCTGCAATCTTCACTTCAATAAATAAGTATTAGAAGCATTCAAACGATAAAAACTCAGTTTATCATATCGATTTCAGCTTTTCAAAGTTTTTTCGAGACGGAATTTTCCATGGTCGGCGAACTTTGACGAATGACGAAAAATGCCTTTTCGCCAAATTTCCCCTATTTGTATTTTTTTTTATTAAATTGAAGTTTGATTAGTCAAAAAAAAATTAATGTAGCTCAAACTTATCTCGAATCGGATTTTTTGTGAAGGTGGGAATGCCGAATATTCCGAAATCTCGAACTTTTGAGTTCATTGAATTTGCGCAAGTTGTAAACATGAAATAAAAAGCTTTGGACGTGCGTTTTCGCTATCTATGGGACCAAAGAATTTTTTGTGGACCCCTAACTTTTTGATTCTTTGACCATCGCACACCCCTAATATTCAACAGTCGTGCCATCAATGCTAATTTGAGGTAAGACTATTCGCAAAGTATCATTCGCAAAAACTATGACCTGTGTCTTCCCGGCATTCAACATTAGCCCGTTTTCTTTCGCCCATGCACACACACTAGCAATATCAGCTTTGACTCTCGAAAAAGCATCAGAACTGTAATCTTCATCAAAAGAATGCCCAAGCCTAGATCCCTGGGGTATGCCTTGCAGGACAGGAATAAAATCTGAGACATAACCTTCAATATCCACACACTGACTCCGGTCCTTAAGGTAATTGCTTATGAACGAGATTGCAGATGTCGAAAAATGGAACTCGAATCTTAGCTTCTGGATATTCTGGCTAACTAGAAATTTGCAATATGAAATGTTTAAAAAAATTACTAGGCTACTAGGCTACTACTAGGCTTTTAAAGAGAATTGGGGCTTTATTTCTACTATATTTAATACCAGCAGCACAGCAAAAATGTTTTTTGAATTTCTTAAATTTATGCAGTAGCGTAATGAAAGCTTCCCGATAGAAAAGAGAAAATTTGTAGCGATTGCATTTCGTTCAAAATCTTTTATCGAGGCCTCATACTCGGGTTTTGCGAATTATTAAAAAAAGAAAGAAAGAAGAAAGTAAAAGGATGTAGAAACAATACTTATTTGATCAATAAAAAGTTATAAAAATTTAATTTGAAATTTCAAATTAATTAAAATGTCGCAAAATAAATTTCAAAAATTTTGCGCTTTCAAATTGTACTTTTATTCGGTGTATTTGTTCACCAAAAATCCCTTTCAACAAAATTCAACGAATGTCATACAACGAAGAAAACAGCTAATATTTAGAAAAAAGAAAAAATATCCTTTGGGCCATCGATGGGTAATGAAATTATTTGTAATTAATTTAATTTAAAAAATAAATATGTACTATCGGACCAAATGAGGCGTTACACAATGATTTTGAGGCCATTATCTAACTTTTTTTCAAAAATGCCCTATGGTCCCTATGGAAAATCGGCACTACTATACGACTCAGTTCCAACATTTTTAAGTTTGGGTGAAAGTGTCCTCAGAAGGCGTGTGTCTTATTACAATAAAAAACTTAAAAAAAATAAGAAAAATCTTACATTTGCACTGAAAACTTAGTATTTTGACATTACCGGTAATTTACCGGTAAATTTTTCGTAAAAATTCGGTAAACCGTTTTACCGGTTTTTCAAAAAGACCGGTAAATGGATTCCCTATTTCGGACTCGTATGAAGTACGAGTCCTATACGTTTACCACTACGTTTGTAACAGTCGATTTGAGGCTGACCTTAGCCCGACATGAGTCCCAATTCAGTCCTAAGCACAGGCACCGGGTCCAAGTCTGTTTTTGAATATAATTCGGTACTCGATTACCTCTCAAATAGAAAAAGAATCAGCTGGGATTTATCCAATTTATGTAAGCAAACACTTTGGGCCCTAGTAGAAACTCAGTTTTAAGGTCCTGACTGAGTCCAAGTGTTTCTAATCCAAAAATTTTCTGCCATAGAACGGGAGAAAGTCCTAGACCTTTCGATCAAACAAAATTTGAAAATCGGAAAAGATTTACCCGAGTTATGTACAAAAGACCAAAAACCACTTAAACGGTCCTAGCTCGACCACCCTTGGGCCGACAGTGCACAGATTCAATCCCATAAAATATATTTTGATTTCGTTTCATAAAAAAGTTTTTAAAAATCGGTTGAGTTTTACTCAAGTTATTGCGGTGACAGACGGACAGAACCACGAGCGTTTTTTACTAATATAAGCACGTCGCCTACTTTGGCATTACCAACGTTGTTGATTTTTATTGTTGGTACTATCGGCACTGATATAAATGCTGTAACTGAACATTTGGCGCTTTATAATTCAAGATTTCAATTTGCGTTTTAAAAAAAAGATATTAAACTACTAGGCCTCATCATTTTGATGGTCCCTTGACTGAGAATGCAGTTTACTAATTCTTTCAATGTTTTATACACTGCATTCAAATATTTTAGAACTAGATTTGCACTTAAGTTGAATGTCTCATTCAAATCAAAAACTATGTGGATGTGCATTGTGCATGGTGCATGTTTCATGACATTCTGGTAGTCTATAGTAGTAGTAGTAGTTCTGGTAATAATATAATAATCTGCCTTTAGAACCCATGAAGGGTTAGGGGCTAAATCATTATTTACTAGTTTCGCTAATTTTGTGGTTCTACTTTTTTTGAGATCCTTTCCTTACGGGAAGGTTTTTACTGTGCCAGTGGTAAGCTGTGCGACGAACACAGTGCCATCTATGAGATGTGCTAGGAGCGAAACTAAAGGAGTAGAATACCGGTAACAATGCCTTTCACCGGAAAGCCGTACGATGACGCTACATTCAACTTAACATGACTTGAACCAATTCAATCAGCTTTGTTTTTTTTACATCTGAAAGTGTTGCAAAATTATTCCGCTGGTGGGTCCGCCATTTGTGACGCATTTTTTTTATCACAACGTAATTTTGTTTTGAAAAAGCGCTGTAATTTTTTCAGGAAATTAAAACTTTGACCACAAGGTTCCATTCAAACAAACTTCTGCGTATTATCAGCGGTAGCGTCACCTCAAGCGATATCATAAATTTTGGAAGTGGACTTTCGGACTGCGTTACACTCTACCTTTTAAGAGGTTTTTGTTGTTTGTGTCTCATTTGAAAATCTGCAACAGCTATTTAAGTTTTTTATAACAAGTTCGATTTAACACATTTCGTAGAGGTATTTTCTGGTGTAGGACCTTGACTCTCTGTCAAGGGAATTATTTGTATATATGCCGAAGAAGAGTTTTTACCTTAAAAAATGAGAATTTATCGATACGTTCTATAAAGAATATTCGAGGATTTCGTAAACGAAGGTACTAAGCGAAACGGCATCGATTTCCGTAAAGATAAATGAAATGAAAGTGCAGAGGCGCCGAGTTTGACTTTCGAGTGGGGGGGGGGGGCAAGGGGCAAGACTACTTTTTGAGAATTCGATTAGGAAGTGATGTGTTTGTTCCTGTATTCTCAACATTGAGACTTGTAGCATTGTCCTGCGACCTATCTTTAGGCATTAATGACAAAAATAGGTATTAATTTCTTTAATCGCGAGCGAAGCGAGCGAAAAATTTTGTTTTTTATAAACGAGTAGCTTATACGGAGCTTCCTCCTTGAATATTCAAAGTAATATATGTGATTGATTCTTGTCGATAAAACAAGCGAATCTACAAATTGGTGAATTTCCTCTGTTGTTTCTTATGCTATTTCCTAGGCTCTGTGAAATCAACTTTGCTTTCCTGCTATATTGGCAAAAAGAATATTCAAATAGGTCAGCATACAAATTAGAAAGAGTAGTGTAATTCAATTTTATTATTAAAGTTATTAAATTTGTAGCGCCGCAGGCAAAAATTTTAAGAGTTGAAAACGTTTCTTAGTGTATTTTTTTGGTTAAAAAAAATTGTTAGCATAATAAAGATCATAATTTTTCCATTAGTATCTTTCAAACAAATTATACTAGAAAGTTATGAAACAACACTCTCTTTCAACTTAGAAAGTACTGAAATTAATTTTTGTATTTGGTATTTTTGTGGCATCTAAAAAATTTGTTAGCAAAATTTACTAAGAAATATTTATTAAACACACGATAGTGTCGCCGAAAGACTAAACGTCAATGTTATATGAACATTACGTTCACGTTCAGTTTTTCGGCAACACTGTCGTGTGGTCAACAAATATTTCTTAGAAAATTTTGCTAAAAACTTTTTTAGAAGCCACAAAAATTG
>CM055403.1:91441627-91466653 GCA_029228625.1 Pseudolycoriella hygida
ACACGATTGTATGAAAAATATTAAAATTTAGAGAAACGAAAAAAAAATAGAAAATTGCCCAATCATCATTAAGAAACTTGTAAATTGCTATCGGAAATTAAGTAAAAACAAAAAATAATTAACCGAAAATGTTGGGTCGACTTTATATAAAAATTTTGTGTGTAACCATCAGGTAGAGAGGAATGTTTTGAGATTTTCACTTATAGCTTATAACAGCATGTCTTTCATACACGTTACAAGTATGTAAAATTGTGTGGTGTATTCAAAGGCAATTTTGTCACTCACTTCCTCACCTTCTGTAATAAGTTAGTTGTTCGGAAATTACAAGAATTAATGTGAGAAATAAAATGTTTTGTGATATGGATCTGGGTAATTTAGTGTATTTGTTTTTACTTGTTGATGACTTTAATTAAACATTTTACAATTCAAATTATTTGCAAATTCATCATGCAAGATTGATACCTTTCGTCAGAGAGTTGCAGAAAATGTTTGGGCCGTGACTTTCAGTCAAGGGAATAAGCGAAAAAGCTTCAAAAACCATGCTTTTACCATTTTTTCGACCGTAACTTAAAAATTTCATGAAGAATTTTGCCCAAATTCAGTCACATAATTTCTTTTTCAATCCAAATTTGTTTTTTCAGTGGAAAAAATATTATAAAAATGGATCAAGTTTTACTCAAGTTACGGTTGTATGCTTTCAAATTTACTTGCTGTGAAATTTTAGCATTTTTGCAATTTTGCCAATCCAAATGCATTAAAAAAGAGAGATGAAATAGATAATTTTGAAAATAGGAAAACACGTAAATTTTAAAGCACTCGACCGTATCCTGTTGACAGACGGACATCGTTTTTTTGCAGATTTGTCTTGTTCACACAATGTTTTGTTTCAAATAATTAGTTTCGGACTAGGGAATCCAACCGGTAAAAACCGGTAATACCGTTTACCGGTAAATAGAATTTCATTTACCGGTTTACCGTAATACTTTCTTATCCAAAAAAATTCGCTAAATTATCTAATACTTTTAACTTTAGAGAGTTTTTTAATATATCAAATTTGATAAAAACGAAAATGACGCCGCTTGCCTTCAAACTACGAAAGAATGCGGAGAACAAACTCAAAAAATCTTGTTTAAAAAAAAGTGTTTTCTATATTTTCTATGGTATTTACTCATCACGCATTGTCTGAAAAGATGCCGAATCGCCTGATATATCTTCTCGCAGCATCGACATTCAATTGGGTTTATTCATTAGAACAACAAGGGTTAACTTATACAAATATTCTTCGACTTTTACAAAATATTTGTTTTAAAATAAAATAAATAAATATAAATAAATATGATATGCGGGAAATAAATGACTAATAGGACAATCTACTTAGGGAACCTCAGCCAATTTTTTCATATTTTTCAACATTGCAAGGGTGATAGGTTGACCATTTTTGAATCTTTTCCCAAAACCCTTTCTTGTCTGCAATCTTCACTTCAATAAATAAGTATTAGAAGCATTCAAACGATAAAAACTCAGTTTATCATATCGATTTCAGCTTTTCAAAGTTTTTTCGAGACGGAATTTTCCATGGTCGGCGAACTTTGACGAATGACGAAAAATGCCTTTTCGCCAAATTTCCCCTATTTGTATTTTTTTTTATTAAATTGAAGTTTGATTAGTCAAAAAAAAATTAATGTAGCTCAAACTTATCTCGAATCGGATTTTTTGTGAAGGTGGGAATGCCGAATATTCCGAAATCTCGAACTTTTGAGTTCATTGAATTTGCGCAAGTTGTAAACATGAAATAAAAAGCTTTGGACGTGCGTTTTCGCTATCTATGGGACCAAAGAATTTTTTGTGGACCCCTAACTTTTTGATTCTTTGACCATCGCACACCCCTAATATTCAACAGTCGTGCCATCAATGCTAATTTGAGGTAAGACTATTCGCAAAGTATCATTCGCAAAAACTATGACCTGTGTCTTCCCGGCATTCAACATTAGCCCGTTTTCTTTCGCCCATGCACACACACTAGCAATATCAGCTTTGACTCTCGAAAAAGCATCAGAACTGTAATCTTCATCAAAAGAATGCCCAAGCCTAGATCCCTGGGGTATGCCTTGCAGGACAGGAATAAAATCTGAGACATAACCTTCAATATCCACACACTGACTCCGGTCCTTAAGGTAATTGCTTATGAACGAGATTGCAGATGTCGAAAAATGGAACTCGAATCTTAGCTTCTGGATATTCTGGCTAACTAGAAATTTGCAATATGAAATGTTTAAAAAAATTACTAGGCTACTAGGCTACTACTAGGCTTTTAAAGAGAATTGGGGCTTTATTTCTACTATATTTAATACCAGCAGCACAGCAAAAATGTTTTTTGAATTTCTTAAATTTATGCAGTAGCGTAATGAAAGCTTCCCGATAGAAAAGAGAAAATTTGTAGCGATTGCATTTCGTTCAAAATCTTTTATCGAGGCCTCATACTCGGGTTTTGCGAATTATTAAAAAAAGAAAGAAAGAAGAAAGTAAAAGGATGTAGAAACAATACTTATTTGATCAATAAAAAGTTATAAAAATTTAATTTGAAATTTCAAATTAATTAAAATGTCGCAAAATAAATTTCAAAAATTTTGCGCTTTCAAATTGTACTTTTATTCGGTGTATTTGTTCACCAAAAATCCCTTTCAACAAAATTCAACGAATGTCATACAACGAAGAAAACAGCTAATATTTAGAAAAAAGAAAAAATATCCTTTGGGCCATCGATGGGTAATGAAATTATTTGTAATTAATTTAATTTAAAAAATAAATATGTACTATCGGACCAAATGAGGCGTTACACAATGATTTTGAGGCCATTATCTAACTTTTTTTCAAAAATGCCCTATGGTCCCTATGGAAAATCGGCACTACTATACGACTCAGTTCCAACATTTTTAAGTTTGGGTGAAAGTGTCCTCAGAAGGCGTGTGTCTTATTACAATAAAAAACTTAAAAAAAATAAGAAAAATCTTACATTTGCACTGAAAACTTAGTATTTTGACATTACCGGTAATTTACCGGTAAATTTTTCGTAAAAATTCGGTAAACCGTTTTACCGGTTTTTCAAAAAGACCGGTAAATGGATTCCCTATTTCGGACTCGTATGAAGTACGAGTCCTATACGTTTACCACTACGTTTGTAACAGTCGATTTGAGGCTGACCTTAGCCCGACATGAGTCCCAATTCAGTCCTAAGCACAGGCACCGGGTCCAAGTCTGTTTTTGAATATAATTCGGTACTCGATTACCTCTCAAATAGAAAAAGAATCAGCTGGGATTTATCCAATTTATGTAAGCAAACACTTTGGGCCCTAGTAGAAACTCAGTTTTAAGGTCCTGACTGAGTCCAAGTGTTTCTAATCCAAAAATTTTCTGCCATAGAACGGGAGAAAGTCCTAGACCTTTCGATCAAACAAAATTTGAAAATCGGAAAAGATTTACCCGAGTTATGTACAAAAGACCAAAAACCACTTAAACGGTCCTAGCTCGACCACCCTTGGGCCGACAGTGCACAGATTCAATCCCATAAAATATATTTTGATTTCGTTTCATAAAAAAGTTTTTAAAAATCGGTTGAGTTTTACTCAAGTTATTGCGGTGACAGACGGACAGAACCACGAGCGTTTTTTACTAATATAAGCACGTCGCCTACTTTGGCATTACCAACGTTGTTGATTTTTATTGTTGGTACTATCGGCACTGATATAAATGCTGTAACTGAACATTTGGCGCTTTATAATTCAAGATTTCAATTTGCGTTTTAAAAAAAAGATATTAAACTACTAGGCCTCATCATTTTGATGGTCCCTTGACTGAGAATGCAGTTTACTAATTCTTTCAATGTTTTATACACTGCATTCAAATATTTTAGAACTAGATTTGCACTTAAGTTGAATGTCTCATTCAAATCAAAAACTATGTGGATGTGCATTGTGCATGGTGCATGTTTCATGACATTCTGGTAGTCTATAGTAGTAGTAGTAGTTCTGGTAATAATATAATAATCTGCCTTTAGAACCCATGAAGGGTTAGGGGCTAAATCATTATTTACTAGTTTCGCTAATTTTGTGGTTCTACTTTTTTTGAGATCCTTTCCTTACGGGAAGGTTTTTACTGTGCCAGTGGTAAGCTGTGCGACGAACACAGTGCCATCTATGAGATGTGCTAGGAGCGAAACTAAAGGAGTAGAATACCGGTAACAATGCCTTTCACCGGAAAGCCGTACGATGACGCTACATTCAACTTAACATGACTTGAACCAATTCAATCAGCTTTGTTTTTTTTACATCTGAAAGTGTTGCAAAATTATTCCGCTGGTGGGTCCGCCATTTGTGACGCATTTTTTTTATCACAACGTAATTTTGTTTTGAAAAAGCGCTGTAATTTTTTCAGGAAATTAAAACTTTGACCACAAGGTTCCATTCAAACAAACTTCTGCGTATTATCAGCGGTAGCGTCACCTCAAGCGATATCATAAATTTTGGAAGTGGACTTTCGGACTGCGTTACACTCTACCTTTTAAGAGGTTTTTGTTGTTTGTGTCTCATTTGAAAATCTGCAACAGCTATTTAAGTTTTTTATAACAAGTTCGATTTAACACATTTCGTAGAGGTATTTTCTGGTGTAGGACCTTGACTCTCTGTCAAGGGAATTATTTGTATATATGCCGAAGAAGAGTTTTTACCTTAAAAAATGAGAATTTATCGATACGTTCTATAAAGAATATTCGAGGATTTCGTAAACGAAGGTACTAAGCGAAACGGCATCGATTTCCGTAAAGATAAATGAAATGAAAGTGCAGAGGCGCCGAGTTTGACTTTCGAGTGGGGGGGGGGGGCAAGGGGCAAGACTACTTTTTGAGAATTCGATTAGGAAGTGATGTGTTTGTTCCTGTATTCTCAACATTGAGACTTGTAGCATTGTCCTGCGACCTATCTTTAGGCATTAATGACAAAAATAGGTATTAATTTCTTTAATCGCGAGCGAAGCGAGCGAAAAATTTTGTTTTTTATAAACGAGTAGCTTATACGGAGCTTCCTCCTTGAATATTCAAAGTAATATATGTGATTGATTCTTGTCGATAAAACAAGCGAATCTACAAATTGGTGAATTTCCTCTGTTGTTTCTTATGCTATTTCCTAGGCTCTGTGAAATCAACTTTGCTTTCCTGCTATATTGGCAAAAAGAATATTCAAATAGGTCAGCATACAAATTAGAAAGAGTAGTGTAATTCAATTTTATTATTAAAGTTATTAAATTTGTAGCGCCGCAGGCAAAAATTTTAAGAGTTGAAAACGTTTCTTAGTGTATTTTTTTGGTTAAAAAAAATTGTTAGCATAATAAAGATCATAATTTTTCCATTAGTATCTTTCAAACAAATTATACTAGAAAGTTATGAAACAACACTCTCTTTCAACTTAGAAAGTACTGAAATTAATTTCAATTTTTGTATTTGGTATTTTTGTGGCATCTAAAAAATTTGTTAGCAAAATTTACTAAGAAATATTTATTAAGCACACGATAGTGTCGCCGAAAGACTAAACGTCAATGTTATATGAACATTACGTTCACGTTCAGTTTTTCGGCAACACTATCGTGTGGTCAACAAATATTTCTTTGTTGGGTATTGTTATATATTTCTTAGCAAATTTTGCTAAAAACTTTTTTAGAAGCCACAAAAATTGAAATTAATTTAAGTACTTTCTAAGTAGGAAGTCAATGAGAGCGCTGGACTTACGTGCGAATATTGAGTCAGAAAAATTAAAGAAGTCGTTTCTAACATGCCCATAATCATATCGGTGATTTGTATAAGTCTGATTGTTGTAATAAAAAACTGGACAAGACAGATGTTTTGAGTAAGGTCCAAGCGCATAAAACGTTCTTGCACTTCTTAATGAAAATATTTTAACTAAGAGCCACGCAATTCAAGATATTCTAAATAATTGAGTTTATATTTCTTTAGTAAGAGGGTTGATTCTTCCCGTTTGAATAATTTGAAAATCAAGGGGGGGCTACGCCCCCATTGCCCCCACTAGTCGGCGCCACTGTGAAAGTGAAAGGTCTCTCAAAGAAACTTTGAAGAATTCCCGTCCGGGTAAGAGCAGGAAATTCTTATATTAATGCTAGCCTTCATGATTATTCAATCCTGGATCTGTTACGACTTCAATAGCTATTTAATATATTTCAATAGCTGATAATGTACAATACGCGCAAAAGTCCATTTAACTAAAATAAATTAGCGAGCCAATTTGGCTTAGCACACATAACGATGAAAAAGTACACTCCTTGTAACAACTAAATAATAATAACAGAATCGACCTCCAGTTTTGCTTATTAAAATCTTAAAATTTTATTTAAAATAAGGTTCACTCTAATTGAGTAAATATTTTCAGAGATGTGCGTCGCAAGGGGCAAGTTAAAAAGATGCTTTATATTTGAGCCTTAGTCTTATAATCTTATAAATTTTTGTCGTGTAAGACTTGCTACACCCCTTTATTACCGTGGGGGCATGATTATATTTCTTTTCTAATTCTTTGTGTTTATTTTCAGTAACAACCGATATCGAAATGAGAGAAAAGCAATACGGTAAGTTTGATAAACAAGCAATTCCATTTTTGTGCATTATAATTTTAGTCTTTTACTTTTTCTCATGCGAAAAAAACGTTTTCATAAACATAATTATGCTTAACTGAAAAAACGAGAGCAATAAACACCTAATGTGATTATAATTACTATCATAAGAGCCATAATAATATTCAGATCTTTTAAGTTAAGTTTTCTTGAAGATGAAATGTACACACTTTCGTGTACTCACTCATTCATTATAAATTCTTTGTAAACTTGACAATCAAATTGAAAATTTACATTGGAAGCAGTTTGATTTATTTTAACAATTGAGCATACGCTAATGGATCTTAAGGGCTAATATACAATTTGTGATTGCGACTTTTGCTCATATTAAACCAAAAAATTAAACACAAATTTATTTTATTTATCGAAACAATGATGAATGTTATGGTCTTTCAATTTTAATTAACACATTATCAACGTGAAAAGAATTCAACAAAATATCTAACAAAATGCATTTTATTCGCGCGAATGAAAAATTCGTCAAATGTTATATGAAAACCCATGCGTTTGTAGCGCCTGAGCTCTTCGCGAATTTTCGCAATCGCAGAATCTTTTTCAATTCGCATATTGCTTGGCGTACAGCTGTAAATGTTACATGATCATTAAATCCTCAGTCAGAATCAGAGCCTCTTATAACGGATTAAAAATTTGGGACACCAATGAAAAAATTAGGCCGATAATCCCCCCCGTTCAAAATCCCTTTAAGTGGCTCTGGTCAGAAATTTAATAACAGCCTTGGATGAAATCTCGGTTAAGACTTGCATTTTGGTTTTGAGATTCGCACGAATTATGCGTTACGCGTTTACCGCGAATATCGTTTTTGGACCCGTACGAAGTACAAAGGTCCTATACGTTTACTACAAACAATTTTATTGTAACATGGGGTAGATCGAGGTGGGAGGGGGGGATGCATCTATTATCGTCTAGAGATGACTAATCAGCAATAAAAAAAGTGTCCGTCTGTCCGTCCGTCCGTCTGTCAGTCCGCCGTCTCCACTTTTTTTTCCAAACGGCTCAATCGATCAGCCTAAACATTTTTTTCCCTGAAAGGTACATGCCTCCCATGATCCAAGTTCGAAGATGAGCAAAATCGATGTAGTGGTTCCGGAGATATGGTCGAGGAAGTGACCAAAAACATGGTTTTTCGAAGGTCGGTGAAGCTTTTTCGCAAATATTTCAGCAAGTATAGCACGGAAATTCCTCATTTTGGTGTCAAATGAAAGCATGTGATGTCACAAAACTGGAAAAAAAATTTGTGCGAATCGGTACAGAGGTCTGGGCACTAGGACTAATGGAATGGACGAAATTGGCATTCTTGGCCATATACGAAAACAGTTTTTCGTCTATATTTCCTTAACTATGCAATATGGAGATTTACTGTCAAAGGCAAAGTTGTAGAGAATTAAATTTAAGCGAACACGTGTTTCAGGGCTTTGGGGAGATATGGTCCAATCCTGGTATATGGCCACTTCCATAGTTGGGCAGGATGACCCAGATCTCCAGAACTATAAGTGTTAGAAAGTTGGTTCCAAAGGCGAAGTTATAGAGAATTAAATTTAAGCGAACACTTGTTTCAGGGCTTTGGGGAAATATGACCCAATCCTGGTATATAGCAACTTCCATAATTGGGCAGGATGACCCAGATCTCCAGAACTATGAGAGGTAGAAAGTTGCTTCCAAAGACAAAGTTGCAGACAATAAAATTTTAGATAACACGTGTTACTGGGTTTTAGGGAAAAACGACTTAGTCCTTGGATATAAGCTTTTCTAGATTTGAATGGTCTTTGACGTACTTCGGTAGGGCCTTTGACATTACCTTGGGTAATTTTTATGGATCTTTGAAATTCTTACAGTTATAAAAGAACAGAAAACGTTGGATTGTTTGCTATTGTATATTTAGGTACGTTCGAGTCACTTTGCCACATATATTCTGTTTGCCACATCTATTCTGATACGTACGGGTCTTTGGTTATGTTTGTTCAATATCTTCTGATACGAGATTCGGAATGATGTATGACTGGTATGTTTCGAATCATATCATATTCGGTTTCAATAGAACGATAGGACCTAAATAATAATGACGAAAATAATTTTAGAGGATATTACTTCCTTTAGTGTACTAACGAGCCGATTTTGGCTTCACGGAGGTTACAAATTTTACAACGTTTTGCTAGAAGGGATTTCTTGACTTGGAGTAGCACTTGCCAAGAGATGTTTTCATGCTATTGCATAGTAGGGACCTCAGGCCGAAAGGCAGCAGCCACAGTTTCTCTGGCTAGGGCTGTCCAAACCGGGGCGGGGGAACTCACTTAAAAAGTACCATATTTTCAAATAACGTTATAGTGCAATTTAGGCATCTATTTAAGGTAATAAACACTGCAAATTTCGAATCTTTTTTTTTAATTTCTTTATTGATCTTTCCAATAAATTTCTGTGTGGAGTACAATGCAAAAATCTCGTATCAGAAGATATTGAACAAAAACGATATTCGCCAGTTTCGTGCAGAGTCATTTTTAAACATCTCTTCAGCCGAAACCGAATTTTTGTTAGGAAATTTTCTTTCAAGATTTGCTCAGAATAGTTCAAGGGATCGAACGACACCATGGTTTCAAATTGGTCGAAGTTTTCGCGAATTCAATCTTAATTGATAATTGAGATAAAAAACACGAAGACATACAAAGAGAGAATCATAAGCTTGTACACCTTTTTTGTTTCTCTTTTCATGTATTCACTTGTATTTTGTGCATGTAAAACGCGGTTTTTCGGTGACTGAATTTTTCATCTTTACACTACGTTAAATAAACCGAAAATCGAGAACAATTGACAATAGATTTTAGACAAAGGAACGAGAAACACATTTTTTTCTTTTTTTAAATCATTCCTTAGGTCGTAACCATCGATTATAGCAAAGAAAAAAATTTAGAACTTTTAAATTAATTTTAAATCAGATTCAAAAATTCAAAATTTGATTTTTTTTGAGCTCTCGAAAACTGAAATGCATGCTGTGTGCTTGTCGTCAGTTTGTTGAATAAAATTTTGTTATGTTGGCACCTTTCGCTTATACACGTGCTTATGTTTACACCAGACTCTAAGCCAACGCACGTGGTTGTGTCAAAATTTCTTTTGTTCTCTCACTCGACCACGTGCGTTTGTTTACCGATATAAGCAGGTGCGTGTACCCACTTTGGCATTTCCAACGTTGTCATTTTTTATTGTTGGTACTATCGGCACTGATAAAAATGCTGTAACTGAACATTTGGCGCGTTATTTGTGAATCGAGATTTTATTTTGAGTTTTGTATATGTCGTAGAACCTCAGTTACCCTAAAAAATGATAATTTACCGATATAAAATAAAAGTAATGAAAAGGAAAGGTGCGCATACAATTTTTGCATGCTAACAGACGAAAACCAAAATTTGTTCGAAAAACGGCACCATGTTTCGAGTCTTCTGCATAAGAAACAAAGAATAACTACTAATTTTTCGTAACCAAAAGCTGACTGGTTGCGTAAGATGAGAAAAATTGCGAGTTGGATGGGTGAGATTTGAACGGGAAGAATTGGCATTTGTTATTTTCTGTGGTAAGCAAATTAATTTTGGGAATACTTTTCTAAACTGCACTAATATAGCGAATTTGTAACATCAGTATTAAAACGGAAGTAATTAACTAGGAATCTTCATCTCTCTTTTTCTTGTTAAAAACATTCTTTCTGCGAAACTGTATACATCGTGTAAATAAAATTGGAGGAGACGTAAAATATAAAGTTTATAGGCATTTGTTATATTATAAAATCATCGGTTGTTAACGGTGTGCTGTGTAAGTGGTGCATATTGAAAACTGAAAAAGTAAAAATTAAAGTTATTATATGAGACGAACTTTGGTCAGCTAGAGCTTATCTCGTAATTGGATTAATGAAAATTCGTGAGGTATTTAAACTTAAGTAAACTTTCATTCTAATATTGAAGTTATACATTTTGAAGTCTTTGTGATTTGTGGACGATTAACATTTAAGAAAAAGAAAGATGTATTTAATATAAAAATTATAAGAGTGCAGTTCAATTTTGATCGATTTGATCGCTGAGTATTTAATAAATGATTTGATAAAATTCAGCTGCTACGACGTTCTATTTATTTCACAATCTCTTCTATAATTGATTTAGAAATAGACCAATTACTTCAGGGTTTTTCAGCATACATTTTGCCTGTATATCTGGTCCAGAGTCTGGACCATATATTTGATAATGTAGACTTGTTTTCCGAAACCGGTCAGGTTCATAAAATAAATTAACATAATTATAAAAAGGATTGTCTAGTCTCATTTGAAGTTGTTTCTGAGATTGGAAACTATGCCGATTTACTGGAATTCGTTTTATTACCTGTGTCATCTGCGAACGTTAAGCATGTAATGGGTTCCATTTCATCATTAATACGATATCCATATTGTTTCCATATTTTCGTTACGGAGGACATTGGCGCTTCTTGTAAAATCCCACATCGAAAATAGATTTTCTTTGTTTTACCTTGTTTTGTTCGTATTTGTCTACAGTTGCCTTCAGCTAATTTCAGAGCCAATTCTTGTTCAATGTTGCATCATTTAACACTGTGGAGTAGGGGTGTCCAAAATTGTATGGGAAGATTATAATGTTGGAAAGCTTCAGGCACCAGGTTAAATATTACTCTACATGTATCCCTGAAGAAAAGTGTCCATGGATACAACTGAATCCAAGGTGATTTAGGGGTAGCTCAACCACGAAATGTGGAAAAAATCATGAAAATCGATGAAAATGCAAGATTTCATTAAGTTGGTCATATCTTAAGTATGATGAAAAGTCATGTTAAAGCAAGTTTGGTTAATTTCCTCCACTATGGTCCCGAGAAAACGTTTTTTTTTTTGGTCTATAGGTGTATCTAGGCGTTTTACCAATCGTGAGAATCCGACAATGATCATCTTGTTTCAATACTATTTTTCATTTGAATTTGCATGGAACTAATAGGTTTTGGTGTAAAACATGATATCTCCGTCGGGGGAGTCCCAGAAATTTCAATTAGTGGATAAAAACATGATTTTGAAGGGTCGGGGAAAATAATTTCGCTTATATCTATGCTAGGTGTCTCAAAGTTTTCACAACTTGAATTTTTTGGACACCCCTACTGTCGAGGAACGGGTTAGCTCAGTGGTAACGTACTGGCTTTCTACCAAGAATATTTGGGTTCAATCCTGGTGGAGACAAATTCTGTACAGGATTTTTCTTCAATGCATAGCATGAAAGTAACGTTCCTAGGCACACCCAGACTTCATAATTTGGGTAGTTGTGAATTTGGTGCCGCAACGAATCGCACATAGAAGAATGACAAATATGACGTCACCCATATTCGATGAATTCTGTGTACAAATATCTGAGTCTGACTTTGGACGGAGATATAATTAGCACCAGAAGAAATCCTAATGGTAAAATGCTAGCTGCCGTTAGGCGTGGTTCGGAATTCACGTTAAGCATGTGGTCCAAAAAATGCCTGCCGGTAAAACACATTGATGGGGCAAATCGGCATTCTAAGCCGTACTAGTTTTCGCCCTAGTACATCATAGATGGCACTAGGTTTGTGTGTAATTTACCACTGAAACAGTAAAACCGTCGGTAACGAAAGGAAATCTAAGAGAATCCATGTGAAAAATTATATCTGTTTATAACCTCTTTGGTCACAGACGGATGGAAATTAGACAAATAAGCGACCCTATGTGTTTCGGACGGCGCAGAGACGATACTTTATTATTATTATTATTATTATGTATACTTTATTTCGTAAAGAGCTCCAAGAGCCCACTGACTACTTACAATTAATTGAAAAATTAGAAAAGAAACATAGCCAAAGACCCGTACGTATCAGAATAGATGTGGCAAATAAATATAGAAATGAACAAACAATGTTCTCTTATATAACTACGAGTTGGATCCCGTAGCCCGCTAGGGGGCACCCCCTATTCACTTTTTTTAATAACATTGGGTCGGTGGAGCATAAAGCTGTGATGTTATAGACAGATATAATTTTTTTATACCAGGGGCCTGCGGCGCTTTCCCTAATTACTAAATTTCTAAGTTCAGTATTTGTTTAATTTAATGTCGCGTTATTAACATACTAAATTACAATAAGAAAATGAAAAACCAACATTACAACAACAGTTTCAAAGTACGAGTATGTAATGTACTATACCGCGTCTAATTTTTCGTCGATATCTGGTATGGTGCCAGGGCTGGACGCTGCATTTCAGCGCTGTGATGTTGTTAAATTAAATGCCATCAACACTTGTTACTTCTGTGTGTGGTATTCGAGTAACCTACACTGTACTATTTCCGTTGCGCAGAGTAAAATGTACAGCACAAATTTTGCTCACGATCGATGTAAAGTTCGTAAGTAATTTTTTGTGCGTTAACTATACACAAATTATTCCTCCTGTAGAATGTTATGCCAACGTGCAAAAGTAACGAAATTTTTATGTAGACGACCACAGACACACGGTGGTCACAGGGTTGTATTTAAGTTTTTTCCATAATCTTCCTTAATATTTTTTGGTATACTTTTGTGAGTATTGCGTAATCCTGGTAATCGTAAAAATGTTGAATCGACTTAATTTTGGCGCTATTTTGATTTTAAAACGCCTTAACCAATACACCCGTGAGGTGTTCAAGAAGAAGATCACAATAATTTAAAAGAACAAAAGATTTTTAATCTTACCTTATTCATGCTTCTTTATGAGTTGTTTTTTCTTTTTCCCGGGGCAAGGTCATGGGAGAGTTTGAGTTTCTTTTATAAAACACTGTGCAGATTCGGTTGTTTCTTTTCCATTTTGACATTTTCCTCAATGATGGGTTTATTGGTTAATACATTTTTTTGTGTATGCTGTAATTAGTTACTGCTGTAGGATAACTCATTCTATTGTTGTTTTTGATGAAGCGTAGTGAATATAATCAAGTTATTACTTTTATACCCCGTATTTTCTTACAGTTAAATACATACGGAAGTAACTTAAAATTTAAAAAAAATTTGCTGAGAAAGTTGAATGTTTCTTGTCTTCTTTTTTTCGAAAAGGGTGTAGGTATTTTAGAAGTTGGAAAGTTACTTCAAAACGCAAAGTTACAGAGAATTGTGTATTGTTGCACATGCAATAGCATTGTGTCTTATCCGCAAAACTCATTATATACAACTAATGTCATTATCACCGTTTTAGTACCAAAATTATAGTCGAAACGGTTGAAACCGTCGAATGTTCGAATGATGTGAACAGATGTTCGAAAATATGACAGTCAACATGTGTACTTTCGTTTTGATCTCTTCTTCAAACAAATTCAAGAAAAAAATTACATTTTAGTTGTTTTGTTGTGGTTTTTTGTTTGATGGTGGGTAAATATACATGTATTGACAACTTCTTTCCATATGGAACAGCGAATAAAATACCATAAGTTCCATGCTGTGAAAATAATTCATTAATTCGAGATCAATTTTGTGAACTCGGGAACTCACTCGTGAATTTTCGAGCAATTCGGCTCGGATGTGCAAACTCTACCCTTGTCAAAAACAGTTTCCAAAGCTTGTTGCTCGAAAAGGCACTCGTAAGTTCCGCTCATATCACAAAATTGATCCCTCAAGTAATGAAATACTTTCACTGCATAGAACGTAATCTACTATTAATAGTGTTGATGTGTCGTATCACACCACACGCACATTATACAGAGATGAACGTTTTAGGACGCATGGCATTAATTGTTTAGTCCGATTTATCCGTCTAGCCACTGGAATTTATCTCTCTAGCCGGATTAGTGCGGACGGTAATTACTCATTTATCGTTAAGAATACAATCAAAGAAAAGACAGTAAATATCGACTTGCCAGCACGTATACAATAAAATTTGTTTTCCAGAACAACTAATTTCAATGAAACAAAACATAAAAAAGCTAGTGCAAGAAGTACATTGATCGCATAAGAATTAAATAGAGTACTTTCGTATAGAAAAAACAAGAATATATTAATATGACATAAAATTATCTTAATTACACACTGTGGCACAACATTATATGTTTTTATTTCTTAATTAACAATTATCAATCACTGTAGTGTATCCGTGCAATTTATATTTGAATGGCAACGACTTTAGCATTCGACAATATTCATGTATGTTACCTAAATGATGAACTGCTACTCTCGCGTGCACTTAGTCTTTATACATTATTTCACCACTATACAATGTTTAAGTAAATGCTTCAATTGTTTTGTTAATTTTAAAACACATCTTTTACGCTCGTAACAGTTAACAAGGAATCATACACAAATGATAAAGTCAATTTAATTGTTAAAATTATGTAAATCACAGAAGTTTACAAAGAGCAGCTTGTTATTATTTATTGTTTTAATCTGTTATAAACTATTGATTTTGCATGGTAGATCATGTTTTATTAATTTGTGCATGTTCATGATCAGTACTTAATCGGTCGCTCTGTCGCTAATTCTTATAAGAATTTTTGTTCTTATGTGCTTTTTATCTTAACGCCTAATATTATTGCTTTTGATGAATTCTTCCATCAGTTGAAAACGTCTCGTTTTGAAACTAAATTATTTTATCACATTCGAGCCTATAATAAGCCAATTATTGCACTAATAATGGGTCTATAATCGGCCTATTATAGTCAACTTTCTTGTTAAATGTAATGACGCTATTATAACCCAGTTCTTTAATGACGCCCCTTGAAATTTCACCCCACCTCGACTATAATTACGCAATTATTCCCCTTGTATTATAATAATACTATTACTCGCGATAAATAATTTTGACAGTTATACTCATACACGATGTATGGGAGAACCAGAATTTGTATATTACCCGTGTAAACGTTTTCAGTTTCTGAATGCAGTCCTGGCCTAACAATTTTGCTTCTTCTGATTCAATATAATTGTTATCGTTGGTTGCTGAGTTGCTTAACTTCAACGACTTAAACTATTTATTTGCATGCCTTTCACCTTATTTTTTTTTTTATTTAAGGAAAACGAAAATTAAGGGAAAATGGCCGTCAACTTTTATTTTGGTGTTTTGTTTTGATTTGTTTTGGCAAGTTACATTGTTCATACTGCTCCTTAATCTCTTTAATTTTTGCCAATTTTATGACTTCCAACTATGAATTTATCTGTGTGAATACTTAAGTAGCCACCTGCTGGTTCAGAATTTTATTTCGGAAATATGAATTTGACGATTGTATATTTTCGCAAAAAATATCTTAGCACCCGACCGTAATATCTTATTATCTTATAAAAATTTTTTTGCTCGCTCCGAACGCGTGCCTACATAATTACTTTATCCAAAATACGCTTTCATTGCATAAATTTATATAGCAGTTAAGTTACAATCGGCGTCAACGTAAAAGCTGTAAAATACTAGCTTCTTTTACAATGTATTTTATGAGCAAAACAGCTGGTATTTCACAGCTAGGAATTTCAGTAACGCTGATTTTACTATAATTGAGTTTTTTTTTTTTTTGAGCACTATGGAACTTTCAAATATCATTTTTAAGGAAAGGTTTCCGCCTTATTGTTCCACACAAACCGATAAAATTATATAACTGAACAGAAACACAGGACAAACAATTACTTTTAACGATTAAATGGATAAAATGGATAAATGGATAAATGGATAAAATTTGAGATTAACAGTTTGGTTTATCACCTCCTGTAGATGGGTTCATAGATCCCGAAAACGTTCGAGATAATTTTTAATCGTTAAAAGTAATTGTTTGTCCAGTGTTTCTGTTCAGTTATATAATTTTATCGGTTTGTGTGGAACAATAAGGCGGAAACCTTTCCTTAAAAATGATAGCTGATTTCACTATTCTCAAATTTCTTTAACAAAGTCATCTGTTGAAAAATGTAGTAGATTATTTTGATTTGGAACGACATTCGAATTTAAATCATAATAACTTAAGCGTCTATACAAACAACGACGAAATTTGAATTGGAACGTTTGAAGTAGTCAAGTTTGAATGTATTATAAGGGATAAGCATTTTCGGTCGCTAGGTTATGTGGTATTATGGGCGCGCGGTAGCGATGCGCCCTTGGTGCAAGTCCCCATGCAATCAAAAAATTAAGAAAAATTGTTTTCGTAGACGGTGGAACCTTATATACTATACAGCTAAGTTTTGACTTTTTTCCCTTGTGTCGTACCCCCCTGAGACCTACTTTTCCGAATTCTACGTAAAATTTTGATTGAAATCGACATTTTACTCATTGAAATCGGTCCAGTGATCCGAAGATATGACCTTTAGAAAATCGTCATTTTCCATACAAAATGTGCTATTTCATAGAAATCAAAGTTAATGGAAACATCCTATGTTAGTTAGTGGGTTAGTTAGTTCTAGAGCCATTTGTATGAAAACCGACTTTTTCGGCTCTTGCTCGAAAACGGCTCGATAACTTTTCTTGAAATTTTGAGGATCATTCTACGCCATATGCGATTTAAAAAAAGGCGGGGGGGGGTGTACCGCCCTCGTCCGGGTGCCAGGGTTCTTAGAAGGCGCCATATAAAGCCCAAATAAAAGAATGTTTTGTATTCGCCGGAACTTTTTTTCGACGGAAATTTTTTTCGCCGGAAATTTTTTGCGCTGAAAGTTTTTTTTCGCTGCAAATTTTTTTTCGATGAAATTTTTTTTCGCCGAAATTTTTATTCGCTGACACTTGTGTGTCATGGAAATTTGGTGCTCGAAATTTTTTTTGCGCTGAAAATTTTTTTAGCCGGGAAATTTTTTTCTGCCAGAAATTTTTTTTCGCCGGAGTTTTGGTTTTCGCCGGAATTTTTTTTCGCCGGAAATTTTTTTCGCTGCAAATTTAGTTTCGCTGAAAATTTTTTTCGTCGGAAATTTTTTCTTTTCTTTTCTCTTTTCTTCCAAAACTACTGATATCACAACAAAAACCCTTCTTAAAAGTGAAACGTGACGCAAGTCCTCGTCTCTTCTTTCAAAACAACTGATATTGGGTGACGCTTACAGCTTCGGAACGCAAAAAATTCTTTTGAAATATTTTCATTTTTGATTAAAGAAATGCGTCACAAAGGCCGGGGGATGCGGGAATCGTTAATAATTTTCATTTTTTGTTAATATTATCAACCTGCGACGAAAGCACATATGAGCAAGTTGTAAATGTAACCTGTGTTTTTTTTTTTTTTTTGTTAAAGTATAATTTTCTAAACATCAGACACTTTATTAAAAGTCATAAAATTCGAAGGATTTTTTAAAAAGATATTGTCGCTTTCTGTGCCTAACATGAGATTCGGCTTACATTCAGCTGATGTGGTCATATTTATAGTTGAACTTGTTTTTCGTTGTTAAAATAACAAAACTGAGTATTATGAAATGTGAAGATTTCCATGAAAATATTAAAGAAAGCAACTTTCATGCATATTACCATTTTTCTTGGGTATAGTTATTATCTTTGGACCTCTATCGGCCCACTATACTGTAGTAGTGAGCTAAGTTTCAATTAAAGTAGTTGTTGGGTAATCTAAAATACAAAATTAACCGAGAACTGTAGAAATGAAAAAGATTTTTGCTAACGTTTGATGAATATTCATGAAAATTTTGTCAAATGTGAAATCTGGCTACTTTCAAACGGCCCATTTTCTCGATCTATGTGACCTACGTCAGAAGCGACTTCTGATTTGGAAAGAGCATACCCAAATTGTTCTAGAGATGACTTAGATGCGACTTTTTGAGCTATATTGTGGACGCATTGTAACGACTTCTATGTAAATTACCGGATTTTTGCGTATTTTTAGCATGTTTTGACCTCCCCTGGCTCTCTATAGACGAGATGTGACCAAATTTAAGTTGAAATTACTTTTTTATGACGATTCACAGCAGTCACATATTGGTTTTTTCCACAGATGTGACTGATGCGAATCGCACATTCTCTGACACCGTCGCTTGTGGATGACCACTTAGGTCACATCTTGGCACATTTTCACCTACAGAATTGAGATGTGACTCATTATTGGACGTAAGTATCATAGAAACTGAGAATGTGCCTTCAAAAATTTCACATTTCACATTTTTTCATATAATCTGTGGAAAAAATGTGAATCTCATTTTTTCACATCTTCATATTTTCCGGGTAATTTTGTTTTTTGGATCATATAAAAGAAATTTCATCTTAAATGTGGTCACATCTCGTCTATAGAGAGCCAGGGGAGGTCAAAATATTCATCAAATGTTAGCAAAAATCTTTTTCATTTCCACAGTTCTCGGGTAATTTTGTATTATAGGTTACCCAACAACTACTTTAATTGAAACTTAGCTCACTACTAGAGTGTCGAGAGTCGATAGAGTCGATAGAGGTCAAAAGATAATAACTATACCCACGGGTTACATTTACAACTTGCTCATATGTGTTTTCGTCGCAGATTGATAATATTAACAAAAAATGAAAATTATTAACGATTCCCGCATCTCCCAGCAATCTTTCGGACAATAAGCTTCAGCCTACCCATTTATTTACTTTTCTCGTTTTTTACCTGCATGACTCTGATTTAGCGAATCTGACTTCAAATGTTATTCGATAATATCTCTAATTCTCGGCAATACGACTCTCGGAAGCATCTTACCTCCACCATGAAATAGGGCACTTCTTTCGTTTCACCATTTCTTACAAAATAAAGCTTCCTTTAGGTGAAGTTCAACTGGCAAAGATTGTTGACTGTAGTCATTTTTGGATTCGTTTACTTTCCGATAAAAGTTCCGAGTTTCCTTCCTATCGCCAAACTTTCCAATTTCGATCAAAACGTTCCTATCCTGCAGCCGCTTTTTGTTTCGGAACAGTTTTCGAGCAAAATTTCTTTTCGAACGATACTCTGCCTGGCCTGCTCGAGTGTATCGACTCAGAGATTTTCTCGTAAAATAGCCACTTCGTTTCGTTGTTTCTTTCTTCCGTGGATGCGTAAGCGTTAATAATAGAATAGTATAAAAAGTTTCCTTTAATCCGTACAGAGCACAATCGCTCGTCAACAGGATTGAAACCAATTACCGTGCTTCTAGCTCTGCCGAAAACCATGAAACCTGTTTCATATTATTTTGGACTGTCGTTACTCTTCCCACTGTAGGAGAACTAATAGTCGCTACTAGTCATGGTGTCCTTTCCAGGCCATCTCGTTTCTTGCACTGCTGTTATGTAAATTTTTGCCGCTCTTAGCACACTCGTGAGAGATCTCAATCCTCCTGGCCGCAACAAAAATCTTACATTTCATGTTCCTAATTTTAAATCGTTGTCCTGTTTCCGTTGCTTGAGTCGTTTCCGTTTATCCTGTCCGATCCGAGGCTGTGTTGTTGAGTTCATAATCGGTATCCATTTTTTACGGTGTTTGGAGATTAAACAAACGCTTAACCTACTTCCGTTTCCCCCATAACCCTGAGGGAAATCATCAAGTAGCATTCTTAAGTTTAGCACAAAACTCCGAAGAGAATTGAGGTCCCAGGAATTAAGACGTGGACGTAACAAGAGCACTTGATAGTTAGACAGTTGCACGCCTGACACATGACCGGACTACCACATTTCGTTCATATGCAATCAAGCGCTACCCTATCTAACTACCCAATCCTCATGTGGAAAAAATACTAAAAGAATATTTCGAAGTTAACGATAACACGTATTTTTGTGAAATGTCAAGCGTCAAATGACGTTTGATAAGTAGAAATTATTTTTGCTTTTAGTACATTCACCATCTTTTAATTTTACTACTTTATTTGAATAGCTAGTTTCATTGTTTACAGAACAGGTTTTATATGTAAGTTTTCGCAAATATGCGAAACGTTTGAAATCCATTAAGGTAGTAAAATTAAAAGAAAATGAATGTATATTTCCTACAATATTTGGATTTGAATTCGGACATTTTTTGCGAACAGTTAGGGCACGTAGTTACCAAAAAAGGAAATTATGGGTTGATGAACAAAATGCAGCAGTATCTGGGTCGGCCACAGTATACGATGTATGTGAAAAGGGAAGCTTGTAAAACAGACCACAAATTAGAACGCTAGTTAAGGAAGACCGGGCGAAGAAGAAGAAGTTAGGGTGGTAGTGGGAAGAAATCGGGCAGGGGCTACAGGTAAGGGTGAACAAGTCTATCTTAAACACCGATCAACCAATATATTCCACATATTATTTTTTGTGACGAAGGAATTTATCAGTTGCTGTATATGCATACACGCCGACTTCTAAGGGCAGCAGGCGCGGCCTCCCCCACGGACAAATTCGCGAACGCCCCCACGGGTAACCCAACACTAAGAAACCACTTGAAATTTAATAACTTGCAGTGTCATATTTCCGATGAACATCTAATTCATGTGTCAAAATAAAACAGAATTTAATGCTTTCATTTTCAAAATTTTCGCCATCGGCGCTACAAGGAATTTATTTTCAAAGTAGAAATTTTGCATACAAACAGTTTTCCCTTAAGGGCAAGGTACAGTAAAACCTCTCTATGACGAATCTATAGGTAATGCCAAATTTTAAAACTAGTCCCCCTCTGCACATTAATGAGGAACTTAATTTCTTTTTTAAGAAATGTTTGCCAACAACAGTTTGATGAAAACACTATTCTAATTTGAAAAATATAACAATTTTTTCTGAATTTTTAAAATAGAAGAAACAAGAGAACCGGATTCACCAGAATTCTCCGAAACAATGTCTTTATATCCAACAGTAGGTAAGTAAGGTAAGATAAGGAATTCGGCGCTCATATAAGTTGAAAACTTTATACCAAAAGAAACCAGCAAAGTAAACAATCATTTGATAATGTTATCGAAGAATGTATTTTTGTCCAAAATCAAAAATAACTCATCTACTCATGACACATTCTATGAATAAATTTTTTTAATTCAACCTAAAATATAAGGTTGGTATATTTGACTTTGAAAGAAATAATAAAAAATTATTCATAAATTGATAAAGAGTAATTTTATTGCATTTGCTAGTGTGTCGATTCCTGTTAAGAATATATAGAACGATAATAGTAATTAAAACATTTCGTGTTGAAACGCATGACTAATAAAAATGGAAGCACACCTAAAGATTTTACTTTTTATTTAAGTTAAAAGAAAGTTTGCTTTCGGAGACAATTTTTAGACGGCAAGGATGACCTTATGAAGTAGCTAAGTAATTTCTCACAACTTTTTTTTTTTAATTTCCTTCATCTACCGCTTGCATGTAATATTTACACATGCATAAAATGTTTTATGCTATATAATTTTATGGTCTAAATTATAACCAAACAATTGCTAACTTGTCTCGAATAGTAATTAAAAATTGTTTGTTATGGTCAACTAATTATGAGCAAATATTTATTGTTAATTAATTGAATCAAGATTATCTGCTGGTTAATACATACCTACCTATTAAGCGAATTTACTTTTTGCTGTATATGTTTATTTCTGTATATGTATAACAAAAGTATCTTAATGAGAGGATGAATTTTTAGACGAAGAACGAAGTTCTTCAAAAAGGACTCATTGCGTTTACGAACACGTTTCTAACCAGTCGATTTGAAGGGGGAGTACGGGGAAAGCTTCCATCATGGTCCTTTGATGCTGTTCAGGATTGTCCAATCTGAACTTCCAAGAAATATAAATGAAACGAGTTAAAATCAAATGTGTGAACTTTATTGCATAACGAATGACTTTAAGATAAACTGCTCTGACCATTAATCGAGATGTGCATATATAGTTGACGCACGGAGAACTAGTTTTCATTGCCAATTATGCAATAGTAGATTACAGTGGCGGGTGTGGAAGTAAGTCATTACATGAGCGATCAATTTTGTGAAATGAGCCAAACTCAAGAGGGTGTTTTTAAGCAAAAACCTTTGAAAACTGTTTTTTGACGAGTGTAGAGTTTTTATCCCGAGCCAAAGGCGAGTCAAAAAACAGTTTTTAAAGCGAATGGGTAATACACGAATGGGTTTGCGAGTGTCACGAAATGATCCAGAATGGGTGACTTACTAAGCACCCCCCACTGTATACTGTTTTAATCGGTGTCCCATCCGAAAACGCGTCATGCACAGAAGTTTCCGGTGGGGGGCCATAACATACATGTAATGAATAATTTCCGTGAGGGGCACATATACATTTAATGACAAGTTTCGGTGGGACAAAAAACTATTTTTCCCTGAAACAAAGTGTGATATCGTCAGAACATAATGTGTCGATTTAATATGTGCATTGATATGTTTGAAAAAATTGATACATTAGGGTCTCCCATACAAAACGACATGTTTTCCACACAAATTAGTTTTGTGCTGCGTGTACGTGGCAGAATAAAACTTATGAATGGTAACATTTAATAGCACAAAATTTTCGCTATTGAACGTTGCAGCACAAAAACTTGATTGTGCCAACGACATTCACCTCAAAATTTAGTTTGTTTAGAAAATTTTTTTACATTTTTTTAAAATTTTTTTAGAAATTTCGGGGATTTCGTCAATATTTGAAACGATTTTTACACCGTTGCTTCGGTCGAGTTTTTCAATATTGCCATTTCCAACTCAATTTAATGTAGGCGTAATTGCGAGAGGCAAACATTTACTTAGATAGATTTTTTTGCTACGTCAATTCTGTTTGCCACTTCTATTCTGATGCGTACGGGTTCGAAATTTTCAATACTACGACTGGAAAATTTAAATGTTTTAAGCCAAAAGAAAGATTTTAACTGAACTTAAATATTTAATGGAAATAAATCTTATCTCTGAAAAAGAATCGTGCAAACATACTTGAATGAACACACCACTTCGAAAAAGTTGTTATCTACGTGTTCTGAATTATGGCATTGAGGTTAATATTTTCATAAGTGTTTCATGTTTGAAATTTAGTATACACACATATATTTTCATTCTAAAAAATTGATGAAAAGGCTAGGAAACTTTGAACGGCCCAAATTCGACATGTAAGAGTGAATTTGCCAAAACTCCGCACAGTCATGATCCAACGTGTCGCAGAATTTCGATCTCTGTAGTTTATTTGATTCTTCACTCCAATAGAATACTTTCGTAGAAGAACAGTTTTTAGACCCGTACGAAGTACGTAGGTCTGATGCGTTTACTACCACGTTTGTTACATTGCGAATTCGAACCCGGGAGTAAGGGGGAACCTTTTTTTGTTGCCTCCAGATGACAAATCAGCGAAAAAAACAATGTCCGTCTGTCGGTCCGTCTGTCGGTCTGTCTGTCGGTCTGTCCGTCAACACGATAACTTGAGTAAATCTTGACCGATTTTCAAAAACTTTTTTTTTTCCTGAAAGGTAGTCGAAAAATATTTTATGGGATTGAATCTGGGCACTGTCGGGTGTCGGTCCAAGGGCCGTTTAAGTGGTTCTTGGTCTTTTGCACATAACTCGAATAAATCTCTTCTGATTTTCATAATTTTTTTTTTTGTTTGAAAGATCTGGGCATGGCCGACAATTTATGGAAGATTTTTTTTTATTTGAGTCCTTGGACTTAGCTAGGGCACTAAAAACGAGTCTCTGCTAGGGCTCTATGTGTTTTTTGTACATAACTCGAGTAAATCTCTTCCGATTTTCAAAAACTTTTTTTTGTTTAAAAGATCTCGGCACGGCCGACAATTTATAGAAGAATTTTTGCCTGTGCTTAGGGCTCAAGTGGACCTGATGTCGGTCATAAGGTCGGCCCTAACATAAAAAAATGTTTTTTGCTATGTTGCAGAGGAAATTGAGGGAAACATTTTTGTCTATGGAAGTATGTATCCGAGGCCTCTATTTAAGTACTAAGGTCGGTCCTAACCCAAAAAATAGTTTTTTGCTATGTCATCATCATCATCATCATCATCAAACTTTATAGACCATTATTACCCTCCGGTGTGAGGTCTTTATGTCACAACCCCAGAATGGTGAACTATCGTCCTCCATGCCCTTCTATCGCCTGCCAAGGAGATGGTTTGTTCGCCCAGAGAAAGTTGCCTAACTTCTAAATCTGATTTAATTGAATCTATAAACCTTCTCCTTGGTCTACCCCTTGGCCTAACACCCGGGACCTGTGCACCCAAGATCCTTTTCGGTAACCTGTTATTACCCATCCTTTGAACGTGCCCAAACCAACTTAGACGACTGGCCCTTGCTTCCTCTTCCACTGACGCAATCCCTAAGTTTTCCCTAATGTCGTCGTTCCTGATATGATTATCCCACTGCTCCCTCCTATTAACTTTCGCTATATTCCTAAGAACCCTCATATCAGAAACCTCCAGGTCATGCACTAGCTATCCGCAATCCACCCAACTCTCACTACCATACAGAATCGTCGGCCGGAATATTGACCTGTGAATAGCTAA
>CM055403.1:91466673-91549829 GCA_029228625.1 Pseudolycoriella hygida
TTCGGAGAATTTTTTTACACCGTTACTTCGTACGGGTTTTTCAAAATTGCCCTACGGGCAATTTCCAATACAGTCTAATGTGAACGCAACATTTACTTAAATATGTTCCAGTCTTTTCGTAACATCAACTCTGTTTGCCGCATCATTCTGATACGTACGGGTCCCTTCTATGTTTTTTTAATAGTTCATTACGTATGTGCTTCCAAATTAGTTGTTTTGACTCGTAGGGAGGTTGCTGCATGAGCCGAAGGCGAACGCTGTAATCTTACGAGTCAAAACAACTATTTGGAAGCCTTTACGTACACGCAAAGAAAAGTTATAATTGCGGCATTTATAACGACACTCCAATATAATTTGTAATCGTATGAACTGTACAATTAAAAATTATATTCGCTGTCAATATAGAATTGTAACGTCTGGCATATTGACTGAAATTATAATCTGTATTGGGTGGAATTATAATTGTGATCACCGTGAACATCGTTCTCTTTTTTCATGTTAGTGGTGAATAAGTGAGAAATATGCTTGTTTCTTACCAATACAATTTCACTCTTATATTCCCTACCAGTGTAAAATTCTGCGTAATAATTATAAAATTCTGCGTAATGAGTATAACCTAATCACTGTGAATATAATAATGAAGTTAGATTCACTACAATTGTAATTATAATTGATAACCCTTACTTACGATTTTGCATTCCCAGCAAAGATAAGTACGTTACGCTCAAGTATAAATAAAAACATTAAAAATGCTGCAATCGTATCTTTTCTTTGCGTGTACAATATTTTACATGTTGATGCTCGGTAAATGCGTTTTCCGAGTCGCTTGCAACGAGGTAATGGCGCATTTACCGAGTAGAAACATGTAAAAAAAATTATTTTGTAGTTTTGAACTCTCTGAAAAATGGTCTGGACAGAGGTCAAAAAATCGTTTTTGATGAATATCTCGGGCAGGACCAAATCGATTCCAGGCAAATTATATACGATTAAGTAGTCCAACGATACAAAGTTTTTTGGCAGTGACAACACTCCTGACAAGTGCAAGTAGTTGGCTACAGAAGTCAAAAATGGTCATTTTCAGAGAGTCGTGGAAGGGATGGTATAGACTTTTTCTCAAACCAAAGCGGGAGACTGTAGTAATTGGTCTTAGTTTCCAAATTTTTGAAGAAATTAAAAAGATGTACTTTTTTGTATCTTTAACTTTGCGTACCTCCTCAAATGAATAAAAAACTTAACCCAAATGAAAAGGGAGTTTCTAATTGTGTGAAAAATTTTAGAAAAAGAAAAATGTTTGGAAGTGCAAATTGGTTTGGAATTCCAAATTGTTCGTGGAAAACTCATATTCGAGGTAGCCTTTTTGGTTCAAAGTGTAACATACTCGTCTAGAAAATTCACTAAATATGCTAGTTACCCTACTAGACGCCTAGTCTTTCCAATAAAGACATAATTGGAATTGACTTGGAAACCATATTTTCAACGTCAACGTCATAGAGGTCAACTCTGTGCAG
Source organism: Pseudolycoriella hygida (assembly GCA_029228625.1). Classification (NCBI taxonomy): domain Eukaryota; kingdom Metazoa; phylum Arthropoda; class Insecta; order Diptera; family Sciaridae; genus Pseudolycoriella; species Pseudolycoriella hygida. Next base: position 91,468,182 of record CM055403.1, read on the forward strand.
ACCATTTTACAGAGAGTTGAAAACTACAAATAAATTTTTTAAAAAAACTTTTCTTCTACGAAAATGAGTGAAGAGTCGAATAAGCCATAGAGATCGAACTTCCGCGACACGTTGGATTCGTGTTTCATAAAAGCCGTGCGAAGTTTTGGCAAATTCACTCGTAAGACAAATTGTTGAAGTAACAATTTCAAAAATTGAGAATGTAGGGACCTGGATTAAAACTTTCACTACAGCACATCCAAAATGAAACTGATACGAAACATACAAATCTTTTGCTTAAAACGCAGGAACTGTACATTTCCTATGAAATTCATTTTGAGCTCGCTGTAAGGGAGGTATGGTGAAACGAAAATTAAATGCCTTTTTTATTCTGTCCTGGTGAGAATTATAATTGAATGGAATTGAAATTATTAATTTGTAACTTAGTTTATTCCCTTGACAGAAAGTCAGGGTCTATAACGCCAGAAAATCACTCAAAAATGTCTGTAATAAAAAGCTCACTCTATTATTGAAATGTTCACGAAAACGTTAAATACATGAAAATGTATGTAATTATTTATCACAACAAAAACCCTTTTAAAAGGGAAATGTGATGCAAGTCCTTGTCCCTTCTTTCAAAACAACTGATATCAATTTGGGTGACGCTGAACGCTTCGAAACGCAAAAAAAAACTTTCAAAATATTTTCACATTTCCCTTTTAAAAGGGTTTTTGTTGTGATATCAGTAGTTTTGGAAGCAATTGAAACCGATTAACCTAAAAATATCAAAAAAACCTGATGGAAGTTGAAAAGTGCTAGAGAAATCCACAAAAATCTTTAATAATATCTTAAACCTAGGAAGCTCCATTACATGACCTGACTCATGTCGAGAATAACGCAAAAATATCAAGAAACCTGATGGAAGTTGAAAAGTGCTAGAGAAATCCACAAAAATCCTTAATAATCTCTTAAACCTAGGAAGCTCCATTACATGACCTGACTCATGTCGAGAATAACCCAAAAATATCAAGAAACCTGATGGAAGTTGAAAAGTGCTAGAGAAATCCACAAAAATCTTTAATACTCCCTTAAACCTAGGAAGCTCCATTGCATGACCTGACTGATATCGAGAATAACCGAAAAATATATATATATACCCAACCGTGTCACTCACCATACACATTATTTTATATGGGATTTGCATGGGAGCTTCCAGGAGCCCGAGCGTCCAAACGAGGCCGGTGACCCCATTTTTTTAAAAATCTTGGATTTCGTAGAATGCCCATCCGAAGGTCCCTGCAAAATTTAAAGAAGATCTGACCGCCATTTTTCGAGAAATCGCCAAAAAAGTAATTTTTCATACAAATGGCTCTGGAACTACTAACTAACTAACTAACGAACTAACTAACTAACTAACGTAGTATATGATAAATATAATTCATTTTCTTCGGCTTTTAGTATGGAAAATGACGATTTCCTAAAGGTCATATCTTCGAATCCACTGGACCGATTTTAATGAGTAAAATGCCGATTTCAATCAAAATCTTACGTGGAATCCGATAAACTAAGTCTTAGGGGATACGACGCGACATAAGGAAAAAAAGTCAAAATTTAGCTGTATATATGGTTCCGCAGTCTACGATAAAAAATTTCTGATTTTTTTGGTCGTATGGGGACTTGCGTCACGGGCGCAATGCTACCGCGCGCCCATGATTATTTGCTACCACGATAACTTGAATAAATCTTAACGGATTTCTGTTAGGTTTGTTTTGTTCGATCAAGAATACGATTCCTTAGGTTAGGTTCGTAGATGTGCTGTACCGATACAATGATCTTGGAGATATTCTGTTATTTTGAAACGATAACCTGAGTAGATCTTTACTGATTTCTACAAGGCTTGTTTTGTTCGATGAAGAATACAATTTCTGAGGTTATGTTTGTAGGTGGGGTGTATCGGTCCAATGATTTTGGAGATATCCCGAAAAGAATTTTTGTCTGTTATTTCGATACCTCGATAACTTGAATAAATCTTAATGGATTTCTACAAGGTTTGTTTTGTTCGATGAAGAATGCAATTTCTGAGGTTACGTTCGTAGATGGGATCGGATTATGATTCTGAACCACAGTTGAACAAAAAACACGTTCTTTTAGGCATTTAACCTAAAAGTCTATGAGTTCATGTTTGCCTTTGAATTGCGCCTAAGAAACATATTCAATTTTTCCAATTATCTGTCAATCGGATCCAATGCTAATTTTCAGCTAATGACTATAAAAATATATGTTTTTGAATGGTTTTGACAGATTTGTTTGGACTGTCAAAAAGTTAAGAAATTACTTTCTTAGGGGGCCATTATATTGAGCGCGATGCGAATCGCATAGCGTAAGGTTTGTGTGAAAGCTCAACTTGACAGAACAAAAATTTTTTTTGTTTAGTTGAGCTTTCAAACAGACCTTACGCGATGAGAATCGCATCGCGCTCAATATAATGACCCCTTTAAACTTGTACTTGTTTCACACATTTATTGGAGTAAAAAATTTGAGTTTTTGTGTAAAAAATCTTTATGTTGTGCACAAATTTTTATTTTTGAGCGTATAAAATCTAATATTCTTGTGCAAAAATTCACTTGCTGCTAGAGGAAGAGCTTTGTACACATTTTTATAATTTCAAAAATAGCAGAAATTTTTGAAGTGTTTTGAAAACGGTGTAATAAACGCAGCAAAAGAACTCATACAGTATCCGATAACGAAAAGGTTCATTTAAAAGGAGTTACTTTACCATTCTGAACTGTCATATCACGGCATGAATGCTACAAATTATTTAATTAACTATTTTGCATTAATGTAGCCAACTCGAATTTGCATCTAACTCTTGCATTACACAACATTATTTATTGAATGGAACCACGCCCAGTTGAATAAATATTTTAAAAACAAATACACAAAACAAAAAAAAAATTAAAACACTTCATCCTCTTTATCCAACATTCCATAAACGAAACATGTTCTTGTACATACAAACATTTATTATGTTCATCCTCCATCCACGCATTCAGTACTTCGAATCAGTCCATGACATGGGTATGTCACTATAAAGTGATAATATTCATTCAAAAGTTCATTATTGCCGAAAAATATTATATCCCTCAGTCACTCGATTCGACCATGCAGCACAAGTTCGTCGATATTGCCGAATCCTAAACAATTTGCAAATTAATGAACGTTGTTTGAAAATATACATTTCGAAAGACAAGAAAAAAACGGCGTAGACTATGGGAAATGTTTATAGCAAGCGACACGCCCATGGTCCATCACAGTGAGTATTGCAAGAGTAACAGCAACAGCAAACGTTTACATTCACCACGAAAATGTACACAATTTCTTGATATTTATTTGTTCTATGTTCTCATATTCATCTTTTTTACTTTAACATTTATATTTATTTTTATGCTTTTATTTTATAAGATCGTTTTGTGTTATGATGGTTGCTGTTTCAGGTTTTATTAAAAATCTCTCTTGAATTTTTTCGTTTCATTTTTTAATAAAAACCGCTCTCATTGCTTATGCGCATTTTATGGTAACCGAAAAATGTAAATTTGTATTGACATTGTTGATTGAATGTGCCGCGGTCTTTTGCTTTTATTATTATTAGTATATGGCTGATGTTTATAGGTTGTTGTTTCATTGCATATTCGCTTCTCTTGATATCGTTACGGAAGACGTTTTTTGTTTTTGCCTTTCTTTCGGCAAATTTTTGTTCATTGTTTGATCTTTGTGCAGAGATTATTGAGATCAATAATGACACAATTAGGCACGTCTGGTTTGGAGAAGATGGTATATGCAATTATTGAATTCAGCAGCAACTAATGTCTATTGTAAATAATAATATTTAAATTTATTTAGAGAAATAGACTTGAATAAAAAAATAACTTATCTGAAGTATTGTTGTTTTGCTTGGTCGGTAATTTAAAATTATAAATCTTTCGTATTGCTTCGATACCACACAAATTTGTTGACAAATCAACTAAAAAGTACAAAATTTGTTTAATTTAATAGACATTTTAAGCAAGGGACGAATAACAAGGACAAAAGCAGATTTCGACATATCACGACAGCTTCAGTACACCTATGTCTTGCTAGGACAATGTGTAAATCAGCACAACACATATTATAATGAACAATCATTCCAAGTGTATGAACTTAAAAATAACTTGATTTATCATCGAGGTGGCCTAGGCTCATGTTTTTGTGAATAATATGAGCAATTTCACTCTTAAGAAAGTTCTTTAAAATTGGTCAAGACAAGGATTATAATGCAAAATTCAGATTTGATGGGTTGGCAGAATGTACGGTTTGGAACAGATCAGATCGATCAGGTCAATCTTTATACCCTTCGGCGTGAGGTCTTTACTCCCAGCGATCATGGTCCACACTTCTCCATACTTCCTATCCTGTGCGAAGGAGATGGTTTGTTCGACCAGTGAAAGCCCCCTAACTCCTAAATCTGATTTAATTGAGTCTATAAACCTTTTCCTTGGCCTAACCCTGAGGCGCGGCGTACACCCAGGTTCTGTGCATTCAAAATCCTCTTTGGTAGCCTTCTATTACCCATCCTCTGAACGTGCCCGTACCACCGCAGACGACTAGCGCTTACCGCCTCTTCCACTGACGTAACCACTAAATTTTTTCTGATGTCGTCGCTTCAGATATGATTATTTCACTGCTCCCTATTATTAATCTTTGCTATGTTCCTATGAACCCTCATATTACAAACCTCCAGGTCATGAACAATACCATATAAAATCGTTGGTCTGAAGATTGACCTGTGAATAGCTAACTTTGTGTCACTACTTAATTCTCCCTTGTTGAACATATGCGCCCTCAACTGACTGTCATCCGCGTTTCCCATTTTCCTCCTTTCCCCAAATTCCCTAACTAACTTGCCCTCCTCCGAAAAAATGGTTCCTAAATATTTAAACACAGAAACCTGTTCCAACTGCTTCCCATTTAAGCAATCTACGCCTTTCCGGGATTTGCCGATATGCATAACCTTAGTTTTGCTAAGGGGCCATTAACAAATGACGTCCGGTTATTTTGACAATTTTCCGACCCCCCTACCCCCTGGTTCGAATTCGTGCGGTTTTACAGTACCCCCCAAAATAATGACGTCTGATTTCATTACCCGCTGTAAATGTAAAAATGTAGAGAAGAGTTGTATCTAATCGGCTCCCAAAGACAATTTTGCCTGTAAATGTCACTGGAACACATTATTTGAGTTGCGCCGAATTTTTCTTCCGCAGTTCGGAGGAAGCCCCTCAAAACCTTCTGCGAATCTTGCCATGAAACGAGATCTAAGTTCCTCGTCCTTAAATTTTCACACACGAAATAGTGGTAGTGGTCTGAGCCGAATGCAAAACCCCTGAAAACGCGTGTGTCTCTGACTTCCTGTCTCCTGTCCTGCTCTATGATCACGTAATCAGTTACTGACTTGTGGCCCAAGCTATCATTGACGTAAGCATACCGATTTGTGCTTAAAGAAAGAGTTGGTTACTGCTAACCCATTGAAATCACAGAAATCTGACAACCGCTTCCCATTTGAGTTCAAAGTATCTTCACCGAATTTGCCTACTCCTCTTTCATAACCTCCATTGGTTTTACTGTTTCCTATTCTCGCGTTAAAATCGCCCAACAGAATCACACATTCACTTCCTTTTTTGCTAACAACATCGCGTAACTGCTCGAAAAAACGTCGAGATCGCCAGCACTACTACCCTCGCATGGGTTATAAACACTAACCATCCACTAACTTAATGGAGATCCACATAATCCTTTCACTTACGTACCGCACGTCCAAAACAAATCTTTCTAATTCCTGCTTGATAGCCACTCCTACTTTCCAGTTTGCCCTGGCAGACTGAAGGCCAGATAAAAACACTTTATAACCGCCCACCAGCTCCTCGCGCTGTCCCTTAGATCTAATGTCGCTCAACGCTAATAAATCTCTACCATAACACTTAGCTAGTTCTATCAATTCATCCTTGTGACCCCGAAAACCCCCGTTTACGTTTGGACTTCCAAGAAACAAACCACCAACCGTTTTACATTGCCTGACCGTCAACGATGGGGTACCTGTTATGTCCCGTGTTGGTCGTACTTCGTGACCAACACTCGTCCGAGGCCTAGCCAAATTATTTTGACCGATTGCGAATACAGTGGGACTGGCTGGTAAGCCAAACAGCATCGGAAGTACAAGGCTCAACGGGGACAACACACACACGTGCCCGGAATGCGGTGCGCAAGCCTATTTATATTTCACAAAACGCATTGCAATGTGAATAGCGAAACCCGTGACCGCAATTGTCAGCTACATTTACTTGAATTAGTGTAACAAAACATCCATTGCTTTATTAGGAAAAAAGCACACATGTGAAAGGTGGAAACATTGAGGTTATGCCACCTTTGCTTGAAAATCAAAATTAAGACTTTAACTGAGTAAAAGCGACAGTAACGGTCGTGGCTTCCAATGCTTAAATTTTTATTAAACCGAAATGCGAAATAAAATTAATAGAAACAAAAAGTGAAAAATTTCAAAATTCGATTTTCACTGAATAAATGGGGTAGAGGCAAATTGTGATCTAAACAAAGTTGTGATATTTTCAAAAAAATATAACTTATTTGATGTCCCATGTTTAATTGTTAATTGTAAGTAAGAGTAGAATAAGAACGAAGTAAGTGATGCCGAATATTATAGTTTACATAATATCACAACAAAAACCACTTTAAAGGTAGAGTGTGACGCAGTACGTAAGTCTGCTTCCAAAATTAATGATATCGCTTGTGGTGACGCTATCGCTGATAATACGCAGAAGTTTGTTTGAATGGAACCTTGTGTTCAAAGTTTTGATTTCCTGAAAAAATTAGAGCGCTTTTTTAAAACAAAATTACATTGTATTAAATAAATTGCGTCACAAATGCCGGACCCACCAGCGGAATAATTTTACAACACTTTCAGTTTTTACACGCAAAAATTTAAATTTACTCTAAACAACCTACGCAATAAGAAATAAAAGTCAAATTTTTGCAGCGTAAAAACTGAAAGTACAGGTAGGTCGGCCCTATACAAAAAAATGGTTTTTTCCTATATTGCAGAAAAAATTGAGATGAAAATTTTTGTCTTTTTGGGGGTCAATTTTGTACTTTCGGAAGGCTTTTTTACACCGTTTCTTCGGACGAGTTTTTCAATATTACCGTCTCGGCAATTTTCAATACAATTTAATGTGGACGTAATTTCATGCACCGATAGCGGAGAGCGTGACGCAGTCCCCACACCCACAAACCCAGAAAACTCCATGTCCATACAAAAACCTTTGGGACAAGACACGATGTATAGGCTAACGTATGAGTTTTTTCCCCTCGCTTCACTCCCTTTCCAATTTATTTAAAAAAAACTACGTCGCAGCAGCTTTCCAACGAGCCCACACTCATCAAAACAAGGCGAGATATCGCCAATCAAAGATGACCAATTTCCATATATTAATGGTAAAAATATCTTTGAAAATAATCAAAACTTTATTCCTGTGTTGTGTGTCCAAAAACCTCTTAAAATGTAGAGTGTGACGCAGTCCGTAAGTCCGCTTCCAAAATTAATGATATCGCTTGAGGTGACGCTATCGCTGATAATACGCAGAAGTTCGTTTGAATGGAACCTTGTGTTAAAAGTTTTGATTTCCTGAAAAAATTACAGCGCTTTCTTTAAAACAAAATTACGTTGTGTTAAAAAAATTGCGTCACAAATGCCGGATCCACCAGCGGAATAATTTTTCAACACTTTCAGTTTTTGCGCTGCAAAAATTTTACTTTTGTTTCTTATTGCGTAGATTGTTTAAAGTAAATTTAAACTTTTGCGTGTAAAAGCTGAAAGTACAGAAAAATTATTTCGTCGTTGGGTCCAGCATCTGTGACGCAATTTTTTTAACACAACGTAATTTTGTTTTAAAGAAAGCGCTGTAATTTTTTCAGGAAATCAAAACTTTTAACACAAGGTTCCATTCAAACAAATTTCTGCGTATTATCAGCGATAGCGTCACCTCAAGCGATATCATTAATTTTGGAAGTATACTCACGGACTGCGTCACACTCTACCTTTTAAGAGGAGGTTTTTGTTGTTTTACTCAAATACGTTCGAGTCTTTTCGTAACATCAACTCTGCATATGTTTAGTTTTAGGTCATACAATTGTTTTGTTACAGAGGTAAAAAAATAAATACAGTGAATTCTTTATATTCAAGAATAATTTGTAACATTTTTTCGACGTTGTTACAAGTCCCTCATCCTCCACCATAGTTTTTTCGGTTTTCTAGTTCGCCTCGCTCAAACATTGGCCAAAACTTTAGCCTACTTCCATAAAGCGATTTTTGATTCCACAAAAGTGCTTAAGCAACAGACATGTCTGAATTTGTTTATTTAATTTTGGTGTAAACGAAAATTCTTATCTACTTTACTAGAAAAGCGATAAGAAATTATTGTGTTGATTCATTTCCAACAATTCAATTGAAACATCATCATTGCGCATTTAAATTACAAATTATCAGATCATTCACTTCAATCGTTTACTAAATAAAAATATCAATAACTGTACCTATCTAACACAGGTAATTTGTGGAAATAACAAATTATTCTTTATCGAATTTTACTTTTCCATCAATTGGTCTGATAAAAATGTGTTTTTCTTAGTAATATAAAATTTTAAATTGATATTCTGGATAAGTTTTTGGATGAACTCATGTGATTGATATGAAGTAAATCAGTGTTTTACAGTCAACTGTAAGTTATGTTTTTGACAGATGTTTTTATTAAAAAAGCTTAGATATTTGAAAAGACTGTAATAGGCCATTTTTGCCACTATTTCGGCCGGAATCGACGCTGTGCACACCTCTAGGTATTCCTTACACCAGAGTTTTGTACCGTAAGTACCGAAACTATTCCACTAAATTTTCTCGTGTACGTCCAGAGGTGCCGACTTTCATTTTGTTTGTTGGGGATCATATTATTACCGACCAAGCAAAACAACAATACCTCAGATATCAAATTATGCTTTTATCGTAAATCGGACTTGAACTTTGACATTGTCGTCGAATTAAAAGGGGAAATAAACATCAAAGGATCTAAGACTAAGTCAATTAACAATGTGATTCCATATCAAATTTTGTTATTTTCATTGCGGACACGTTTACTCTAATTGATCCACCACGTAAAATAAATTCATCGACATGTATTTTTTTTTAAAGTGCAAATTGTTCGCTTGAGTCTCCTTAGCAATACGTGGGTAGTTCCACGATGTAGTTGGATAAAATGCAACGTAGGAACGCTCATATCACCGTTTTCTGAATGAGATACACACTTAAAATCTTCTAGAAAGTTATTGGCCATATGCAATTTAGGGGGAAAACATATACAAGGTACCCTTACGTATCAGAATAGATGTGGCCAACAGAGTTGATCTTACGAAAAGACTCGAACGTATTTATGTAAATATTGCCTTAACTCTTAAGTGTATGAAATTACGTCCACATTAAATTGTATTGGAAATTGCCGACAGGGCAATATTCAAAAAACCGTCCGAAGAAAAGGTGTAAGAAAGGCCTTCCCAAAGTTCAAAATTGACCCCCAAATATGGCCGATCTTACGACCGACCTAGGGCCATAAGGAAATGCCTTGGACACATACTTCCATAGACAAAAATGTTTCCCTCAATTTGCTCTGCAACATATCAAAACAAATTTTTTTTTGTTAGCGCCGACCTTAGGACAGACCTCAGGCCCACTTCAGCCCTAAGCACAGGCACTGGGTTCAATTTTTTTTTAATATAATTCGGTACTCGAATACCTCTCAAATAGAAAAGAATCAATAAAATCAATTAGGATTTATCCAACTTATGTAAGCAAACACGTTGGGCCCTAGTAGAAACTCAGTTTTAGGGTCCTGACTGAGAACAAGAGTTTCTAATCAAAAAACTTTCGATCATAAAACGGGAGACAATCCTAGACCCTTCGATAAAAAAAATGAAAATCGGAAGAGATTTACTCGAGTTATGTACAAAAAACACGTATGGCCCTAGCACAGACTCGGTTTTAGTGCCTTAGCTAAGTCCAAGGGCTCAAATTTAAAAAAGTTTCTTCCATAAATTGTTGGCCATGCCCAAATCTTTCAAAGAAAAAAAAAATATGAAAATCGGAAGATATTTACTCGAGTTATGTACAAAAGACCAAGCTGGTAGGGGCTAGTGATACGATTGAGAAGCTGTCTAGCATTCAGATTGCATCCTTTTCTCTCTTTCTCTTTCTTCTTTCAATTTCTCTACATTTTCTGTCTTTATGGAATTGCGATGCAATCATAAAGAATCGAATAAAACAAGCGAATAAGAATGGTTTGTGTCTCACGTAATGAGTTCCAGACACTAAAGATAATCCGCAAAAAAACCTCTTACAGAGGAGGTGTGACGCAAGTCTTTATTTCTGCTTACAAAAGTTGTGAAATCAGAAAAGTGTGACGCATTAAGCATCTAAAGTAAAACTATTTTCTTCCAGTTACAAAAGTTCTGAAATCAGAGCAGGGTGACGCATTAGACTTCGATTCGCAAAAAAAAAAAATTTTAAACAAAATTACGTCACAAATGCCAGACCCACCAGCGGAATAGTTTTTCAACACTTTCAGTTTTTACACGCAAAAATTTAAGTTTACCCTTAACGATGCAATAAGAAATAAAAGTCAAATTTTTGCAGCGTAAAAATGAAAGTACATAAAAATTATTTCGTCGTTGGGTCTGGCATTTGTGACGTAATTTTTGGAACTCAACGTAATCTTGTTTACAAATTTTTTTCGCGAATCGAAGCTTAATGCGTCACCCCGCCCTGATTTCAGAACTTTTGTGACTGGAAGAAAATGGTTTTACTTTAGATGCTTAATGCGTCACATTTTTCTGATTTCACAACTTTTGTAAGCAGAAATAAAGACTTGCGTCACACCTTCTCTGTAAGAGGTTTTTTTTTGCGGATATCAGTACTTTTGTAAGTTAAGTTTTATCTTTAATAGAAAAAAAAATTAGTTCGAAAGAATTTTGGTGAATAAATGCATCCCCCAAACTCTCGATTATGGAAGTGGCCATATACCAATAATGGTAATGGCCATATTTCTCCAAAACCCTGAAACACGCGTTGCTTAAATTTATTTCTCTACAGCTTCGCCTTTGAATTCAAGTTTCTAACTCTCATAGATTTGGAGATTGGGGTCATCCTGCCCAATTATGGAAGTGGTCATATAACAGTATTGGGCTATGTTTCCCCAAAACCCTGACACACGAGTTCGCTTAAATTTAATTCTCTACAACTTCGCCTTTGGAACTAAATTTCTAGCTCTCATAGTTCTGGAGATTCGGGTCATCCTGCCCAATTATGAACAATATGAAAGTGGCCATATACCAATATTGGGATATATTTCCACAAAACCCTGAAACACGTGTTCGCTTAAATTTGATTCTTTACAACTTCACCTTTGGAAGTAACTTTCTAACTACTATAGTTCTAGAGGTACGGGCTACATCTCATGAAACCTTATATGAAATTACAAAACCTTACAAAAATAAAAAAATTGCCACAAAGATCCCGGAAAGAAAGGTTTACCAAATTGACTAGTTAAAAGTATTCGATTTGGGTCCGTTTCCATACAAAATAGCAAACTTGTTTAATTCATATCACCAGATTGGCTGAACCGATTTTAATGAGTAATGAGTAATGAGTAAATTTTAATGCTTCCTCCACACTTCAATTATTGTGACTCAGTTATGTGTAACAGATACAGTTTCGAAAAACAAATTGCAGGTAGCTATGAATGCCTGTATCAGATTTGCATTTAAACTGAAGCGTAGAGTGCATATTACGACCCATGAAAGTGAAATTTTTGAAGGTGCTTATTCATACTTTAAAAAGTACAGACTGTGCTTTATGGTGCGAAGTGTTGTAATTACTGAAAAACTGAACTATTTGTTTAAACTTTTGAGCTTTTCGCGAAGCGGAAGAAATCCTTCGTTAATTACACCATACTCACCAAGGAAGCTGCGGGCGAGGGCCCTTATTTTAACGAATTTAATAAAATTTCGTCCACCTTGAATTTTTAATTCAATATGAGTGAATCACTAATTTGAAAAATTAATGATCATAACGAAAAACTTTCCATGGTCGTATATGTTTGACCAAGTTCAAGTTTGAAGAATGATGAAAAAGAAGAAAAAGATTCATACGCAAATCTACTGTCAAACCACATTCGGTTTATTTCTTTCAATCTTAAATTAAATCCAAATTTGTTTTTATTCTTATGAATTAAAACAAATCAATTAAAGTTGCAAAAATTCGTTGCAACAATAAAAAAGTGCGCATGTAAACAGTGTACAGTGAGATAATGTGTTTTTGAAAACCGCCACCGAACAACCACAAAACAGTCGTCGACAGTTTCAAGTCGATCGACTGTTTTAAAACAGTCGATCGACTATTTTAAAAACAGTCTTTTGAGGGCGCCCACAAAAAGCTCTTCAGACGAAATTGTGATTTTCGTGAAAAATAATCACTTTTGATGCGTGTCAGGTGGATACATGATTAGATATGAGGTCGATCTTGCGAGCTGTCCCATAATACCGATGTCTGTGGAAGAAAATTGTAAATCGGTTGATGTTTTTAAATAGTCGTTACCGCGACGATCATCACGGTAACGACTGTTTTAAAAGTCTTGCGAATTTACAATGTTCTTCCATAGACATCGGTATTATGGGACAACTCGCAAGATCGACCCTATATGTAATTATGTGTCCACCTAACACGCATCAAATTTGATTATTTTTCACGAAAATCACAATTTAGTCTGACGACCTTTTTGCGGGCGCCCTCAAAAGACTGTTTTAAAACAGTCGATCGACTGTTTTTTGGAACCGTCGACGACTGTTTTCCGGTTGTTCGATGGCGGTTTTCAAAAACACAATATATCACTGTACACTGTTTACACGCGCACATTTTTATTGTTGCAACGAATTCTTGCAACTTTAATTTCTTTGTTTTAATTCATAAGAATGAAAATAAATTTGGATTCATTTTAAAATTGAAAGAAATAAACCGAATGTGGTTTGAAAGCTGTTGATTTGCGTATGAATCTTTTTCTTCTTTTTCATCTTTCTTCAAATTTGAACTTTGTTAAACATATGACCATTTGAAAATAAATGTTGTGTTTTTGGTTATGATTATTTTTCAAATTATTAATTCACTCATATTGAATTAAAAATTCAAGGTGGACGAAATTTTATTAAGTTCATTAAAATAATGGCCCTCTTTCGCAGTTTCAAGATCAATACTGAAGGACTCTTCCTTCGTTCATGATATCTTCTTGTGGAATTCGCCTCCGTTAAGTTTAAGAAGAAAAATTTTATCTGCTTCTTTTCTAAATGAGTGCCTAAAATATATATATATATATATATATATATATATATATATATATGTATATATGTATATATATATATATATATATATATATATATATACCTTCTTTCTTTTTTTCTTTTTATATTTTTTAGATTGTTTAGATGTTGTATAAATGCTAAATAGAAAATTGTATCTTATATTATTTATCTGAATTTTTCCTCTCTCTCTCTCTTTCTTTAGAAATAAATTAGTAGATTTAAGGTCATATTTATAATGTAATTATTAACCCTTACCGTTATTATTAGCTTTTGTTCCAATTGTTATTGCCGGATTTGATCCGACTAAATAGCGATAAGCCTTAAGCGAAATCACAGGTAGTGAGAAGGCGTCAGCCTTCTGTGAATTAATTGAATAAACATACATACTTACATTACATACATACATGAGTAAAAAAAGCAATTTTGCGTAGAATCCAGGAAAAATATTTTCCGGGGGGTACGTCGCTCGGGGGTGAAGTCAAAAAGTTCCTGTATATATGTCCCATGATCCCATGATCCTTAGTCTACGAAAAAATTTCTTGTGAGTTTTTGGTGCGTAAGACTTGCGTCACGGGCGCATTGCTACCGCACGCCCATGATATTGACGTCAAAGATTGATTTCGATTGAAAATGTTTAACACTTTGTATTCTGTAAGTGTAGTTTTCTTTAGAAATGCGAAATGAATTTTAGTTTTATGAAACAACAAATTCACATTTTTTCAAGTTGGCTGATACATTCGAATTGTTATCGCACAATTGACGATTCCCGACACTCCACGACGTTACGGGTATACCATCTCTGTGATTTATCGCGATTTTCCGATGCCGATGTCTTTTAATGATTGGATCATCACTGATTTACTCAAATTCATAGGTGATGAACTGATTAATCGAGGTATATTTGCATAATGCATTTATTATTAGTATAACTCGTTCACATGCAATAAAGAGCCATATGTGTATCTTAATCATGTCGCCGTTTTCATTGAATTCGGTCGTATTATATTGGCTGCTATAACAAATCTATGGCCGATTATGAACTTTATATACATATACATTGAAAATAATAATAATAATAATCATTTATTAACCGATCTTGTACCTCAAAGGAAAAAATCCATTAAAATGCATCGCAAGCAGAAACAGGTACCTACGAAAAGATTAAAAAACGAAAAAAAAAACGCAACACGCCAATTTATGCTTCACAGTTTCATTTTACATTTTTATCTTGCATATGTTTATGATACGATGACGATGACTAACAAAACGCATAAGGTTATTATATTGATCAGGCACAAAGTAAATCATATCTCCTGATGTGATCCATATACCAATTCGGGAGCTCCGCCCTGCAGGCCTATGTCTGACTATATTGTATGGATGAAGATAAAGCACTGTAATTATGGAAAGTAAAAATAAATTTGAATTTGAAAACGATTTTAAACAATTTTGTTACGTTGGATGATTAAAAATATTATTTATATTTTATAGATGTAGATGCTTATGTATTTTTTGCACCTTGTCAAAAACATTAATAAATACTTTAAGCAAAGAATGTCTGCACAATATAATATAATTTTGTTCTAAAATATTTGAGTTGACATAAGTGCTACATCACACTTTCTGTTTTGATGAAATTAACTGTACGATTTTTCATGTAGTTGCATAAGTTTAGGACCACATAAAAGAGTAGAACCTATTTTCGATAGCTCGCCTAACGTGCTTTGAATGTATGAAAAACGTATTTCCACTTTTTGATATCTTGGTCGAGTTATTGTACTTCAAGTTACTCAAAGAAGAAAAAATCGGGAATGGCTAGGAAAGACCTACAGACATTTTAGCGAAGCTAAATCGGAACAAAACTGGAACCAGTTCAAAAAACACGGATACGATGAAATATCTGATCATCTCCTTGACCTTTTTCTACTGTCATAAAATGTAAGTTTGAATTAGCAAATGAAGTTTATGCACTCTAGCCGCGTCGAAACCACAGAAAATTAGGACCAACAGAGATTCAGGAAAAAACAATACTCCACAACTCTATGAAAGTTCCTGTGAAAAAACATCCAAATCATTAAGCGAAAAATGAAGTGATGTGTTAGGGACGTGTGGGAATTGCATTTTTTGCTGTTTTAAATAAATGTTAAATTGTTCAAAATCAATTGTCGAAATCACAAACAAATACACACGGTTGACAACAACTGATGTTGGTTCAAAACTCTCAGAAAAAAGTGCTGAAATTCCTCCAAACTAGAGGCAGGATTCTTGGTGATTTCGTTGTGAGACCATCTGAGGCTATCAAACTTGGACCTGCCACTTTAGAAAGATCGTCTCAAACTGATAAATCTAATGTCGTTTGTCTCAATAAGCAAAAAACCGAAGTAGTAATGTTTCACCGTAACTAACAGCAGGCAAATCTTTCACATTGATGGAGTATGAATTGAGCACAATTTTGTACTTACGTATTTAGTTGTCCCTCTTACTCACCTCAAGCAGCTCATGCAGCAAACCTTTCACGAATCAAAACACAAATCTAAAAGAGCTGGAGTGAAAGATAAGTACTAAAGACGTTAAGTCTGTAACCTATCGCATTTAGTAATTCTTTAGCTTCAGTACTTCATGGACCGATATATTTCAAGAGCCACTGGAACGAAAATGTAGTTGGATTCTTTCAGATCTTTAGTGTTTTAGTTTGATGCCAATTTTTCTTTCGTTGTTTGTACAATGCAGGAGTTGTTACAAAAAAAACGGACACTTGAACATATGTACGTATCAGAATAGATGCGGCAAACAGAGTTGATGTTACGAAAAGACTCGAACGTATAAGTAAATATTGCCTTACGTCCACATTAAATTGTATTATACCCGTCCGAAGCAACGGTGTAAAAAACCCTTCTGAAGCACAAAATTCATCCCCGAATTGACGAAAATGTTCGCCTCAATTTTCTCTAAAACATAACAAAAAACCATTTTTTGAACAAGGGCCGAACTTAGTCCGGCCTAGGGCCCTCAGGAGAGGCCTCGTACAAACAATTTCATAAAAAAAATATTTCCCTCAATTTGCTCTACAACATAGGAAAAATTTTTTTTTTTTTGTTAGGACCGACACTGCCCAAAGCACAGGCAAAAGTTTCTTTAATAAATTGTCGGCCATGCCTAGATCTTTCAAGTAAATTTTTTTTTTTTCGAAAAGATTTACTCGAGTTATGTACAAAAAACACGTAATAAATTCAATTCCATGGATTCAATCCCATATAAAAGATTTTTCGATTACCTTTAAGGGAAAATTTTTTTTTTGAAAATCGGTTGAGTTTTACTCGAGTTATCGTGCTGACGGGTGGACGGACGGACATTTTTTTATTGTTGATTCGTCATCTAAGGACCATGATCGATGCTCCTCCCTACTCCCGGATCGAAATTCGACTGGTTACAAACGTTGTGTTAAACGCAATAGACCCCTTTTTGAACCACTACGTTCTTCGTACGAGTCTAAAAACGTAGTGTTTTAAATACTTATTAGAGTGTTTTTCACATTTCTTATTAGTCGATATTTTCACAATTCAAATATGAAAAGTTGGAGTCTTTATGGAATCCAATTAGAATTTATTTGTTTAACGTCTTTACAATTCGGAGATCGGAGCCATGTAATATAGCATTAAGAGAGGAATTCTGTACAATCTATATTTTTTGCATCGCTGCGGTAGTGTACAGTGTACAAATTATATACTTTATATACGAATCTGAATCATGGGCGCGTGGTAGCAATGCGCCCGTGACGCAAATCCCCACACGAGTAAAAAATTCAGAAATTTTTTTTTCGTAGACTTCGGAACCATATATACAGCAAGGTTTTGACTTTTTACCCTTGCGTCTTACCGCCCTGAGACCTAGTTAATTGGATTCCTTGTAAAATTTTGATAGAAATCGACTTTTGATCATCAAAATCGGTCCAGTGGTTCCCGATATATGACCTTTTGAAAATTGCAATTTCCGGTACAAAGTGTTCCTTCCATAGAAGCCAAAGTAAATGAAAATATCCTACGTTAGTTAGTTCGTTAGTTAGGGGTCGTTCATAAATTACGTAACGCAAGAGGGAAGGGTTTTTTGGAATGTTTTCATTTTTGATTAAAAGAATGCGTCACAAATGCCGGACCCGCCAATGTTATAGTTTTTCTACGCTTTCAGCGTAGTACACGATGTGTAGACCAGGGCCTGTTATTACTGAAACTTCGGGAAACTTAATGAAACTTCGGAAAACTTCGAGAAACCTCGGGAAACTTAGGGAAACTGAGGAAAACCTCGGGAAACCTAGAAAAACCTCTGGAAACTTAGGAAAACCTCTGGAAACTTAGGGGAACCTCAGGAAACTTAGGGAAACCTCGGGAAACTTCATGTCAACAAACTTATTATTAAACTAGTGTAAAATGAAATACAATCTTTTCGGTTCTTTTAATTTCCACTTATTTCTCCCTTGCATTAGGGAACATTGATTTTAATAAAACATTGAAAGCAATACGTTCGGAATTTTCTATGGTCAACCCGCACGTTCATAGCATTAATTTGGAATCTAAAAAACTTGGTAATAAAATTTCTGTTGTGAATATTGTCGCAATAAAATTTAACGAAGCAGAAAAGGTTCGTATTTAAATTGATTCAGTTGTAAAAATGTCTTCAAGATAGTAAAAACAAAAAATTAGAATTCCACTTTTATGTGCCGTTCTTTGTTATCACATTTTGTTGCCTCCTGAAATACTCGCATAAACCACTCTTGCTCCCGTACTTTATCACTACTTTTCGGTCGTCTCTTCCTGTTGTTCATCCAGTAACTAACAATTTCTGAAAATCGCGACCGGCTAGATAATACCCTCGCTGTAGAGGAAGCACTAGGGACGAGTAGGTCGTTCGTATCGATGATTTCGGTAGCAAATAGTACATACATAAAGGATCGGTCGGGTGTTTTCGTGAATTGTGGTCTATCTCGAGGTATAGGCTTCTACCTCTCCAAAACCATGTTTTTTCACCTATTTCAGGTTCCAGATCGAAGCGACTTGAAAATGCAAATATACTTTCTTGGACAATATTTTAGAGCATTAAAGCAACTTTATAGAAACTACAGGGTGGGCCAGAAATTTGGTCAAAGTTGAAAAATTATATGAAAAATTTGTTTTTCTACTTTTGGAAGGTGTTTTAAGTGGTTTTTCAAAAAGATGTCACTTTTTAAATGCTGTTTTTTTGCTAACTAACTGGACTAAAAGGATTCGACTAACATTTATTTCAAATTCCTCACTACCTACGGCGGATTATTATTATTATTATTACATACAATTGTTAACAAGTAGCTTAACAAAAAAAAAACATAAATTAAGAGCAGGTCCGGAAGTGAGTTGCCGATCCAGTCGACCCGTCGGAGGCGATTGTCACCCCTGCCCATTGTCAAAATTTATTTATAATAGTTAAGCTATACATCACACAGCATCAATTAAAACTAGACGAAAATAGAAAATTTTAAACGAAATAGCCCGTCGTTCCATCAATCACCGCCATCTCGTGCAGCCACCTGAAATAAAAAGGATTAGCGGAAATGAGTCGTCTAGACTATAGCTGTCTTTGCGCGAGTCGACGTGACTTAAAGTTACATTTGAGAATCGTGAGACCCAATCGACTAATCAGGTTTTGATTAGATTGAGAACCGAAGGTTCAGTTTATGTAATTTTCAACTTCCTAATAGTCGTCTTTAACAATTCACGTGGTATATTTTGAAACCACAGTAATGAAAAGCGATTAAATGCCATGCACATGTTATTGATAGGTTCATAAAGACCATATTTAGTCCCGTGCTTTTCCCCTACGAGAAAATCATCAGCACAAGTGGGTCTGGAATTTCGAATGACCTTGCTTTTGATTTTAGGTGCGTCGATGGTTCCAGATCGGATACAAAAAGTGCGCAGGCATTGATTCTGCGTCGGGCGAGTGTTTCGATTTTGATCGATTCGCATCTCTCAATATATGGCGGAAGCTTGTGGTTTTCATCCAGCTTCACCGTCCGCCTCACTGCGTACAACAAAAATGTTTTCTGAATTTATTTAATCCTGTCAACAAATGTGTCTTGATAAGGATGCCAAACAACTGAAATATATTCTAAGTAAGAACGGACATAGGCAAAGTATATACTTTTTAAAGTTTTAATATTCTTAAATTGCTTACAAGTTCTCCTAACGAAGCCAAGCATTGAGTAAGCTTTTGCAATTATATATTCAATGTGTTTACTGAAAGTGAATTTTTCATCCAAGAGGACTCCCAAATCTTTAATTAACTTAACACGAGTCACGTTGAACGTTCGAGAAGAGCAATTCCCTAATTTGATGAATTGTGAACGTACATTTAGAAAAGATGCAATCCATGATAGCAAGTTCGAATGAACACCTATTTGGTTCAGCTTGTGCAAAAGAATCAAATGCTTTTCGGAACTCTGTGTATATGACATCTAACTGATGCCTTAATTCCATGACTTTAGTAGCGTAGCTGTAGATACTTACAAATTTCTTTAACATATTTTAAGCTCTTACGCATTGAAATTCAAACTAGTGCTGAAATCAATTATTATCAAAATTATTAAACACATCAATCAACATATTTTTGTAAATACCACAACGAGTGCGAGTGCGAATAGTCCATTAAACACTATTCGCACGCAACTGTGAGTTAAATCGGATCTAAAATGAAATTTTCCTTGTACAAATGGTTACGTAAAGGCTTAACGTCGGGTGTAAAATGAGATTTTAGTTATACACACGGTGTTTCTTTCAAAAAAAGCTTTTAAAATTACAATTTCTTCATTAAACTATTTTATCGTGTGCGAATAGTCAAATTACTATTGGCACGCTTGTGCGAATAGTGTTTAATGGAATAATCGCACGTGCGATTAACATCTACCTTAAAGTTAATACTTTTTTTCTGAACCCAGCCAATTAGTTTTTTTCCAAATTAGCAAAATTTCTGAGCAAAATTTGAAATTTCTATCGCGCATTCAAATTTTGCGCAAGCAATTTAAGATTCGGAAATAACTTAATTGGCTGGGTACATTGAAAACTGAACTTGTCTTGTCATTTGTTTTTTCTTTCTGAGTAAATGAACCAGCTGTAGTTAATTAAAATTATAGGAAAGGGAAAACTCAGAAATAAAACCATATACTGTGTTTGATTTACAAACACGCGCACACACACAGTTCGTTGCATAGGGGTGATCACTACATTTTATATGAGACTTAGTCGACGTGACGAGAATCAGGGAAAAATATTTGCCGGGGGTACTTCGCAAGGGGCGAAGTCAAAAAGTAGCTGTATGGTTCCGCAGTCTACGAAGAAACATTTTTTTAATTTTTTGTTTGTATGTGGACCTGCGTCACGGAAACATTGCAACCGCGCGCACATGATATTGCGTGCATATAAGTGAAACATGTAAGCGCAAAAAAGCCTCGTATACTTCAAACACAACAATTTTTCGTTGGGAATTTTTGTCCTGCAATAAAAAATCGGTAACGAAGAATGTATAACATACAAACAGGAGGTGAATTGAATTATTCCCTCTATATTGGCTTTACACCCACAATAAAACTACTTTCAAATTTTTAAAGTGCTTCCTTCAATTTACGGGTGTAAATTTGCGACATTTTGTGTAGCTTAGTATATTCAATAATGTAAATAATACAAGGGCTCTATCTAATTTTCTCTTATATTTATATTTTTCAGTCGGTATGTAAGAAAAATAGGAAAAATTCTATCAAATCGGTTGTAGAAATTGTACAAAAATGAAAGCATTTTACTTCATAGTTTTTCTTGGTCTTTCCTCCATGGTAGCGCTGATAGTAATTACAGCGAAGCGATGTACATTTAAGGAAAAGGAAACAATGGGTCTAACAATACATGCCGTCAAAAAATCAAACAATTTTGATTTCGAGAATGTCACTATACGGGGTCATAGCTCAAAATAGGATTCTAAGAAGGCCTTTCGCTGAAAATTTTACAAACATTTGATCTTTTTAAGCAATAAGACATAGTTTTGACAAATTTTCAGTAAGTCTAAATTTTACAGATTAGTTAAAATCACTCTTCACTCTTACCGCAAACCATACACAAGAACTCGTAAATTTTTTTTTCAGAGTGACTAATCGCACGCGCGTGCGAATAGCCAGTCCTTGTAGGAGTAGACTACTCGCACGCGCGTGCGAATAGCCAGTCCTTGGAGGAGTAGACTAATCGCACGCGCGTGCGAATAGCTAGTCCTTGTAGGAGCAGACTATTCGCACGCGAACTGTATAAAAAAAGTGATATTTTAAACGCGCACAATAAATATTCGAAAATACAGTTTGTTTATTTTACACTTAAACAAAATTGAGATATTTGTGGTTGGTTAAATCTGTCATTAATGTTACATTACATAAGATGCATGCGGTAGAAAGATATCTCAACGTGGGTGGGTCTGATGTATGAATCTTCATATGGAAAGCTATGTAATCTGACATTAGTGATATTTAAATTTGTTTAAGCGTAAAAGGAACGAACTGTACCTAAAAGAAATTGGAATTATGAATTACCAAAAGCTTATTACACTTTACCAAAAGTTTAATCAACATTTACCTGAAAAAATCATTCTTATCAAAAACTAAATCAGCAACTGCAATTGAAAAATTAGTCAGTTACCAATATTTGCTTTTTTCAATATATAAACGAATATTTTGCGAAATGTAACGTGCAACTAGATTGAAAAAAAACTAGGAAATTTTGCATTTGACGAAATGTCGCGAGAAACTAGGCTGCTAACAAAACTCATGAGTTTTTACTTTTACGAAATGTCACGAAAACCTGCAGCATTTCCTTTTGTGTGCTACTTTGACTTTGCTTGCCAGTTCGAAATATTTCAACTCAATTTCTTCGTTCAGCTGGAATTTGAGATATGATCTAGACGGGATTTAGGCGGTGGTTTCGTACGGTATTTGGGACTGTAACCTAGGGAATTTTCCATATGGCTATATGTCACGAAACGTAGATCATTAACAAATCTATTGCAAATCACGAAAACTATGGAATTCTCCTTTTACGAAATGTCGCTAAAAATATAGGTAGATAACAAGACTAATAAATTTGCCCTTTTACCAAATGTCACGAAAACCTAGCTGAACAACAAAACCGAGAATTTTCCATTTTACAAAATGTCACGAAAAGACGAAAACCTAGGAAAAAAAAAGTTATATGAATCACATGACAGTTTTATGCACGTCCCTGCTTATTACTTACGAATGCCCTCGCACCCACTCGATTATGACCATAAAAAAGTGAGGACGAATTCTCCCTAATGGGCTAACGGGATTTTTATAAGAAACTTTGTGACCAAAATGAACTAAAAAATAAAACCCAAACATTTCGAGCGAAATTCATCCTACAGTGACCTAATCCTTAAATTGTGCAACTTTTCATAAAATTTTGTTTCAGCTGGTACATAATTTGCAGAGAAGAGTAAGAGGAAATCTACCTGTGTTGTATTCATGAATTTGGCATGAATTCCTCTTATTCCTATTATTCCTATCTTCGAACTATAAGGCTCTCCATGTGCGTGCTGTGTTAGAAGAGTGGAGTAAGAGGAATCCCTGCCAAATTCATGAATAAAACACAGGTAGATTTTCTCTTACTCTTCTCTGCAAACTATGTACCAGCTCAAACAATTTTTATGAAAAGCTGCACAATTTGAGGATAAGGTCCCTGTACGTTAAACCTAAATTACAACAAAATGAACTTTAACCATTAAAAACACTCGCGACACTGACGACAAAGAATTGTTCTCTTTACTCTTATCATTTAAAGAATAATGATTATTAAAAAATATTGAATGTAATGAGTTCACATCGTACTATATTTGATAAACAAAATTATTTGACAGTTTTGTGGTAATTCTTGTTAAGATTCGTTCAAATAAGTTATATAAGCGTAATTTCTCCTTGCAAGGACTGACTGTTCGCACGCGGAAAATAATACATCAGTAAATTGGAATATGATTTTCGCGTGTGAATAGTCTACTCCTCCAAGTACTGGCTATTCGCACGCGCGTGCGAATAGCATCAGCCTTTTTTTATCACATCAGCGCCCGGTAAGTTGTGTTTTCTGTGTATGATACCTACTATCGTAAGCTTCGCTTTATGTGCTAGGATTTTAAAGTCTTTACCGTCACTGTACCAGTTAGTGATTGTGATGAAGTGATCCCTGATGGAGAAAACTGATTGTTTTTCAAAAGCTCGGAAATAAGGAAAATAATTTAAAAAAACATAGAAGGGACCCGTACGTATCAGAATAGATGCGCCAAACAGAGTTGATGTTACGAAAAGACTGGAACGTATTTAAGTAAATATTGCGTTCACATTCGACTGTATTGGAAATTGCCCGTATGGCAATTTCGAAAAACCCGTCCGAAGTAACGGTGTAAAAACATTCTCCGAACGCACAAAATTGACCTCCAAATAGAGAAAAATGTTTTGTCTACAACATAGCGAAAAACTATTTTTTGGGCTAGGGCCGACCTTAGTACTGACCTAGGGCCTTAAATAGAGGCCTCGGAAACATACTTCCATAGACAAAAATGTTTCCCTCAATTTGCTCTGCAACATACCAAAAAACATTTTTTTATGTTAGGGCCGACCTTAGGACCGACATGAGGCCCACTTGAGCCTTAAGCACAGGCAAAACTTCTTCTATAAACTGTCGGACCTGCCGAGATCTTTCAAACAAAAAAAAGTTTTTGAAAATCGGAAGAGATTTACTCGAGTTATATACAAAAAACACGTAGGGCCCTAACAAAGATTCTTTTTTAGTGCCCTAGCTAAGTCCAAAGACTCAAATCGAAAAATGTTTCTTCCACAAATTGTCGGTCATGCCCAGATCTTTCAATAAAAAAAAAATTTGAAAATCGGTAAAGATTTACTCGAGTTATGTGCAAAAAACACATAGAGCCCTAGCAGAGACTCGTTTTTAGTGCCCCAGCTAAGTCCAAGGACTCAAATTAAAAAAGTTTCTTTCATAAATTGTCGGCCATGCCCAGTTTTTTCAAACAAAAATTTATGAAAATCAGAAAAGATTTACTCGAGTTATGTGCAAAAGACCGCGCCCTTGGGCCCGACATTGCCCAGATTCAATTCCATAAAATATTTTTCGACTACCTTTCAGGAAAAAAAAAGTTTTTGAAAATCGGTCAAGATTTACTCAAGTTATCGTGTTAACGGACAGACCGCTGATTTGTCATCTGGAGGCAACAAAAAAAGTTTCCCCGGGTTCGAATTCGCAATGTAACAAACGTGGTAGTAAACGCATCACACCTACGTACTTCGTACGGGTCTATTACACCACGCATTCCAATAAATAAAATGAGTAGTTATTGTAAAGTCTTTACGGTCATGAAAATGAATAGTTATTGTAAAGTCTTTACGGTCACAGGAACCAAATAGTGATTGTAAAGTCTTTACGGTCACAGGTACCTCTCACCGTAAAGACTTTACAATCGCTACGAACTATTCATTAATGACAATATTGTTAATTGAACTAACAATATCAATAATTTTACTAACAATATTGTCTCTTGAATTGACATTGTTAATTGTTTGTTGAACTAACAATGTAGTAGCAATATTGTTTGATTTGACACAATGGTGTGGTGTTGCGTATGTTTATACAAAAGCGTCAGCACTTCCAACAATAACAGTAAAATTCCAAACAAAAACGATAACAGTAACGATAAATTACATTTCTAGAAATCAGAGACATGGAAACTGATTTTTTTAAATGTACTTAAAATTCAATATGGAGAAAATTTAGTGAAGTAAATGGATGAAGAAAACTGCTTTGAAGAGCAGATGTTACGGCTTCATTTCAAATGACAGAAACAAATTTGGAAAGAAACATTTTAATCTAAGAAAATATTCAGCTGATTTTAAAAAAATTTTACAAATTAACTTTCTTGTAATTTTTTTGATAGAAGCTTCACCATCAGGCTGTTCTTTGTTTTTGGCTCTTCTACTTCCGCCTCCGTTTTGAGCCGAAGTATACGAAGCTCTTCTGCTTTATTTTCCACCTCCATTTTCCGAATTTTAATCTCTTCTTTTCTCAAGTCTATCTCATTCTAAAATGAAGTTAGACCAAGGATCAATTTTCTTTGATTTTATGAAAACTTGTAATTATAAGAAACAGGAAGACGTACCACTGATTTCTGTTCCAAATAGTTTATTAAGTCCTTTTTCGGATTAGAGAATCGGCTATTTTTTTTAGCTGGTGTCGTTGGTGCTTGCCGGTGTTCAACGTTAACCTTTGGTTTCGGTTATAGAAGTAAGCAGATTAATAACGAAATTCACTTCAAAAACATAAGAGAAGCGGACCGTACCAAAAACCTATACGTGTGAAAAGCCTCTACGTGTGAAAAGCCTATACTTGTGAAATACATACCAAACAAAGAGATGACAATTGCTGAGATGACAATTTTGAAAAGTCCTATTCGACCTAAACCACGTTTTTGGACACTTTTTCGACCATATCTCCGGAACTATTCGACCGATTTCGCTCATCTTCGAACTTAGCCTCAGTTTTTAGACTACCTTTCAGGAAAAAAAAAGAAGATCGGTTAAGATTTACTCAAGTTATCGTGTTGACGGACAGACAGACCGACGGACATTGTTTTTATTGCTGATTTGTCATCTAGAGGCAACAAAAAAAGAGTCCACCTTACTCTCGGGTTCAAATTCGCAATGTAACAAACATGGTAATAAACCTAAAAGCCTCGTACTTCGTAATGGAACAGCTAGATCAATATGTCGTCCAATTCACAATCAAAGAGAGGTTCTGAAAACATGTGACTTCTAATTGTTACGAAAATTACATTTGTTTTATATTGGCAGTTTTTCAACGGTCACAAAAGAGTGCATTCTGTAAATTTTCAATCAGTTATATTGCCAAATGGCATAATCATGAACATGTTCGGGTCTGTTCCGGGCAGACGGCACGACAGTCACATGTTGGCTGAAAGTAATCTTAGAATGAAGTTGGAACGAAGATTTGATGAGTGGGAGGACCCTCCATACCTTTATGCAGATCCTGGGTATCCCTTGTCGAAACATGTGATAGTTCCATTCAAAGGAAACGTGGACGCAAGAAAAAAACGAGCCAACAAAAAAATGAGCTCTCTAAGAGTTTGCGTCGAATGGGGCTTCGGCAAAATTATACAACTATTTTCTTTTCTGGATTTCAAAAAGAATTTGAAAATTTCTAAGCAAAAGGTTACAACAATGTACAAAGTTGCGACCATACTCTTTAACTGCCATACTTGCTTGTATGGGAGCGAGGTATGTACTTATTTTGAGTTGGACCCGCCACAACTTCACGAATATTTGGCTTAAATATAAATAAATTTTGTTTTCATGAATTTTATTTCCTTTTTTTTTTGTTTAGTCAATTTCAAATTTGCGTATGGCAAATTACGAAAACAATTGGTTGAATATGACATGTCTCTGATTCCTCGACATGTAATTTACCGTTACTGTTATGGTTTTTTGGAATTTACTGTTATTGTTGGGAAGTGCTGATGTTGTCTAGTGTTTTCAACTAACCGAACGCTAATGTGATAAAATGTACGACATAATTGGCGAAATAAGTGAGTCAAATGCACTTGTTCGAATGTTCCACTCGTTTTACGAACATTCAAACTCTGATATATACTCACGCACACATTCAAACTCGTGTTATAATGACTCACTTACTTGACCAAGTATGTATTCAACCTCGTAGTAAACTATAATTGATTCATTAAATTCTCTTTCACTATATATCACTACCGGCTCGATAGTTCAATAGTTTCAACTATTGCAACTATAGTTCAGTAATTCAACAATTGGCATGATAATTCAATAGTGTAACTATCACCACGATAGATAGATAGATAAGAGTGGACATTAACCAGGAAAAAATCAATTTGGAAAGCCAAAAATTAGAAAACATAAATAAATCGCGGCAGCCCAGCGAAAAGAGGGTCAAGGGGGATTATTACCCCTTGCGCTGTATCAGGGGCAGAGCCCCATACACTCAAGGCCGCCAGCAGGGCGTAACTAAGCCAGCCGCAGGCGTAATCTACCTCGCCGCAGGCGCGGGGTTAGGGGGCAGCAACATACACTTAAGGCCGCCTGTAGGGCGTTCAAGTCATGAAAAGGCTACTCAGCTTGCTACGGTCTGAAGCGCAAAGCGAGCAATGGTAAGCTATAGTATCACCCGTTACCAACCTTAAAACTTATTCAAGGAAAACGTAAATCGCTTTTCAAACAACCAGACAACCTAGCAATTTGACGCAATTTCCCCATTCTTCGAAATCAAGTAATTTTAAAAGATTCTTTCAAATTCACGAACAAACGCTGAGTCTTTTTAAAGGATCGTACGGGTCTCAGCTAACGTTTTTATTATGCACCTACTTTGACCCATCTGCAAATACCTTTTAAAATATAATAAAACTGAACCGAAACATGAAGTTAAACTCCAGCAATCCATATGTTGTATAAGCTATAATCAAATCATCCACGAAAAATAATTTTTTGGAGATAAATAATGTTATCTCTCATATTAATTCTTAATTGCAATTCTTCGAAAAATACGATTAAGAATGCATATGCAACACAAAAAGATGAAACAAACATAAATTCTAAGGTGTGCAGCATATCAGAAAGTGTCAAATTCAGGTACTAATGAGAAGTGTGGCGCCCTATATGCAATGGCCTATTTCTATGAACAAAAGAATAGAAACCCAAAATGAACACTTGCAAAGCAAAATTTGACAATGTAAAGCATTTTTTTGTTTTTGTTACTTATTTTTTTTATCTTGAAAGTTCTCTAGGTTTTGTGTTGTTGTACGAACCAGTTGCTGTTCCCCTGAGATTTTTTGTTCTAGGCTATTGTTTTGCTTGGAGTTCGGGAATACTTCTAAGAGATATATAATTGACTGTTATGATTTAGGGCCTCAAATTGTAAATTATTTATGTTGCATCTTCTCGATCTTTCATAGTGATTTTGAATAATGTAATTCCTTTAAAAAAATTCAGGTAAAGATTTTCATATTGGGATTATTATGCATGTAGGCAAATTATTGACCATGGCCTCTATTAATTTGTATCTCCTCTTAAATTTAATTTGGGTTTGCGTTTGATTTTTTATGGTTTTTATTCGAAAAAGGAAGTCATAATCATGGGTTATGTGTAAGGAAATGATTGACTTTCGTAGTTGATTTATTTACATTTTCATTATCAATTCTGCAATTCCTTTGCAGTCGTCGGAAACTAAATAACTTTATAATTTTCTTGGCATATATTTTTTTTTACTAATTTATTCATGTAGATTCTCCAAATTTTTCAACAACTTCGATTATCCGTCAATGGAGAACAATACAATACAATACAAATTTCGGGTAATCGAAGTTTTACTGTACTTGTTAAACATGGTTCCTTTATTTGAAGCTACCTTTACTTTCATTTGGAAAAACATAGTTAACTTAAAGATGAATAATGTACTGACACTCCAATCTCAAAAGTATACAATTTTCTGTTTTGATAGTTATTATTGTGGGTTTAAAAAACAATGAATATATTCCAATTCGGTGTTGCCGCTTTTGAATGAATGTATTTTAACAATTGACCTTGTCATGTCATATGTCAATAAGAACACGAATCGAAAGATTCGTGTGATGATCACAAATTCCAAAATTACAAGAAAACATAAATTTCTAGAAAAATTTCAAATTGTCAAAACAATTTAAATTTTCAAAAAAAATTGACTTTCTAAGAAAATTTAGGTTTAATAAGATATACGAATCCCCGAAATGATCAAATTTTCCGGAAAATTACAAAATTAAACAAAAAACACATTGTACATTTGCAAGAAAATTAAATCAATTCGTAAATCTAAAAGTAAATCATGGGCGCGCGGTAGCAATGCGCCCGTGACGCAAGTCTTACACGCCAAAAATTCACAAGAAATTTTTTCGTAGACTAAGGAACATATATACAGGAACTTTTTGACTCCCCCCCCCCCCCCCCCGAGCGACGTACCCCCGGAAAATATTTTTCCCGGATTCTACGGAAAATTCTAGGCCGAAGTGTCTTTTCACTCATTAAAATCGGTTCAGTCGTTCCGAAGATATGAATTAAACAATTTTGCTATTTTGTATGGAAATGGACTCAAATCGAATATTTTTAACTAGTCAATTTGGTAAATCTTTCTTTCTTTGTTTGTGGCAATTTTTTTTTGACGTTGTAAGGTTTTGAAAGTTTCATGAAATGTATTCCGTATCTCTAGAACTATGAGAGTTAGAAAGTTGGTTCCAAAGGCGAAGTTATAGAGAATTGAATTAAAGCGAACAGATGTTTCAGGGTTTTGGGGAAATATGGCCCAATCCTGGTATATGGTAACTTCCATAATTAGGCAGGATGAACCAAATCTCTAAAACTATGAGAGTTAGAAAGTTGGTTCCAAAGGCGAAGTTGTAGAGAATTAAATTTAAGCGAACACGTGTTTCAGGGTTTTGGAGAAATATGGCCCAATCCTGGTATATGATCACTTCCATAATTAGGCAGGATGCGAGGCAGGATGAACCAAATCTCTAGAACTATGAGAGTTAGAAAGTTGGTTCCAAAGGCGAAGTTGTAGAGAATTAAATTTAAGCGAACACGTGTTTCAGGGTTTTGGGGGAATATGGCCCAATCCTGGTATATGGCCACTCCCATAATTGGGCAGGATGAACCAAATCTCCAGAACTATGAGAGTTAGAAAGTCGGTTCCAAAGGCGAAGTTATAGAGAATTAAATTTAAGCGAACACATGTTTCAGGGTTTTGGGGAAATATGGCCCAATCCTGGTATATGGTCACTTCCGTAATTAGGCAGGATGAACCAAATCTCTAGAACTATGAGAGTTAGAAAGTTGGTTCCAAAGGCGAAGTTATAGAGAATTAAATGTAAGCGAACACGTGTTTCAGGGTTTTGGGGAAATATGGCCCAATCCTGGTATATGGTCACTTCCAGAATTCCAGAGGGATGATTCATACCTCTAGAACTATGGCAGCTAGAAAGTTTTTTACAAACTTACAAAAGTACTGATATCCGCAAAAAAAACCTCTTACAGGTGTGACGCAAGTCTTTATGCCAGCTTTCAAAAGCTGTGAAATCAGAAAAGTGTGACGCATTAATCAACTTAGGTAAAACTATCTTCTTCCAGTTACAAAAGTTCTGAAATCAGAGGGGGGTGACGCATTAAGCTTCGATTCGCAACAAAAATTTTTAAACAAAATTATGTTGAGTTCAAAAAATTGCGTCACAAATGCCAGACCCACCAGCGGAATAATTTTTCAACACTCAGCTTTTAGACGCAAAAATTAAAATTTACCCTAAACGATGTAATAAGAAATAAAAGTAAAATTTTCGCAGCGTAAAAACTGAAAGTACAGAAAAATTGTTTCGTCGTTGGGTCTGGCATTTGTGACGCAATTTTTTGAACTCAACATAATTTTGTTTATAAATTTTTGTTGCGAATTGAAGCTTAATGCGTCACCCCCCTCTGATTTCAGAACTTTTGTAACTGGAAGAAAATAGTTTTACCTTAGTTGATTAATGCGTCACACTTTTCTGATTTCACAGCTTTTGTAAGCAGGCATAAAGACTTGCGTCACACTTCCTCTGTAAGAGGTTTTTTGCGGATTGAGCTACCGTGGACGTTTTCAATTCAGATCTAATTTCAAACCGTTGCTTACATACTAACACATGCATTTGTAGCCAAAGCTAACGCATTTATCGTTCTCACGAACTACGCGCGCTTTTTACCACCTACAAATACCTGTGTCTGTTTATTCTCATAACTGCATGTCCATTAATTCGTATTTGTACTTAAATGTCGACATCAATTCGATGTAATCTAATTGTACAGGGATACCGCTATCAACACATTGCTGCATTGATCGCATAGTTAATCGCACAAGTTAAATTATTTGTTCATAAAAATTTCATGAGTGTCAAGTTTGCGGACCGAGCGAAGGCCCTAATCATACGAGCGAAATTAATTGTTCGAGAATGGAATTTGGTTGATCAATTGAAACCAGTGATAGTGTAAAGTTTGCGGGAAGAGCGAAGCGAGGGCCGTAGTCGCACGAGCTAATCCATTTGTTTACAAAAAGAATTTATTAGCTCAATTACAGAACTATTACGAGAATGAAGTTTGCATTCCAAGTGAAGCGAGGGCACGACTTATTTGCGAAAATAATTTCGTTGATCAATTGAAAATTTTGTACCAATATGAAGTCTATTGAAAGAGCAAATAGAACGTACAGAAGACAATTATCAAGATGGATTCTTAAAAATCAAGGCTAACTATCAAATTATTTATCTATATTTTGCTTAATTTGAAAAAATTGTAAAAATTAAGCTAAAGTTTAGTTGTTGTCTAACAACAAAATAATAAGTCAAGCGACCCGACCCAACCAAAAGGTGAGACATAGTTGCTTACCAGGGTTGTATTAGCGCCGCTAATCATTAGCGGCGCTAATAGCGAAGCTAAAATCTACTATCCTCGCTAATAGCGACTAGCGTTTCGCTAAAACCTCAATTAGCGAGACCAATTTTCGCTATTCGCTAAATTTTATTTCATTTTCTTCGTTTTAAGGACGATTCTTCAATGCATTGCATGCTAATTTGTGGGTCACATGGTTGTACTAAAAACACTTAATGACTTATGACTTGGATAGAGTTGATATTTTCAAGTCTAAATCCAATGCAAATCCATGGAGAAAAGAGATCAAACTCAATTAATCCTTATCAAATTAACAACGTTGAAGCTTTCGACAACTAATGGGAAAGGCGAAACAGATCTAGTTGATTGAGGTCAACTGACTCCATCAAGCTTGATTGATTAAAAAATACAAAATACAGTAAATCTAAAATATGTAAAAGCTTTCATTCCCCGCTTCCTCCTTAATTCCATAGTTGTTTAGACATGTTCCCTCAAAATGTCAAACAGAGTGTAAGAACAATAGCTTGTGCTGAGAAAACCTTCTCAGAGTTGCCAGAGTCACCTTGGGAGGAACTTTGACTCGTTTCGATCCCCGAAAATACTAAAGCAAATTTTTCATGAAAAAATCGTCAAAATATCTCATGACCAAAGATTTTTTTCATATTCTTGGGTTTCCTTGATTAGCGAAGATTAGCGTTTAGCGTTAGTTTCGCTAATATTTTTTAGGTTTAGCGTTAGCGTTAGCTCCGCTAAAAAAATTGGTTAGCGAATACAACCCTGTTGCTTACAAAGCTCGGGATTTTCTTTCCGAGTTAAGAAACCATGCTGTGACAATTGAAAGTCTGTGAAATTTGACTTATTGAAAGGTTTTCAACCGGCCAAAAATAATCTAAAATTGAATACTTTTTGGACTAGATAAAATGTTTTGGAAAACATATTAGTACTAACGGTTCTCATTCTTTGAATTTCGCAGCATCAAGACACTTTTGTTATTTGTGTAGAGAGCGCTGAGAATAAATTCAACTTGCATCTACCTTTACTGTATCGGTTGCACGGAGAAGATAGGGTAAATGCACTAGGTATCGGCCATGTGGTAGTGTCCGGCCAGCACCAGTAATCGGCCATATTTCAATTCGAAATGTGGCCCGTAACTAGTGAAACTATGGTTTGGCCGGGGGAACGGGTTAGCCCAGTGGTAACGTACTGGCTTTCCACCAAGAATACCCAGGTTCAAGCCCAGTGAGGATAAAATTCTGTATAGAATTTTTCTTCAATTTCTAGCATGAAAGTAACGTTCCTAAGCATACCCAAGCTTCTAAAAATGATGTTTGGTGTCCACAACCAACCGTACACAGAAGAACGACATGTATGACGTCACCCATACACTATGAATTTTGTGTACAGATATCTGAGTCAACCGGAAAATCTAAAATGGTTTGGCCGGAGACTACTACATGGCCGACAACTGATGCATTTACCCTATAAGAGATGTCTCTTCACTGCTTGCCATAGGAAGATTTTATGAAATTACTAAGTTTTTCCTTGCAGTAACACATATTCGACGTAATACTATAATGTAATAATACTATAATACGCATACAAGAAGTATTCGCTCAATTTATTCATTACGATTTACTTTATTGAACATATATAGACGTAAATGGACCTATCGATTTTGTCGACCATCGAATTGTATTTTATACTAGACTAGTACGCACGCGGTATCTTCACAGATTCACTCTGAAGCGACTTATAGTATGTTAAAAGTCATTTATCTATGACTTTTAACATCCTGAGTCGCTTTATAGTGAATTTAGTGCGTTTACATAATTTACCAACAAAAATAAATTACCGGTAATTTCCCATCTCTGCTCCGCAAGTCGTTGCTTGAAGTTCGACGACTAAAAGCAGAGCCTTGTGTTATTTTTTGTCACACTGAATCAGTCAAATTTTAACGTTTCAAAGCTGCTATTTTACGAAATAGAATTGATTAGAAAAAACTTGAACACACGATTCAATAAAATCAAATTAAATGCTAATATTAAAATACTTTCATTTGTGATATGCAACTGTCGAGAAAAATTGCAATCACAAATGTTTTAAGTTATGTTTTAAATGGTTACAACATAAAAGTTCCTCGGCTTGTTAAATTGTTTTTTCAAATATGAGTTGTAATTTGTAGGTCAATAAAATGGGTACAAGATAAATATAAAACTTTAATCAATAACAATCTGCACATTACTCAAAGTTATATGATTCAGGTTCTCATGAGTTTACTGCGAAATTCGAAAATCCTAATTATTTCGTAACATAATGGGACATTAGCAAGGCCTGTGACGCTAGTCTTACAGCCGAAAAATTGACAAAGCATATACTTATACAAGAACTTTTTGACTTCACCTCCTGAAAATATTTTTCTCTGATTCTACGGGAAACTCTAGCTTCACTAAATAAAATCGGCTGAGTAGACCAGTTATGAATAAAATAAGTTTGTGATTTTGCATGCGAAAATAGAAACTTGTTCATTTTGAGATAACCGAAACGTTCTAGTTAGTACCAAAAGAGCATGAGACCCGTACGCATCAGAATAGATGAGGCAAACAGAATATATGGTACAAAAACTCTCGGACTTATCTAAGTAAGCCTAACTCTCTAATGGATGAAATTACGTCCACATTAAATTGTATTGGAAATTGCCGAAATGGTAAAATTTAAACAAAGTTTTAAACAAAATTTTAACAAATATTATCAAAAAATTTATTCTCTACAACATTGCTTTTGGAAGCAACTTTCTAACTGCAATAGTTCTTGAAGCATGTGTTCTTTAAAGTTTGATTCTCTACAATTCTCACACACTGACACATGTGTTGGCTAAAATTTAGCTCTCTACGACTCTTTCTTTGGACATAAGACTCTATCATGGGCGCGCGGTAGCGATGCGCCCGTGACGCAAATCCCCATAGGAAAAAAAATTCGGAAAAAATTTTTCGTAGACTTCGGAACCATATATACAGCTAAGTTTTGACTTCCCCCCCTTGCGACGTACCCCCCGGAAAATATTTTTCCTGGATTCGACGGAAAATTTTTCTAGACACTTCTTTGAACTCATTAAAATCGGTTCGGTGGATCCGAAGAAACGACCTTTAGAAAATGATCATTTCTATACAAAAAGGGCTGTTTCATAGAAGCCAAAGTTAATGCAAACATCCTACGTTAGTTAGTTAGTTAGTGGGTTAGTTAGTTCAGTTAGTTAGTTAGTTAGTTTGTATGAAAAACCGTGAAAAACCACTTTTTTGGCTCTTGCTCGAAAACGGCTCGATAACTTTTCTTGAAATTTTGCAGGGACCTTCGGGTGGGCATTCTACGTCATATGAGATTTTAAAAAAGGGGGGGTACCGGCCTCGTTTGGGCGCCAGGGCTCTTAGAAGGCGCCATATGTATGTGTTTGTGTGTGTAGTGTGTATGATAGCACATTTTGTATGAGGCAATGGTTGTGTGTTCGAGATAGAGGTTTGGTGTCAAAGGGAAAGTTGTTGGGTTGGTTGTGTAGTGTATCAGGGTGACCGCCAAAATGGCGGAAAATAGGCGGGGACTCAAAAAAAAAACTTTTGATATGTTGTACAGGAAGTTGAGGGGATCATTTTCGCCCATGAAAGTAGTAGCCGCCGCGTTTCGGTTTGGCGGCGGCGGCGGCTCAAAAAAAACTTTTGATATGTTGTACAGAAAGTTGAGGGGATCATTTTCGCTCATGGAAGTAGTAGCCGCCGTGCTTCGGTTTGGCGGCAGCGGCGGCTCAAAATTACTTTCAAAACATTACAATCACAACGAAAACCCTTTTTAAAAGGAAAAAGTGACGCAAGTCCTCGTCCCTTCTTCCAAAACAACTGATGTCACAACAAAAACCCTTTTTAAATCCCATAAAGTCAAATTTTTGCATTGTGAAAGCACACAAAAACTATAACACTGGGGGGTCCGGCATTTGTGACGCATTTTTTTAATCAAAAGTGAAAATATTTCAAAAGAATTTTGTGCGTTCCAAAGCTGCAAGTGTCACCCAAATTGATATCAGTTGTTTTGGAAGAAGGGACGAGGATTTGCGTCACGTTTCCCTTTTAAAAAGGGTTTGTGTTGTGTGTTGTGTTGTGTTTGTGTTCAGCCTTTCTTCTATTTTTCTTCAATGTCAGGTTTCATAATAATATGGGTAGTTGTAAATTTGGAATCGTAGAAGAACGACCCATATTCGATCAATTCTGTGTACATTGTACACTGTCCAAAAATGTACGGGAAAATTAGGTTTTCGAAAAGTTAGGAGGCCCGCCCGGAAAACGGTGTCAAATCCGAATATTCTTGTTAATGGGCTTGTTTTGTAGGTTTTCTCTTCCTCTAAAAATTGTTTCTAAGAAGCTAGACTCTAAAGCAATTCCCAGTATGACTTTCGCTTAATTAAAGTGGAAACAATTTTTGCAAAAATGCTACACTACTTTAGTCGTGTGGAACTCATACAAGGGATTCATTTCCAGTCTAGCTTCTTAGAAACAATTTTCAGAGGAAGAAAAAACCTAGAAAGCAAGCTAATTAACAAGAATATTCGGACACTTGCCGATGTAGAAATTGATGCTCGAATTGTGGTCACTTTTCACATTTGACGCCATTGAGCACCCATTAAATTGCTCCGGATTTCATCCGACCCATAGAAACTTTTTTTCGGTGGACCATTTGACACCGTTTTCCGGGCGGGCCCCCTAACTTTTCGACAACATAGAATTTTGGACAGGTCTATTGTACATTGTAAGTTCGTGTACAAATATCTGAGTCTAACTTTAGACGGAGATATAATTAGCACCAGAAGAAATCCAAATGGTAAAATGCAAGCTACAATTAGGCGTGGTTCGGAATTCACGTTAAGCATGTGGTCCGAAAAATGCCTGCCGGTAAAACACATTGATGGGGCGAACCGGCATTCTAAGCCCTACTAGTTTCCGCGCCTAGTACATCATAGATGGCGCTGGGTTTGTGTGCAACCTACACTGGCACTTCGGTAACGAAAGGATCTATAAGAAGAATCCATATGAGCGAAAGCCTACAAATATTGCGGAACTAGTAAAATAAAATGATCTAGCCTCTGACGGGTTGTAACGGCGGATAATCATATTATTATGTTTCATACTTAACAAAAATATTCACAAAAAACCATATCGCATCTTATACGGCCGAGAAAAAGAATTTTGTCCATTCCATGGATCCCAGTGCCCGAACAACTCAACAGATTTCCACAAATAATTTTTGCAACATTTCTTAGATCAAATGCTTTCATTTGACACCAAAACTGCACCAAAATGAACAGTTTCCGTGCTGTACTTTCCGAGAAATCTGCGAAAAAGTTTTACCTCCCCTCGAAAAGCCACGTGTTTGGACACTCTTGGAAGTATTCGACCAATTTTGCTCATCTTCGAACTTGAACTCACTTTTTTGACCACCTTTTAGGAAAAAAAAAATTGGAAATCGATGAAGATTTACTCAAGATATCGATCGTGTTCACGGACATTTTTTTACTCACGTATTCGGATAGTAAACGCGTCAGACACGTATATGTCTAAAAATGTAGCATCATGTGCCTCGTTTGGCTCCCGAAGCCCTCCTGGAAACTCCCATACAAACTCCATAAAAGATCATGTGTTGTATATGGACCACTCCATCGGTATTTCTACTTTAATAATAATAATAATTCGTTTATTGTCAACTTAGTACAAGTGGACATTTAGAGTACAGAAACACAAACATATCAAAATGTTACAAAGGCAAAATTCCAAACTAGAAAACAATTTGATGTGGAACGAACAGCGTTACAAAAACCAATAGGTAGAG
This sequence comes from Pseudolycoriella hygida, assembly GCA_029228625.1. Lineage (NCBI taxonomy): Eukaryota > Metazoa > Arthropoda > Insecta > Diptera > Sciaridae > Pseudolycoriella > Pseudolycoriella hygida. Next base: position 91,506,082 of record CM055403.1, read on the forward strand.
CTATCAAAGATCAAGATAAATTAAAATCTTCTCGTCGAAATTTCAATAAAGAAAATAATAATAAAAGTTCAATCACAAGTTAACAAATTCATTAAACACTGAGTGAGGCAGCCGGAGCAGATTCTTCCGGAACACGGTTAAACATTTTACAGGCATAATTGAGTGGTGAATATTCAGATCGTTGTGTTCTGTTTCGATTCAGGAAAATTAGGCCATTGTTCCTCAGAAGTCGAAATCTGAAAGTGATACGTGATCGAAGAAGAGGTGAACTAATGCGACCTGTGAAAAGTGAGTGAATGAATAAAACGCAAGCATTCATTCTCCGTCTAACTAGGGTTTGCAGGTCATGTTGAACGCATCTCTCAACGTAAGGACTTAGTACGTAGTCATCTTCAGCGCGTCGTTCTAGGTCACCATTTATAAACATCACGAATTGTTTTTGCGTGCTTTCAATCGAACGTCTGTATGTCACTTGACTAGGGATCCTGACGCATGAGGCGAATTCAAGGTTTGACCGAAACAACAATTTGTACAGAGTCTTCAGAGCATCTGAATCAAGGACTTTGTGTTGCCTCTTAACAAAGTTCAACGTCGCCTTGGACTTGTTGCTAACGTATTGTGAATTTCCAGATCGACGGTGCTGCTGCAGCGTTCGATCACTTGGCCATCTATAAGATAGTCATAAATGATTGCATACCGTTTTAGCGTGTAAGGGACTATCTTGGATTTCAATTTGTTGATTTGCAGACCGCTTTCACAGCACCATTCAAAGAACGCATTCATAGCCAATTGGAATTATTGGGCGTCTTCATACGACTTTACAGTTTACAATGCAAACTATCTTTTTGTCGTCAGCAAAATTTATGTTGAAGACACCGGAAACATCGACATCCGAGTCCTTAAAGAACATTAAAAACATTATCACACCCAAGATCGGGCCTTGTCCCACGCCTGAGTGAACCGAAATATCCTCTGATTTATCCGAACCCAACAGTACATATTGAACTCTGGAAGTCAGATATAACAGAAACCAGAGCAGGGTGAGGTTTGACAGTGGGAACTTTGCCATTTTTCGAAGAAGCGTGGATACATCAACTTTGTCAAATGGCTTACTTATATCTGCATTAAAAGTTAGCGCATCCTGATTGAAGGCATCGTGTGGTAGTACACTTAATTCCATTAAATTCGAATCAATATTCCTATTAGACACGAAACCATGGTGTGACGTGGAAATTTTTCTTGGGATCACAAGCTTTAGCTGCAAGTAAACGACTTTCTCGAAGACCTTCGCTAGGTTAGGCATGACGTTTACACCTCTGTAATTGCATATGTCCATGTCCATTTTACGACCAGATTTATATACAGGTAAGAATTGACCGATCTTAAGAAGTTATGGATAATATTGCTCGGCTATTGATTGATTGAAGATGAAGTTGAGCGGGTCTGATATATAAGCTTCACATTTACGGAGAAAGATTGATGCGACCTTGTCGTGACCACTACCTATACTTAAGTCCATATTTTTTAGGACAGATGAAACTAGTTCTGGAGTTGATGTGATGTTGTAAAAACCAGTATCCGATCTGTTCTGGATGAATTGCAAAAGCGATGAATCGTGTGGATATTCTTCGTAAGCACTTTTAAAATACCGAGCAAACAAATTAGATTTTTTGGCGGTCGTAGATGCTGTTTGACCATTGAATTCAACAACATCGGGTAGACAATTCGTTTTCCGTTTGCTACGAGGGGCACCCTAAAAGTTTCGGGAATCGGCTATAAAACGATTTTATTGCTTCTCAAAATAATCACCATTACAATCTATACACTTTTTCATCCTTAAAAACCAGTTTTCGAAACATCGAGTCCATTCGGAAGTTGGGATTTGGGCCACTTCTTGTTCATATGCCTCGACAGCAGCTTCCGCAGATAAAAATCGCTTCCCACGCAACTTATTCTTGACACTCGGAAACAAATAAAAGTCGCACGGTGCCAAGTCGGGACTGTAGGGTGGATGCAGCATCAAATTGATTTTTTCCTTCTCCAAGAACGTCGTGGTCAGAGCACTTGTGTGGGAGCTTGCATTATCATGGTGGAGGACGATCTTGCGATTTCGACTCTTTCCACGTAGTTCTTCAAATACTTTTGGCAAACAAATCGTAGTATACCACTCTGAATTGATTGTTTTACGATCCTCAAGTGGTACAGTAGCCACATGACCACATTTCCTGAAGAAAGTAGCGACCATTTTCTTGGCGACGCTTCGAGCGCGAATTACCTTTGTTGGTAAATCTTCATTTTGAAACACCCAAACGGTGGATTGCTGTTTTGTTTGGGGATCATAGCTGTAAATCCAACTTTCACCACCTGTAACGATGCTATGTACTGAATCAGAAGCCCCATTGTCGAATTTTTTGAGAGAATCTCGGCACCATTTCACACGAGCCTCCTTTTGGTCGTCTGTCAATTTGTATAGGATCCACCGAGAACAAAGCTTCTGTGTGCGTAAATGTTGGTGTAAAATTGTTTGTATTTGACTTTTCCCGATCCCAAGGGATGCCGCTATCTCAGCATAGGTCACATGTCGATCGGCTTCAATCATGTTCCGGACATGGTCAATGTTTCCATCGGTGATGGCTGTGGAAGGTCGACCTTCACGAAAGTCGTCACTGAGGTAAGTGCGTCCCGATTCAAACTCAGCGAACCACCGATAAACAGTGGTCTTGGATGGGGCCTCATCTCCAAATGCTTTTTGCAAACGATCAATACACAATTTGGGAGTCAAGCCAGACTTAAAGTCGTAGAAAATCATGGCTCTAAAATTTTCACGTGATAAATCCATTTTTTCTCTGCAATGACTTTTTGGAATTGTTGTATCTTTTGACTGCTACGATCGATTTTCATTTTGATCATCATTTTTAAATCAGGAAAGACCAATTTAATTTTTGTGTAAATTGGCGAAAAGTTTACACGAGCCGATATAGCCAATTCCCGAAACTTTTAGGGTGCCCCTCGTATTTACGTAACGCCAAAATGATTTTGGATCTCTCTTAACGCAGCTCGCTTTCTTACGAATGAAGTTACTATGCAATTCCATTTTATACGTTTCATAATTCGATTTGGCTTCCAAAAATTTCCGGTCATCCAACGCAATATGCGTTCCACTCAACTGTTCTTTACGGAGGGTGGTGTTTAGTTTCTTAAATTCCTTGTTTGGAAGATTCTTAAAATGCATCAAGTGTTTGTTGAATTTTTCTAAATTTGTAAATTATGTAAACGCTATAGAATTTGCGTGTATTCCGAATGTAGTTTCACTCACTCAATAATATGAAATATATACCATTTTGCATAAAACAATGGTAACTCAAGCGAATTCTCAATGGTAACGCAGGGTAGAATGTGTGTTAAAAGGGAACGCTATGTTTTATCTCAATTTATTATGGATAGGCTACTAAGAATGAATGAAATGAGAATAACGTTCCCTCTAAACATGCTGATGAAATTGGCCATATGCTTGCGTATGTGTGTATTATGTATGTATGGGTATGTATGTCAAAGACGAATTTCGTAGAGAAAGTTTTGGGAACATTTTTCGTCATGGAATCATGGTCACCTCGGTCACCCGTGGACACCAAAACATTTTTTTTATACTTTGTAGAGTACGTAAACATCTAATCTTTACAATACACAGGAACTACATCTAAAATTTCAACAAAAATGATTTCGAAAATGGTAGATTAAAACCATCTTTCCTAAAAATTGGTAAATTCGAAACGTATCCCTTTCGACGAATGAAAGAAATCAAACCTATTATAATTTACTAATACTAAGCGGGTAATTTCCGTTTTTACACAAAAAATCTCCATTGATCTAAATCTCTTATATTACAAAACATTAGCGGTAAAATGCAAACAAAATTAAATTTCATTAGATCGTCGAAGAACAAGAGATTTTGAATTTTTGTTTAGAACGAGCTGGGTTTACGCATCTATGCATGATTTAATTCCACTGTAGGGTAAGTGCACTGGTTACGAGCCCCGTACTAGTTACGAGCCTTTCTTTTGTTCTTTTTTGAGAACAAAGGAAAAGACAATAGGGGCTAGCAACTAAACCAATTTCTAAACAGGCTCGTAACCGGTGTTTTCACCTTATCAGAATATTGGGGGCACTTTTTGAGAATGAGAACTGAAGTCTCTTTTCTATAAACATAAAATTCAACTATCAATGTCGTCACTATTTTATTTGTATACGTATCGTATACATATGAAAAATCAAATCAATTCACAAAACGAATAAAAATTTAATATTTTCCTTTGACCAGTCAATCATATTTTCTTGAATAGAATTTTATTATCTCGTATACCTTTTGCTTCAATTTTTTTATTCAATTTATTTTTATTGATATCGAATCTACAAAAAAAAACATTTAAACACGAAAAGCAATTTTTTTATCTGAATGTTATTTTTGATACAGTAATCAGTAAATCTTATAATTAATTTATTCGATCGACAGTACTCAAAATACTAACTATAAGATGAGAAAAATTACTATTCCCACGGTGCTCGTATTCAAATAGTTTATGTATTTTTTACCTTATGCACTTAAAGAATCATTCAGATTCACCCTAAGAAATTTGCAGAAAAAACGTTTTTTCTACCTGCGGGACTTAAACAAATCCTTAAAAAATGTTGAATTTGCTAAAAATCGACAGAAATAATCAAGGCACCATCATTATTAGTTTTTTATATTTTTTACATAATACACATTTTTGTAAAACTTTTTATGCATTAAGTTTGCTTGTACGATCAAATTAGGGAGAAAATGACCCTTATGTTTCTTTAACAATTTTTCAGTAAAAAATTGCTTTTTCAACTGAAATTCTCAGGAATCGTTTGGGTAACATATTTATTCAATAATCAAACATTTTTTATTGATTATCCCTATATTTTTGCAAGAAAAAAAAAATTGAAACAGTCTTGTATGTTATTTCCACCGTTTGATGATTTTTTTACCCTATTTAAATTTAGTTCTTACGCTCATGGAACCGATTTTTGTTAAGATCACACCCTTTATTGTTTCCAATTTTGTTGTAGATAAAATAGAGAAAAGAATTTCAGTTAATAGTCAAATGAGATTTAACGGTCGTTTTCTTAGAAAACTTGTATTTCACAAGGTACGACGTAACTAGCAACCCCAATTTTACTTTTTTTCATAAATAGCAAATCAGCGTTCTTTGTTAATAATCCCTTTACGATGCTTTTTTGGACCCGTTCGAAGTACAAAAGTCCTATACGTTTACTACAAAACATTAGATTGTTACATGAGGGTAGATCGATGCGGGAGTGAAGGGGATGCAATTAACATCGCTGCCCTAATTTGCATAAGAAACTTAGTGTGAAAGAGACAGAAAATTGTGTATGGATTTTTGTATAGATTTTTTTTTCTCTCTTTCGCACTAAGTTTCTTATGCAAATTACGGCAGATCGTCTCGAGATGACATTCCCTGAAAAGTACATATATGTTCCATTTTTCTAGTTCAAAGATGAGCAAAATCGGTCTTGTGGTTCTGGAGATATCGTAGAAGAGATGACCAAAAACATGGTTTTGCGGAGGATCAGTGAAACTTTTTCGCAAATATTTTTTTTGTGGAAATCGGGTCAGCGGTCTGAGTACGAAATTGAGTTTCGTGGTCATAAACGAAAGCAGATGGTTTTTCGTCTATATTTACCCTATGCAATATGGAGATGGTGTGTCAAATGGTGTGGTATGCGTAATATAGTACTCCTTATGTACCTTAGCCTCTAACCACCTACTCCTACATCCTATCCTACCCGTGGTGACACCTGTCATAGTGAGCAACCCACATGAACGATCAGGTAACCAACCCTGGTGTATTAGTGTGGGTCACTTAGCAGAAGGATGAGGGGGGCTGTCTTCGGGTAGTACCTCAACGTCACGTAGAGCGAGGGCCGAAGGCATTAGGCGCTATCAAGATGGGATAGTACCTCAGCATGGTGGCGGATGATCTCAACAGCAAGAGACAACGGCAGCATGCAAAGTCCGAGTCAGCAGGACTACCATCACTCTCCAACCCGCACCGGCCAGCGTGGTGTTTGAACGGCTAAAACCCCCCCGAAGATGAAGAGCACAACTAGGAAAAATCGGCCCTCAGTTCCCAGCCGCTCGTTGATCCCTGACTCCGACAACGGTCAGACCAGACGACGAGCAGAGGGTGCTAAGAATCCCTGGGTTACAATAGGTTGTCACACCGGACTATACATTGCCACGTATAACACTCGAACGCTATCATCGAACGAAAAACTTCTCGAATTGGAGTCGGCACTGGAAAAGATCAAATGGGACATTGTCGGATTGAGCGAAGTCAGGCGACGTGGTGAAGAATGCTTGAAGTGAAATCAGGAAGCACTTTGTACTACCGTGGAAGCGATAGCCAAACAGCGACGCATGGTGTAGGACTGCTCATCAGCAAACGCTGGTCGAACCGTATAATCCAAATCAACAGCATCTCCGACAGAGTCATCTATGTGCGTCTGAAGATAAATGCGATGTACAGTTTGAAAGTCATCCAAGCGTACGCACCGACGACGGATCACGACGACGAAGAAATTGAAAGCTTCTATGAAGATGTCTCCAAAGCGATTGAAGAAAACAGAGCTCAATATCAGTTGCTAGTCGGCGATTTCAAGGCCAAATTGGGAAAAAGAGAAGACGTTGCAGAAACTTCGATTGGAACGTTTGGTTACGATCAGAGGAACGAACGAGGAGATACTTTGCTGAATTTTCTCCAACAACAAGGAATTTTCGCAATGAACTCATTTTTCTCCGGTAAGGTTCAGAGGAAGGGGACTTGGGCCAGTGCAGACGGCAGAACAAAGAACGAGATCGATTACATCATATCGAACCGCAAATCGATTGTCAAGGATGTTACTGTGCTTAACCGTTTCACAACAGGCAGCGATCATCGAATGGTGCGAGCCAAAGGCGTCTTGAACACACGGACAGAGAGAGAAAAGTTGGTCAAGAAAAAAGTCGTTTTAGACATGGAACGCCTGAAAGAACAAAGCGACGCATTTAAGGAAGCTATGGACAACGAACTGAACGGAACGAATTCACAAACTGCAACGATTGATGAGCTGACAGAAAGAATAGTGACCTCAGTGAGAAGCTTCCTGGAAACCAGATGCCGACCTACATGCACTAAAGAGTCGAAGCTCAGCAAGGAAACGCTAGACCTAATAGCAGAAAGACTGGATTTGGTGAAAGGTGGAAAGCGAGACACTGTTGAATACAGAGACAAAACGAAAGCCATCAACAAGAAAATGAAAACCGATCTGCGACAATACAACGTGAAACTGGCCATGAACGCTATAGAAGCAAATGGGAATATGAAAGTATTACGAGCGAAACGGGCGAACGGGTACAGACAAATTTTTAAATTGCGCGATAAGGCGGGCGTCATACAAACAGATCAGGACAAGGTATTGGACATCGCGCGAGAGTTCTATGAGGACCTTTTAACGTCGGTTCGAGCCAAACTACCGGCAGAAAGAGCAAAAGCGAGACCGGTGATAATGAACGTTGGTTCCGAAGATTTGCCGGACATAACGATTAACGAAGTACAGGCTTCGTTAGACGAAATGAAGAACAGAAAAGCTCCAGGTGACGACGACATTCCGATCGACGCAATCAAAGAAGGCGGACCCACACTGCTCAAAATGACAACGGATCTGTTCAACAAGTGTCTCGAACAAGAGAAAATACCAGAATCATGGGAAAACGCAGTCATCACTTTGCTGCACAAGAAAGGAGACATCACGAAACTGGAAAACTACAGGCCCATCAGTTTGATCTCGCACCTCTACAAACTGGTTATGAAGGTGATAACGAAACGGATCACAAAGAAGCTAGACTTCTACCAGCCGATCGAACAAGCAGGGTTTCGTTCCGGATTCAGCACAAATGACCACTTGCAAGTGATGAGAAGTCTAATAGAAAAATGCAACGAATACAAAATCATCATCGCGATATGCTTCATAGACTGCGAAAAAGCGTTCGATTCGGTCGAATTATGGTCGATTTTAGACTCCTTGGACGATTGTCGGATTGACTCGAGATATACCCGGATGATAAAACATATCTACGAGCACGCAACGTCGTGCGTCAAACTGCATAAAACCACCGATAAATTTCGAATTGGAAGAGGAGTCCGTCAAGGAGATACCATTTCACCGAAATTGTTCACGGCAGCTCTGGAAACGGTTTTTAAAAAGCTTGATTGGAGTGAACTGGGAATCAACATAAATGGGAAGTTTCTGAACAACCTTCGATTCGCCGACGACATTGCCCTGACATCAACGACTCTGGAACAGATTGAAGCGATGCTGTTGCAGCTCAACGAGGAAGCCCAAAAAATCGGTTTGAAGATGAACATGTCGAAAACGAAAGTGATGACAAACATCGATGGGGCTACACCAATCAAGATCGGAGACGAGGAAATTGAAATCGTGAATTCGTACAAGTATCTCGGCCACGTCATGAAGCTCGGTCTCGACAACCAAACGGCTGAAATAAAGAGAAGGATCGGTCTCGGTTGGGCGGCGTTCGGCAAGTTACGGTACATCTTCAAGAGCAACATGAGCAACAGTCTGAAGAGGAAAGTGTTCGATATGTATGTGCTGCCGGTCCTGACATACGGAGCCGAGACTCTCACGATCACCAAAGCATCAGCGAACAAATTGAGAGTTGCACAGAGGGCAATGGAAAGGGCAATGCTAGGAATCACACTCAGGGACAAAATGACAAATGAGTGGATCCGGCGACAAACAAGAGTCATCGATGTCATGACACGAATAGCGTCGCTCAAGTGGAATTGGGCTGGTCATATTGCCAGAATGACCGACGATCGATGGACGAAAACTATAATGCAATGGCGGCCACCAACGAAACGCCCGATGGGACGTCCACCGGAAAGATGGACCAACGATATCAAAAGAACGGCAGGCACGACGTGGCAGCAAGTGGCAATGGACCGAAAAAAGTGGCGATCTATGGGGGAGGCCTACATCCAGCAGTGGATATAAAAGGCTAAGGAAGAAGAAGAAGAAGAAGAATATGGAGATTTACTGTCAAAGGCAAAATTGTAGAGAACATGTGTTTCAGGGTTTTAGTGGAAAATGGCGCAATCCTCGTTTATGATCTGGCCATTCCATTGGTAGATGGCGTGCGAACGTTGTTTTCTTGCTAAACTAAGTACATACGAGAATTGTGTTGTATGAAGTAAGTTTCTACAAAGGTTCGATCTACAATTCCTTCATACAAGAGAAGTCTGATATCTGTATATTTTACCCAGTAGAGCGTTCGTACTCAAAACATGTTCCTACTTTTTAATGGAATACGTCACCACTGTTCGCATTTATATCCAAAATTATGGAAGTTAGAAAGTTGCTTCCAAAAGTTGTAGAGAATGTGGAAATGTTCAACCTCTCCGCAGTGAAAAACAATGCGGAAATATTGAACAATTCCCCACTGTTTTAACAATACAGAAATAATGCTCATTCTAGCATTGAATAAAACTTCGTAATCTGTCGTATTTCGGAATTGAATTGCAGAAATTTATTTTATAGGAGTTTTCTGTTTAAAAACATTTAATGCATAGAAAACCGGTAAGTTGTGTTACATATATACGTTCATCGCAGTGTATGTGATGTATTAATGGCGAACAATGACTGGCGAGCAATAACTGGCCTTGGGATGTATTTACACTTATACGGCCCGTGAATGAAAAATTCCAATTTTCGAAAATGAAATCATTTTCTACGAGTGCGTTCAATTTTTGTTTGAATTGCAGAGAAACGAAAATGTGACGTTGCTTCCGCCTCGACCTGGTAGAATGAGCATATGAGGCCTTTCCTATAAAACAACGTAAATGTCCAATTTTCTCTAATTTTTATTAAAATTGGGCCCAAGTCACGCCATGTTTGAAAATGCAAGATAAGTGAAAAATTTATTTTTCACTTCAACGGATTAGAGCCAAATAAAATAGAAAAGTTATTTTCTGACTATTAAAATGTGAGTATAGAGATTTTCGTATAAATCGGATTGATATTACTGAAGGTATTTGTTAAGGTTCACATTTTTCAATTTTTGAAGAACTTTCTTCAAAAATATTGATCTGATTTACAAAAAAATATTTTACGTTCATTTTGACAACGGGGAAAATTTTTTAGCATTTTATTTGATTCAAGTCTAAATCTATCTAAGTCAAAATTAATTTTCATATATTTTGCGAAATATGGTTACGTTTCATTTATCTGACCACTAGATGCAAGAACAGCTGTCATCATTTCTCTGTTGAATTGAATATTGAAGGCATCTCTTTATTCGAAAATTGTTAATTTTCGAAAATAAACAAAAAACATGGGGGTTGTGGTGTTTAATATGGAAAAATAAAATGAAATTAATTCCATATTTTCAACATACCGGTTCCTTACGCATTAAAATTTTGAACTGAATTGGCTGTGTAAATGGGTAACACTTGTGCGATTACGGTACCTCACTTTGGCTCGGAAACCGCAAACCTTCGCACGCGTGTTGCAACCGATTTACTTAGCCAATGCAGTTAATAACTATGTAGTTGCAAAGACTTATTTTGAAATTAAAAATTATTGAAAATCGGTTTCAAACAAATTCTTGGGTGTTGGTGTTGGGTGTTTTTTTATGACGGTTTTGAATTGCAGGAAACGTTGTCCGCTAACACGTTTCATAGCTAGAGTATTTCAGCACATATCCTAAATGATGTCCCACTCGTCTTCGACTCGCGGGGCTAGTACTGGAATACTGGAATAGTTATAAAACTTATGAATATGAAATCCGAAATTCATGATGAAATTCATTTGCTATTGCCTTAGGTAAATTTTGTTAGTATCAGCAGCAGAGTGCTTTCTGAGGAAACCCAATTCGTAACACTTCTGTGAATTTGAATTGTGTACCAAAGTGTGTTCGTTTCCTACGTTTTAAATACAAGGAACGCCACGAGAATTTTCATCTGGACGTATATTGGCATGCTATACAAGAACGTAAACTGTTGGAGGTGTAAGAACTTTTGTCTCGAAATGATTTAAAAAATTTATCATTTAAGTTTAACCGTGGAATTAAATGCACTATATTTTTTGTGAATGAACAGATGTTCAAATAAAATACTATTGAATCTTTTATGTTTTTGGAGAAAAAAATCTTCGATTTCTAATAAAATAACGAAACAAATGTGATTCAAAGTAAATTCTTAAGAAAAAGATACACAATATATTTGGTAGGTAGAAGTACCTGATTTATTTATGTTTTTTTTAGATTCAGTAGTGTATGCATCACCGCAGCGGAGCTGAAAACATTGTTCAATTATATTAGATTACTTTATGTGTATGATTGAAATTGGTGGTTCATCCATCGTCCTAGGGTTGCGGCTTAAAGACCTCACACCGAAAGGTAGTACCGGAACTTCGGACTTCGGAACTCAGACAAATTTTAAGGTCACTTTACCTTTTTTGTTTCAAACGCTTAAGATCCGCTGGTATTTCATGATGGAATGTCCCTTTTATACACAGCGTATCTGACGTCCGTTCTCTGCATCACTTTCGACTACCAATTTGACGACATCTGATGATGATTCTTGGCACGCCATGACGAATTTGAAGTTCTATTTATGTTATTGGTTATAGTAATTCTTTTAGTTTTGTATAATTTTCATTTTGTTTGCTAATACTGGAGGAAAAGTGAAGACCGACAAGTTTCTGATTTGTATGTTCGGATGTCAAATTAAATCGACTAGGGAGTGTATTACGAAATTTCTCTTCTGTTCTATGTTGTCGTCCTGTTTTCGCTTATGTGATAATAGTAGATTATGCACCGCTGTCCAGGATGCTCTATTTTGACGATTTGGAGGTTATTTCCCGAGCCGAAGGCATATGCTATTTTATCTGCCGAGAAAAGATATATCGAGAAAAACAATTTTGCTCTAGGGAGAAAAATGCGATATTATCGTTCTAAACAGATAAAAAAGAATACACACTTGTATGTATGTTTTATTATATCTATCTCGGTAAACCTCGACTGCTTTGTGACAGGTGTGTAACATTAATTATACACATCAGTAGCTGTCTATGAAGATAAGTCATACATTACTGTCTAGTATCAAAATTTGTTTTGTTGATTTCTTGCTTTGGTGCATAATAGTATTTTATGGTGTTGTATGAGTAAATTGTTATTATATATTATTATGTAAATTGCGTTATGTATTTATCGTATATAACGAGCGATCGTAGTGAGCGCCGAGCGAGTTTAGACAATGCATACTAAACAACACAATACGATATTTTATCGCATAAGCGCGAACACATCTTAATCTATAAACAAAACGACCGTGCTTGATAAAGTGTAGCTCTGTGAATATTTTTTTTCACAATCGTGTTTTCGATTACGGCTAACTGACTTTTTTTCACTTATCGTTTATCGCAATACGCAAAATTATTTCCTACGAAATATAAAACTCTATCCCCATTTTGTCTATTTAAATTTATCAACTCATTATTCCTTCTTCAATTCACATACATTTCATTTATTGTTGCACATTCATTCATTCATTCATTCAAACACATTTGAATTGTCGAATTTTTTTATTTTCAACACAAACATAAACAAATGCTACAGTTCAAAATTCAATGTCGTGGGCTCGAGACTTGCTTGGTGCATGGTTTTTCATAGTAAAACGTTTATCTAGAACTATAATGGGTTAGTCATCGCGTATGCGATAAAATATTATATGCACTTCTTCCCAACTCGATAGCGTAGTGGTTAACACGTCTGCTTGCTATTATTCGAAACTCAGCCGCAGACGGATTTGTTCCTATTGTTAGATTTGTAAACAAAACAGTGCTGATTGAATCGGTTCAAGTCATGTGAAGTTGAGTGTAGCGCCATCGTACGGCTTACCGGTAAAAGGCATTTTTGGGAGGTGCCGGTATTCTACTCCTACTAGTTTCGTTCCTAGTACATCTAGTACATCAAATTACGTACATCGAACGACGGCTATTGAATTTCGTTAAGCCTGCTATAAGTTTATGTCTGAAATTTTAAGGTAATTTTTCCGTAATTCATTCGTAAATGATATATCAGAATGAAAACCAAACATTATTGGGAGACAAAGCACAGTTCATTAACATATCGTCTGCCTTATTTCCTATATTTAGGTCGGCGACCAAAGCATGGGAAACGAAGCACAGTGAATGAATGAACTTTTGTGAATGAATGAACTCTTCTGAATCAATGAACTTTTCTCCTGTTCATTTCATACAGAAACCATAATATTTGCGAGACGACTATCCCAGATTTTGGTCGAACTATTGTGACATCTTCATTTTCCTTTAACCTAAATTAGAAATCTGATTAAAAATTTACCTAAACAAATTCGAATTTATCCATCAACATAAATCCAATTCTCACCATATTATTATACAATTAGCTACACCACAATTAAGGTAAAATATCATACTTTATCTAACTAAAGCTTTTCCTCTTACTTATGATCGTTGTATGTGGAAATGCAAATTTTATGTAAAATTTACAATTCGTTTACCTTTCTTTAGTTGAAAAAATCACATTTTCATAACAGACATTTCCAGCTGTGTTTCGTGTTTTAAAGTTAAAGTAAATTGAATTCAAAAAAATGTTTTTAATAAGTTTTTTATATTTTGACGTGTTCACTGTTCGAGTAAGTTCACACACATGAAATGTTATAATTTTTAATTAGTTTTTTCGTTTAACATTTTTGGATTATTAATTGTTTAATAAGTCTTGGTTTGATGGTATTTAAATATTGAGGTAAATTTCATAAATGAGTGTGGCTCAAGCCTATATATTAAAGAGATTATTTTTTTGCATAGCTAATCGTATGGAAAATAATTCGCTTGATACTCATGTGGAAAGAATCACAACGAAATATTTTTTATTTGAATTTCTGAATGAGCTCACGCATCATGTACAATTTATTTGTTACTTAATGAAATGCGATAATTATTTTAGTTATTAATTAAATGCATTCAAATTTAGGTGAAGTAACTGTTAACTTAAAAACATCGTTTTGGTATCGTTTAATGAATGTAACCACAACTTTCTTTAAAAATACGCATGTTTCCTATGAAATAGTACTGAACTTTGAATAAAACTCATTACATGTACCGTGAATGTCTTTTCTTGAAATTCCAGTCAATATACAAACAATGGTATGAAAAAAATCGAGCAAGCAAGTTGACAATAAAGTCAAATATTTGTTCACCTATGAAAACTCACAAAGAAAACAAAACTTGATTTGTTTACTTTAAAATAAAGTCCGCCATGAAAAATGTGTCTATTTTCTTTTTTCATGTTAAATACGTATTGGGGGCTTTTCAAACATTGAAGAAAAAAATTATTTTTCTATAATTTTGTTATTTTTTTCCTTTTCAGTTTCTTTACACACATACCATATCATACACCTTCCATATATTTTGCCACATATAAAAAGCTATCGGAAAATTCATTTTCTCTCTGATATAATGTAATGTGAATTGAAATGGTTTGTCGTTGTGTTGTTCTGTGTATTTTATATTTAAAATCTCTGCTATTGGTTCAAAGAAATGAAAATTCCCTCCAATCACACATAACTTTTAGATAGCATTTTTTTATATATTTTCAGATTGTCGTCTTCAACCCCTTTATTTCCAGTTTCGTTGTATTTTTTACGCTTTACTCAAACCATATGTATTTTAAATGCAAAGGAACGTATCACCCGTGATTTACATAATGTCGTTATTTAAATCGTTTTTTTCGTCTTGTGTACGAATTGTGCGCAACGGGTATTGGTTCAATAGGGAAGTTGTAAATACTGAAAGTAAATTTTTTTGCTACCCTTTTTTTGATTTTTTATTGCTATACAGATGCTCTAAACGTTTGTGTTTATCGTAGATCTATGACGAGGGGTAGTAAAATAATATTTTCATTTTTTATGTACATTCAAGGTGTTCATTGTTTTGTATTCAAACAACAATCACAATTGTACACACAAATGCTTCCGAATATTATCTGTACTATATTTTAACGAAATTGGCTCAAATTTAGGTCAGATAGACTGTGCATATAATCAGTTGTAGGTCGAGTATGTATATACAATCAGAGTTCGGATTTTTTTGATTGATTTTCGAAAAATCATGATTTTAATAAAAAATGATGCTCATAAAAAATTGAGTATCACAAAATTTCAAAAAAATGATTTTTTTTTTATTGGTTTATTTTTCGTTTCAGATGAAACTAAGTTCATTACATTGACTTTTACAGAAAATCATTTTTTTCGAAAATCATGATTTTTCAATCATTTTTACTCAAAAATCGTGAGCATTACGCTTTTTTTGTTGATGCTCAAATTGATTTTGATTTTCAAAAAATGATTTTGATTTTGATTTCCGAACCCTGTATACAATTATGCCTAATTTTCGGCTATTGTTTTGTTTAATTTTGTCGCAAATTTGTCGGCGAAATTCTTTGAAAATCGTCGCTGATTTTTTCCAAGTTTTTTTCAGTATTCGTCAAGTTCACCGCTTTTCATTACATAAACTAGGACTTTTGCTAAGGCATATAAATTTCTTGAGTATTAAGAAATTGTGGTTGTTTGTGGGATAATTCTGTCCGGAAAACACTCATTCCGTATGTTATTACAATACATATTTGTTCTTGGCTGTTAATATTTCGAGGGAGGTTTGCAAATGCTCTCTTTCACCTATTTCATTGTATTTCATTGTATTTCACCATACGTGTGTGTATATCGTTTCCACCAAGCACGCAACAACTACACATATTATTAAATGAACTCGCTAGAAAATTTGACAATTTGACAATTATATTGCGGGGCCCTGCAATAAGTAATTGCTTGTCCAAGGATACTGCGCGGTCCTACCGAGGTGATGAAGTTAATAGCCCTGCCGCGAAAGCCCCGACCGAGGGTAAATTTGGTACCGCGAGGAAGCCTTTCAGTGTCGCAGGAACGCGGGGGCTGTAGTATGTAGAGAATTCTGGTGAAGAATCCACTTTGAACATGGGCGGTATCCTACGCCTAACTGAGAGAAAACGCTGCAGGGATATATGGAGTCCTAGTCCTCGTCTAGTTCCGTCAAAAATGGCCGATCGTATTGGGAGAGCGAAGCGAACGAAGCATTTCTCGTCGGGGTCACAAATTTGTAGTGAATAGGTAATTCTATTCTACAATTAAAGAGAGAGATGTTTCCTCATTCGAGGTTGGAACAAATCTGATTTTATGCATGAAATGTGTCTCTATTTATACCTGGTTTCCCGGTAACTAGATTGATATAATTTGATTGATTTCTGTATGAATTATGATGACCACTGTACATGGGGGTCGTGCAGTTTAAGCTATGCTTCTGTTCCGCCATTGTTTCTTTGTCTATGACGGGGATTGAACCCTGATCATTTTGGTGGAAGTATATTACGCAACCACTCCCGTCCAATTGTGTTATTGAAGTGAGATACACATGGTTTTCATAAAAGCCAGTGCTCTTTTGCTCCTACTAAGTTTTACTTTTTGTTTATAATTATGTGACTTTGCCATGTGCATGTACTTTGTTCAAGACAGTATACTTGTTCATTTCATTTTAACCAGCAAACACCAATCTTGTTTTATCGATCGACTTATGGAAATTGGCGCATGCGACCGAACAATCTTATGGTAAAATGTGTCCCAATTTAGTTATAGCAACAATATACAATATGTAATTTTTTTCCATTCTAAATGTATAAACCTTCTATGTAACCCAAACTTACTTGAAGATTTAATTCTATATTTATATAAAAGGAAAATGTGTGAATAAAGATGATGAATACGAAAAAATAAAGAAGAAATATTTTACCAACCGTTGAACGCATTACCGACGACTATATACGATATCTGGTCTACATACATCTTTAAGGTATCACACATGGAACATCCAACAAGGAGGTGCGGGAAATGATTAAAAAACTAGCTTTTCGTTTACATTTTCGGCATTTTGTTATTATTTACAAGTTACAATATTAAGTCGATTAACAGTGACTTGAAAAAGCTACATTTCTTATTTTGTTTTATCGTTTCATCCAAAAAAGCAAAACTATTTGGAAAGGCTTTCCTTTATCAAATATTAGAAGAAATAAATTGAACCATAATTTTAATTTTTTTACAATTTTTTAATTGCGCTTTTTTACAAATGATTGATATAAAATTTCCTGGTCAATTCCGGAAGGCAGCCCTGTGCCAAAATATTCCTTTTACAATGTTGGATGATTAAAGAAGTACATAAATGTTCACTTGGTTCAGACTCGGCACCAGGTTGCGTACTTGAATAGTATTAACAGCCTTAAAGAAGGCAGCCTGGTGCCAAAAATCTGTTAAAATCTTTGTAACGGCAGTAATAGCATTTACATCACAAGGCCTGCTCGTTTTCGCGTGATATATTGAGTTTTTCATGCTTCCTAAGAGAACCGAAAGTACTTTGAGGTCCTCGTAATAGATAAGATAAAGAGTTCAGGCACTAGAAAAACGACCGGCTTTGTGCCTGAACTTTTAATTTTATCGTCGCTTAGAACATTTTCATGTAGTAAAATTGCAATTTGGGGAGGTGCAGGTAACAAATTAATTTCCTATAGTGTCATAGTGTTTCACTGAAAAAAATTTGACGTGTCTCTTAAAAAACAGATAAAAATGAATTAAGTGTCTCTTAAAAAAGGCCTCTTTTATCACACTATAGAAAATTACTTTGTTACATGCACCTCCCCGAATTTCATTCTATTACCCATTAACCTTCGAGTACTTGGAAATAGGATTAAATTTGATACTGGTCGCGTGCTCGTTAGAAATATCTAATCAAACTCTAGGAAATACAGCTACCAAAAGCGCTACAAGAAAATGTGAATTCTACCGAAAATTTCCTCAAATATCGTCTAAAAAAAGCAGAAAAGTCAAAAGATTACTAAACTGTAAGAATGGCAATGAATATCCTCAAAATTAATTTAGTATTGGTCCAATTTCATCAAATTATAGTTTTTTGGAAAAGTCTCGTCAATAACTATCAAACTAAATAAAATTTGAAACGATTGAAATTCACAGAAAAGAAAATACTTACAAAACAGCACTAAAAATTAAAAAAAAAACACTATTTTGTTCGAAAGAAATTACATTTATATACAGCTGTGCTCATTAGAATTATAATCTATAAAATTAATAATTTAGAGAGCAAAAGTATTTACCAGATAACACGATAACACTAAAAATGTAACAGCTGTCTGCTGAAGATAAATCGCATTGCGTTTATCTCCAGATGACAGATAGAATAGCGTACATGTCTGCAGGAGTTCTTTTTTATCCGATCGAAGGACTATATACTCCTCTTCCCCCTTCGAGGATTAACAAATTTCCCCATAGATGTTTAATATACTACTAAAAAAAGATCTGTTGGAGTTAAAAATAATGGAGGATAGATTTTGATTTAAAAGAAAATTTCTTAAAGTATATGTCAATGTGGTGCATTTAGTAGACACGCCTGTGTATTGCTTATTTTACAAATGTCAGGAAACTGCAGGAATAGTCACTTTCTCATTTATTTACTTAATTTTTGGCGTAAAACTTTGCAATCATTAACGCCGAAAACAACAAAATTGTACAGTGACCCAATCATAAGATTGTGCAACTTTTCAGTTTAACTCTTTTCGTCAAAAATCCGGTTTTATATGAGAAAAATACAAGCAAATACGTGAAAAGAGAGATAAAAGGTAAAAATGAAAGTTACACAATCTTACGATCGGGTCGCTGTATATTTTTTCTGTTTTAAATATTCTACTTCACATAAACAAAATGAAACAAAATTGTATCACTGGCTTACATCTTTGCTGTAGTGACGCAAAGTAAATTTATGAAACAGTATCCTTTCCATCGAAACGTCAGCAAAATAAAAAAAAAAGTTTTTGTCAAAATTATTAATTAACGCGTTTTCAGTTATTTTTGAAATCTTTGAAACATCGCGGCAGCCACAGGATAATCTCATCTGCTAATAACTTTGCAATTAAGAAAAATTATGATATCAAACTTACGATCAATTAATATTATGATAATTCCGAAGTTATTAGCAGTTGAAATTTTGGTTTCCATTTAGGAAGTCAACATTATTGTATAATTGTATTTTTCTGTATACGTGAGAGTATATTGGTTGTAACGGAAAATACTTTCCCATCACTTGGGACGAAAAGTTGCTTTCGGCGGTATGTACACCAACACATTCTCACTATCACAGAAAAATATCTTTCAAAATACCTCAATACACACTCGATATGTACTTTTCACTTGGGCTTCGCCCGCGCGTACGTACACATCTCCTGTGTATTGGGGTTTGTTGAAATGTACTATTTCTACCTATATCCTCCGAAAAGTTGGTGATACACGTACATTTTGCACCCACGCCATTGCATCCTAAATTTATTTTTCCCAGTTTTTCTCAATTAAGGGAGGGAATGTGAAATGTGAAAAAAATTTTAGGTGCTCAATAATATGTCAACCATTTATTATTGGTAAAGCTCAGATGCACCAAAACGCGACCTTTTGACTTCACCTATTTTGTGCTAGTTGAAGTAAAACATTTAAATATTTTGAGGGCCTTAGCCGCCCCGAAAAAAGGGAAAGTCGATCCCCCCATATTATCAAAAGGCAAAGTTAATATTGTAAAAAGGATAAAATTTTCTGATTCGATCACATCGTCACATAATGTTTCTTTTATTCTGCACAAAGTCTCAGTTTTTCTGATGCTGGTCGTAGTTTTAAATTAATTTTCATTATATCATGTATGTATAGAATTGTAATTTAGCTGATGCCTTTAATGTGACAACCAACGGTGGCTACGATAATTTTTAGTTTTCCAAAGCAATTATTAGCATTTCGTCTATAAGTATTTGATTTTGGTTTTGTGTATGCGTTTATTTAAAGGAGCAATAAATTTGTTTTGCCTTTGAGCAAAAATGACGATTTTATAGGAATTTGCAGCATATTCGAGGAAGAACATTGGAAATTCAAAAATGATTCAAGTTGGTTGCTATTAACGCTAAAAATTAATAAAGGTCCTCAGCCGAAATTTAATACATAAATGAGAAATGAGTAACTATTCCCGCAGTTATAAAATTGAAGGGAATAGTGAACAATTAAAATATAGTTCAATTTATTCCTTCTAATATTAATGCAACTTGTCGTAGTGTGGCTCTACATTAAGGATTTTAAATCATTTCCCGCACCTCCCATGGCACATAGGTGATTATGGGTTTTTAGACGCTAGCCATGGAATGTGTAAAAGAGCACTGTTTTTGTATAATCGAAGTCAATGACCACTCCAATTGTTTTACGATCGTTTTGGTTTTCATATGAGAATGAGAATTGACTTTGAAAGTGCGAGGATTTTATTGGATTTTTCTGTGGTCCCATTTAAGCGGTTGAGATAGGCCCAGGTGACACAAAGTGTGTCTGCAATAATTGCTATACATGCATTTTGTTTCGATGTCAGAAAATCTACAGTAAATATAAGGAAGTGTCGAGGAAATGAAATTCATCGATTGTTTTAGAGCTTTTGAGATTAACGGAATTCTTAAGAATATTATGTAACTACTTTACTCGGTCGCTAGTTCGGAGATTTGTGGCCTAAGTACCTTAAACCGAAAGGTGCAAAAAAATTTGTAAAGTTGTATGTAGATGAAGAAGAAATAAAATTTGATAGTATTTTAGAAGTAATTATAGTTTATTCAAATTTGTTGTTTGTGTTAGTTAATTGTAACACATAGGAACATTGAATGTTAAAAGAGTCGTGGAAGCTAAATGATAAATTGAAAAACGTGTATGTTATGAAGCGTTTAGACTTTGTACATAACGTATCAAATCTGGTTTTCCCTCGTACTACCGTTTCCACACTATCGTTCCCCCGTACTATCGTTTCAGCCGTACTACCGTTTCCCCCATACCACCGCTTCCTACATACTACCATTTAATCCGTATTACCGTTTCAACCGAGCTGCCCAACATTTTCACCAATACTGGTCACTTCTTCTCACAAAACTCTAAGACTTCTCCAGAGAAACCAATGCACGGAAAATTTTTTGTAAGAATTTGTTTCAATTTTTTCACTTAACATTAAAGAAATAAAGAAATATTAATTATACATTAAAAAATTCTTTAAGTTAAAAAATTAAATTAAATTAAAATTAAAAAATAAAAATTGATTAAAAAAATCCTTGAAGTTTTAGGGTCACAATATGTAAATTTTTATATTTTTCAACAAGTGGTTTTCAAATGAAACATAGAAGGGACCCGTCCGAAAAGACTGGAACGTATTTAAGTAAATATTGCGTTCACATTAGACTGTATTGGAAATTGCCCGTAGGGCAATTTTGAAACACCCGTCCGAAGTAACGGTGTAAAAAAATTCTCCGAACGTACAAAATTGATCTCCAAATAGAGAAAAATGTTCTCCTCAATTTTGTCTACAACATAGCAAAAAACTATTTTTTACATACATAGACAAAAATATTTCCCTCAATTTGCTCTACAACATAGCAAAAAAACATTTTTTTTTATGTAAGGGCCGACCTTAGGACCGACATGAGGCCCACTTGAGCCCTAAGCACAGGCACAAATGCTTCTATAAATTGTCGGCCGTGCTGAGATCTTTCAAACAAAAAAAAAGTTTTTGAAAATCGGAAGACTCTTTTTTAGTGCCCTAGCTAAGTCAAAAGACTCAAATCGAAAAATGTTTCTTCCACAAATTGTCGGTCATGCCCAGATCTTTCAAAAAAACAAAATTTTTGAAAATCGGTAAAGATTTACCCGATTTATGCAGAAAAAACACGTTGGGCCCTAGCAGAGACTCGTTTTTAGTGCCCTAGATAAGCCAAGGACTCAAACTAAAAAAGTTTCTTCTATAAATTGTCGGCCATGCCCAGGTCTTTCAAACGAAAAAAAATTTATGAAAATCAGAAAAGATTTACTCGAGTTATGTGCAAAAGACCAAAAACTACTTAAAGGGCCCTAGCTCGGCGGCCCTCGGGCCGACAGTGCCCAGATTCAATCCCATAAAATATTTTTCGACTACCTTTCAGGAAAAAAAAAAAGTTTTTGAAAATCGGTCAAGATTTACTCAAGTTATCGTGTTGACGGACAGACCGACAGACGGACATTGTTTTTTTCGCTGATTTTATATCTGGAGGCAACAAAAAAAGTTTCCCCCTTACTCCCGGGTATGAATTCGCAATGTAACAAACGTGGTAGTAAACGCATCAGACCTACGTACTTCGTACGGGTCTAAAAATAATTGTTGGAAGCAAGACATGGTATAATTTCACCAATTTGTAATTTGCTTACGTAAAATTTGTTAAAATGTGCCATGTCTTTCTGCTAAGAAATATTTTTCGTTTAAAAGGCGGTTGGTGAAAAATAAATAATTTTAAATCGTGCTCCTAAAACTTTAAGGATTTTTGTGATTAAGGTAAAAAATGGTGAATTGACCACCATAAAAACGTAAATTTGTATGGAAAAAAAGATTGGACAACTCAATGTTTATAGAATGGTGAATTGTCCAATGATGTTTCATATCTTGGGCAACTAACAATTTTGAAATTTATATGAAATTGGACAACTCACGATACCCCCCGGACAACTCTCAATTTACATTAATTAATTAAATTTAATTACGGTCGTGTGCTTATAAATTTACTTGTTATCAAGTTCAAAAATTCAAAAAAAAATTTAAAGAAAATATTTCTTTTTATTTCTTCATCACAAGAAGCTCAATACTTAACAATACTTACCAACTGAATGGCTTGCTAGTCCTTCTTATTCACCTTAAGAAAAATCAATAATAAACTATGTCACGTTTACGAAGTCACATTTATTCAACACATCAATATCGTTTGTGTGTGATATCACTGATTAGATGGATTCCACACAAGATAGAGAGACATTCTATTGAGAGAGTCGCTCAATAAATTATTTTCGCTGAAAGTTTCTGTGTTTAGACCCGTACGAAGAACGAAGCGTTTCGCTAGACCCGGGAGTAGAGGGGAGCATCGATCATTGTCCTTAGATGACGAATCAGCAATAAAAACATAGAAGGGACCCGTACGTATCAGAATAGATGTGGCAAACAGAGTTGATGTTACGAAAAGACTGGAACGTATTTAAGTAAATATTGCGTTCACTTTAGACTGTATTGGAAATTGCCCGTAGGGCAATTTTGAAAAACCCGTCCGAAGTAACGGTGTAAAAAAATTCTCCGAACGCACAAAATTGACCTACAAATAGGGAAAAATGTTCTCCTCAATTTTGTCTACAACATAGCAAAAAACTATTTTTGGGCTAGGGCCGACCTAGGGCCTTAAATAGAGGCCTCGGATACATACTTCCATAGACAAAAATGTTTCCCTCAATTTGCTCTGCAACATACCAAGACAGACCGACAGACGGACATTGTTTTTTTCGCTGATTTGTCATCTGGAGGCAACAAAAAAAGTTTCCCCCTTACTCCCGGGTTCGAATTCGTAATGCAACAAACGTGGTAGTAAACGCATCAGACCTACGTACTTCGTACGGGTCTAAAAATATCCTTCCGTCCGTCTGCCTGTAGTCGCGATAACTTGAGTAAAACTTGACCGATTTTCAGAAACTTTCTTTTCCCTGAAAGGTAATCGAAAAATATTTTATAGGATTGAATCTGGGCACTGTCGGTCCCTTGTATATGTTTTTAATTGTATTCTATTTCAGGCAGCAATTGTTGAGCATATTTGTTTGCCAGGGTTTCTTTACAATAATTATCACATATTATCGTAAGCAACACAAAATCAAATTTTTTTCCTTATTAACTATTTGAATAACATTAAATTTTATCAATTTTCAAAGCTTCACAAAATAAAACTTATTGTTTACAACGACCGCCATTTTAGGTACAATGAAACACTCAAGCGATAGTGTACTTCAAAGTGATGATTGTCAAAATAACAATTTACATGTAAATTTTATGCATATTTGATGTAGTTTGAACTATATATAATTATATCATATTTAGGGCTTGCGTGACGGGGGGGGGGGGGGGGCAGGTTCAAAAATGCTATTTTTTGCGTTACGTAATTTATGAACGGCGTCTAATTTTAAAGAGCACGTAATAGTTAAAATTACGTAAAAATGTCTTTAAAGTTCTAAATTTAAAAATTTTTGTGAAAAATACGTTTTTGTGAAAGAACAAGACATTTCCTGCGACTCCCTATGAAACAAATGTACAGATGTGATTTCACATTTTCACATATTCTTGGCAATTTAGTTGTCATAGTGATAAAAATTATTTTTAGCTAATAGATGTGGCTAATGGATATGACCAAAAAGGGGTGACAATGCGTAAAAAATTTATAATTTCCATATTCACATTTCGAAGCTAATTTTATTTATAGTCAACTATAGAAAACAGTTTCACCCGAAGCGTAGATAACATAATGACCATCCACACCACAGCCTAATGTGAGCAAAATTATCTAAAAATTCACCAAAAACACAAAATGTAACACAACACAACGTGGTGAAATTCTTGTACATTTTTGAGCTTCATACCACAAAATAATTGTGTTTAGAGCATTTCTTCACAACGTAATATTTTTATAAACGTTGAATCAAAACAGTTTTAAAATTAAACACTAAGCAAGAATAATAAATACATTGAACGTCCAAATTACAGTGGTGACACTTTGCCTGCTCTTTTAAATAAAAACCCTCACACCCAAAAAGCAGACGTCCCCCTACAAAAAAATTGACGATATGGTAAATTCGTGAATTTGAATGAGGTAACGCATAACTTTTTAACAATCCTAAATTAATTGGCATATGCCCACTGTCCGTATATCGACATTAATTTGATACGCCAAGAAGTTAAGAAATGACCTAACAAGACATCGAATAAAATAACTCAATTAGTGTAAAATACACTATGAATTCAAAATTAATAGTTCTTGAATTACCATACTGAAAGGTTACGGTATTTAAACATTTTTTTAAATCATCTATTCAAACAACATGGTCAATTTATTTTGGCTACTTTTATATTTGGGACATTTGTCTACGTAAATAACTCAAGCAAGTGGTAAGTATATGTGTCTGTGTCAGACATATACAAAACATTTCTGTAGTTTACAAAATTAGATCTAATTTTCACAAAAAATTCTAATTAACGTGGTAAGTCACTTAAAAAATAATGCCGAAAAAAATATTAAAAAACCAAACATTTGAATTTTTCAAAATAAAATGATTGTTGATCGTACAATAATACAATTTGATTTAATAATGATCTTATACTTGATGAATTGTAATTTTATTAAGTTAAGCACCTAAAAACATCATTTAAAATATATTTTTTTAATGATGAAACATAACCAAAGACCGGTACGTATTAAAATAGATGTGGCAAACAGAATAGATGTGGCAAACCGAACAGATTTTGCAAATAGGTGCGAACGTATCATAATTGCAAATTGTTGCAAAGCTTTTGAAACTGCCAGAATTCGAACGACCCACAAAAACTACCCAAGATCCCTCCCGAAGTACGGAAATTGTAGAACTGAACATATTCGGGGATTAAGCCATTTTTCCCTAAAACGTGTTCTCTAAAATTTTATTCTCTGCAACTTTGCCTTCTATTCCTCTTAGTTCTAGAGATATGAGTCATCCCTCCTGATTTAGGAAGTGACTGAATCCCAAGGATTGGGACATTTTTCGGGAAAACCCTGAGACACGTGTTCACTAAAATTTAATTCTATGCAACTTTTCTTCCTTCAGCAACTTTCTCTCCAAATTCTTAGAGATAAGATTCTAGAAGTGACTGAATCCCTCTGGACATTTTCGGGAAAACCCTGAGACACGTATTCTCTAAAAATTTTTTCTCTACAACTTTGCCTTTGGAAGCAACTTACTAACTTTCATACTTCTAGAGATATCTGTCATCCCGCTTAATCCTAGAAATGGTCACGTTCCAAGATTGGGCCATTTTTGCAAAAACCCTGAGACACGTGTTCGCTAAAATTTTTTTCTCTACAACTTTGCCTTTGGAAGCAGCTTTCTAACTAGAGTGCCCAGACCGCTAACCCGATTCCCAAAAAAAAAATTCCCAGTTTCACCAAAATGAATAATTTCCGTGCTATACTTGCTGAGATATTTGCGAACCCATTTCACCGACCCTCGAAAAGCCATGTTTTTAGTCACTTTTTCGACCATATCTTCGGAACTATTTGACCGATTTTGCTTATCTTTGAACTTGATTCATGGAACATATGTATCTTTCAGGGAAGCCGTTTAGAAAAAAACGATGGAACGGACAGACGAATATTTTTTTTCGCTGGTTGGTAATCTCTAGACGATATTAAATGCACCCCCCTCACTCCCGCTTCGATCTACCCAATGTCACAACAAAACGTCTTGTAGTAAACGTATCTATAGGACCTTTGTACTTCGTACGGGTCCAAAAAGAAATTATCAAAATAATGGTTTAGGTAATTTCTTTAAAACACGATAGAAACAGATATTCTCTATGAAAAAAGTAAATCTCAATACGAATAATCAACTTGTTAAATGAAACACACACCTCAAATATGAATGAAGATTCTTGTGTAATTAACAACGCATAAACAACACTAGTCACATTTAATATCTAAATAATTAGTGTTATTACGGTCACTATTAAGCTTGCTAAGATTGATTCATCATTTTTTGTAGCTTTCAGAAGAAGACGTTAATTTTAAGTATAGAACATAGGTGTACTGACGATGAAGATGTGATGTGCACCTTAGCGAATGCCACGATAAGTTCGTAGTTTATGTTGCTTCACACTCATCGATTAATAGTCAGAGTTGCGCCAGACATTTTTCTCTTAGAAAAACTTAAAATCGATTTATAAAAAAATAACGCATTATTTCTATATGTCGTAGAAGAACGAATGTCTCAGAAAAACGAAATTTATCAATAAAAAAATATAAAACATTTTTTTGTCCTACTTGAATGCCTAATTGCCGCCATTATTATCTCTGTAATCTACGCCGGACTATCTATCAAAATTGGGAATTTCAAAATCCAGAGGCTGCCAAAATCAGGAATGTTCAAAACCCGGATTAATCGAAATTTCGGATATTCAAAATACATGGAATATTCTAAAATCGGATGATTCAAAAAGGTCCGGAGTAATGTCAATTTATTATTATTATTAGATCGATTATTCTGAGTTTCATTGTTTTGTACATAAAAATTACTTGAACAGCGTTTCACTGTTAAAATTTTTCCTTTTGGATTTTGAATCCACCGAATTTTTCATCGTCTGGATTTTGAGTTATCCAGATTTTCTATCCGTATTTTGCAAATTCCGGATTTTGTTGTCCAGATTTTTTGCCTCTGGGTTTTCAGTCTCCTGTCGCGACAAAGTGTTTGAAAAATGTCAATTTTAGCCTGACAATACAAAATGATCCTCTTTTTTTAACACTTTCTCAAGGACACCCATGATACAAAAAAAAGATTTACGTTGCTTAATAAATTTCTTTGAAACGGGATTCCGTTTCAAGTTGCTCGGGAATATTCACCCAGACTATAATCATTTTCATTCAAAAAAATATTTTTAATAAATGTACAAACATCACATCGATTTGATCATATAAAAACCAATTAAAACTAAATTAACCCACTAATGCTTTTCGGTAAATTGTTGAACCCGAGCAGAAATAACTTGCGGCATATAATTAGATGATTTTGAATATTCAAAAAATGTTGTTTTCGGAGAATTATTATTATAAGCAATATATCTTCATCATAATTTTTTTCGAATTCATTTCGTTATTTTGCCTTTGTTTCGAGAACTTTGTTTTTATTCAAATTATTTGGGTTCATCACTTTTTTTTTCTTAATTCGTGCAAAGTATTCGCATTCATTTTATAGGATTCGCTCAAGTCGATAATGTGCAATAAAAATCGAGAGTAGTGTTACCACTTGGTAGGAAGTAGGATCGTTCTTTTAATAGAAATTCGTTTTATACCTGAGGTTCACGAGCCATCACGAGTGTGCTTAACTCGTG
Organism: Pseudolycoriella hygida; assembly: GCA_029228625.1. NCBI lineage: Eukaryota > Metazoa > Arthropoda > Insecta > Diptera > Sciaridae > Pseudolycoriella > Pseudolycoriella hygida. Next base: position 91,534,288 of record CM055403.1, read on the forward strand.
CGCGCCAAAATATGCATTCTTCTACATACATTCAAGAGTGTTTTTTACGTATTTGACGAATATCTAACCCTCAATTTACACCCTAAAATCGTACTTTTGACACAATGGAGATGTGCAGTCGTTGTGAAGAAATCTAATTCCTTTTATTTACACATAGACGATCCCATACCATGCAAACATAACACAAGGATTAAAGGGTACATGATTTTATTTCTGGTTTTATGTGCTTTAGTGCACTATTTTAGCGGGAAAGGAAATAGAAATACATTTCAGAGCAAATCATTTTCATTATTTTGTATTGCAGTATAATATGAGGATTTTGTGTCAATAAATTTTTTGTTTTTCAAGTTTTGAATAGCAAAAGCGAATATTTCCGGTTTTGCCATCATTACTGATTGCTGTTGCAAACAAAGTTAGTGATTATTCAAAATAGAGTATATAAATGTTGAACATTTGCATTTACATACTCTTGCGAGCATATAATTCATTTTCGTTAGGTTATTCTGAAACAGTAATTTAAAATTTTTTCTAACTTTTGCATAAAAAATATTCGCTATTCTACTATGTAATATGAAAATTTAGTAGATAAAAATCGTTATTATTTGATTGTAACAAGCAAAAATAGAAATAGTTTTCATTTTTATGTTCGTTTTGATTTTATAATTTTCGTATCAAAATTTGCATAATCTTTCTCTATTTCCGTAGCGAAAAAATGATATAAGACTTCAGTTGGCATGCTAAAGAATTTAAAATTCAAATTTAAGTTTTATTATGTGTGACTGCCTCGAAAAGTAATTAACATTTTTAAATAAAAATGAGTTGAAGTGATTTCAATTTATTTATTGCAAATTGCAGAACATTTTCATCATTTTCATACAATGTTTTAAACCATTTACTCATACTCATATAATTACGGCTAAACATGCGCAATTTATTGAAGTCCGTACGCAAGCCTTAATGTGGGTGGTAATTTCAATTTGTGTGGAGAGTTGAAAAAATTGTGTGGTAAGTTTTAGTCACAAAAGAAAAGTTGAAACCTCATTAGACAACGTCGGCAACGCTCCATTGTTTTACGGTCATGTCATGTAACGGAGTGCTAAACAGACAACTGCCTTAACGAATTTAAATTGCTGAAAGAACTGCCCGCACCAAACTTGAGAGACTAGACTTGTTTCAGCAATGATTTATACGCGACGCTTATGTTTTGCGTGTCTCTCCTGAAATTGATTGAGGGTCTTGTAAGAATGTGCAGAGACTCCAAAATGCTTCTTTTGGTAAGGTAACGTTCCACTTCTAGGATTTTAGCCTTACTGAAGTATCTTTATATCACTTTCATGCTGCTCATTTCTTGTGTATAATTTTTGGCCTGTATTGCCCACATATTCCAAGTCACATGATCGTCCTAGCCCATCTCCAAAACATGGTAGGTCGTATACTACTCCGTACATGTCTTTTTTTTACTTTTTTTGTTTTCTGTTTCGTCTTATATTAGTGAAAAGCGTTCTATTGGTAATCGTCGGTTTGAAGCCCATTTTGAGGTCCGAGATACTTTGGCACAAGACTTTTCCAATATTTTGCGAACAAGTTCTGTTGTATTGGATACCTCGGTATTGACTGACTCCCGTTATGTTTTGGGTAATCTTCACCGTATCACGTTATCTGTTCTTTGCCCAAAAATATTTCTTGATCCATTGGTTAATCAATTTTATAGGGTAGTTATTTTGACATAATATCTGCTTGATTAAAAGCGTACAATGGTCCTCGAACTTTTCAGAGCTGAGTCCATACAACCGTTTTACCATGTTGACAACTACGTTTAGTTTTTGGGTCAAGAGATGATTTGAGAAGTAATTCAGCAGTCTTTTGGATGATGTAGGTTTTGCATACCATTTTTAGTCAATAGGGCCATCGTCATTATGGGTCAAAATAATGTCTAAAAATGGCAGCTGCTTGTTATGTTCCAGTTCTGAAGTAAACTGGATCTTCGGATGAATCGAGTTAAAAACATCTGTGACATGACCAATAGATCCAAACGGCGCCACCAAAAATAAGTCGTCCATGACATCGAATGTCAATTTAAAAGAATTAGTTAAATACGTCACCTCCAATGTTAACTGAGTTTAGTCCCGTTACTTCTCCTGTGAGTAAGTCTAGCATTCGTTCAAACTGCACAATCGTCCGTCTTGGTGGTGCATAAGCAGCTGGCAATATACACTTCGTCAATTTTCGCTATCACGAATCCTTCGTGGGCGTCGGATACTACTTCTTGAATGATATACTTGCCCGTCGTCAATATTGCGGCCATTCCGGCGCTGTCAGTAGACCATTTACCGTTATTTCTATCAATTTGGTAGGGTTCTGCAATAATTGCTACGTCGCATTTTTGTTCCACTGAGGCACCTCACTGCACCTTGATACACCTCATTACACCTTACTGCATCTTGGTGCACCTTACTGCACCTTACAACACCTTGATGTACTTTGCTGCAGTAAGATGCATCAAGGTGGATTCAGGTCTACCAAGGTACAGTAAGGTGTAGTGAGGTGTAGTGAAGTGCATCAAGGTGCAGTGAGGTATAGTGAAAGGCAGTGAAGTGTAATGAGAGTGTAATGTGCGGAATGTGAGGAATATAAAAATGCAGAAAAAAGTTGCTATTTAGTTTGCGGCCATAGTAGTATGAAATTGTTTAAATTCGTGTGAAATTAATTTAATTGATTTCACAAAACTAAATTCGAATAAAAGTTTATACAATTGTAATGTGAGATTTGCTGAACCCTTTGAGAACGTATAGGGTTATTCTGAAATCATGATTATATCAAACGCATCCATCTTATTTGTTTAGGGGTTTGACATTAAATCTGTAAAGAAACAACATATAATATTTCGGTTCTGTGTAACACTGCAAAAACAGGACCTTTATGTCCATTAAAATTGTTTTAAATTTAGTGAAATATTGTCCAGTTCTTGTGCTACGTATAAGTGTTCGGTTGTGATTTTCTACAAGAAAAATAACCGCGGAAGGCAGCAAAAAATCGCTAATTTGTGCATTGTGAAAAGTGTTTTCGTGCTTTAAGCTTCTGCAAGCATTATCACGCTTGCTTCCAGAGTATTTAAGGAAAATTCGTTTTTGTTAGAATTGTTAAACTATTTCTAAAAAATGGTTTCAATTCTGTGAAGTTTGAGCCAAGATATTAATCATAAAATTCAATTTAATTTGTGATTATCGCACTTTATCGAGACTACTCTCAATATCAAGAAAGTAAACAATTGAGCAAGATCTGTCATAATGTCAACAATAATCCAAATCGGAAGATTTGTGTGATGATCAAAAATTAAATTCGAATTTAAGATTAAGATCTTGACTCAAATCTCACAAAATTTTAACCATCTTTTGGAAATAGTTTAGCAATTCTAATAAAAACACGTTTGTCGGTGTTACTCTTGAAGGAAGCGAAATAATGATTCCAGAAGTTGGAAGTATGAAAACATTTTTCACAGGGTAGAAACTTACGATATTTTGCTAATTCAGTTATCAGTTAATTTATTAAAAAAGATTCTCCACTGGACACTTATATGCAGCACAAGACCTGGTCAAAATTTTATTAAATTTGAAATTATTTTAATAGACTTTAAAGCACAATTTTTGTAGTGTTCCGCCAGCGAATCGAAAATTGTCTTATGTTTGTTTTTAAATTGTACAGATGAAATGTCAACTGCCTAAACAAAAGGAATGTGATGCATTCATGATTTCAGGATTTCTGTATGTCAACGCTGCAATTTATTGTAATGATCTTTTCACGATTGAATATAATTTTCAATCGAATTCAATTAAGCAATAGATAGAAAAATTTAAAATTTCAAGCGATTAAGCGATCGACAGAGGAATTGAAATTTTGAAATTCATTAAACGCATCCTATCCTATTCTGGGTTAAAAAAGAATGCACCTTGGTGTGGTATTAAGTGGAAGTAATTGGACAAATAAAACGCATATGCCGGCCAAAAATATATGATCGTAGCTGTATAAGACATAGTTTAGACAAATTTCCAGCAAGTTTAAAGTTTCTGATCAATTCTTGAAATCTGCTCAAAAACTGATTACATAGGTAACTCTTTGAAATTTAAAACAATAAATAATAAGTAACCGAACAATTTTTATTAGTTTTTAAATCCATATCCCGGGCGAAGCCCGGATAATAATGTTAGTAGCTAATAATTTCGTAAAGGGGTCATTTATAAATGACATCCTAAAATTTTGGATTATTTTTGGAACCCCCTTCCTCCTCGTACAAATGACGTCTGTTTCCGAGTACCACCTCTCTAAAAGAATTGTTTTTTCAACGTAGATCGGAGTATCGGAGAGTTGCAACAGTTTTTCAACTAAAAGCTTGAAGCAAAACTGACTCTTTACTAATTCTTTACTTGATCGTGGAATTTCATTGCATGCATCAATTAGGCGCTTGTCCAGTGAAAAATCTAGAGGCTAATCAGAAAAGTAGCGAGCTTCTTTATGAACCTTTACATAATAGGTGGGTGGGCATGCCTGTTTTTCGACCCGTTCCCAAGCCGGTCAAGCGCGAGAACGGCTGGCCACAGACGGGCAGCGGGGAGGACATGAAGTGTTCTTTTGATGTTTTCAGTTAATATAATGTTTAGTTTACACTAATCATCTCATACAAATGTTGTATTACTAGGAATGAGATATTTTGATAGACTGAAAATTAACATTAGGAACTAGATTTTGGGCCCTTTACCTAGACCGTTCGCCCCGATAAAGGTCCGGGATGTCGTTTTCCCAGTATGGATATCATTTTTAAAAGTGGAACGGGCACTGGCATCATTTTTAGTAAATGAATAAAATTGATACCGGCACACCACTACTATACATGTAGGTGATGGGCTTCTGGTGCACTTTTCATCGTCGAAAAAAGATGTAGTAACTTTGCAAAAGACCGATATTGTTAGATTAGGTAGACTCTATGCAAGATTTGCATTCAAAGACTTTGTTCGAAACGACCGAAATGTTGCAACTTAAACCATCAGTTAGGAGTACATTTCTTGACAAAATTTGGTTAACCGGTTTGGTTCACCTGTTATTTTTTGCCCTTTTGTGTATACTCCCTAAACATAAATAAACTTCTCACAAATCACAAATTTTTAACATTCAACTTACATTTTCTTTTAAGAAATCCTGACATGTTTCTTAGCTCTATGAGTTTTCTTTAACTTTAATACAACTCAATAAAAACGAAGGATCAAATCGGCCTCAATCAAATCGCAAATTGTATACAGTTAAAAATGAAATGTTACATAAGATTAGGCAGCATCTTGGGCATATTAAATTCATAAAAAATATCTTAAAGAAACTGAAAGGATTTTTATATTTCAATCGTATTGCCAAAGTCTAATATTTTTTATTTTCGCTATAATCGACTATTTGAATTGCATATAAAAAATGCAATGTGTATCCATTGAAATGCCTAAAATGGTAAGACTAACCCGTCTATAACTATAAAGAAATGAATAACAACAAAAGATCACAAAAATCCTTTCATTTTCAATGCTATGTTCCTTTTTATAAATTTTTTAATCATCTGGCGTATATCCTTATCCACCCTTCATTTATGTTTTTCTTTCGATTTTTAAACAACATTCATTCCATAATAATGTATAGGACATTTCTTACCTACGCCGACAATAATTTCTGTCATTTATCTCCATGAGATACATCTAAATAAATCGTGTTGCGCTTGATGCCACAGCCTAATGTTACCTTAATATTGATATCTCGTGTTATTACAGTGAACCCTTTCTATTTTTAAATGTCTTTTTAATAAAAATTATGTATTTTCACTTTGGTTTGTATTGCGTCTCCATTTAAACTCACAAGTCTATAATAACAATGTACACACACGACAAGCTGTTCGTTGAGGTAGCTAGATCTTTCAGAAATTGGTTGTTATATGTGTTGGATCGCGGTTGACGGTGAGTTGTTTGGCTTCGTTTCAAGTTCCGATGATGATGAATTTTTATAAGAAACCAATATGAGGCGCGTGTCTTTACAAAAAACATAAGCACGATAAGCACGCAGATGTGTAACCGTAATTGTTTGATTATACAGTGTATTTATATTAACACACTTTTGCTTACCCTAGGAAAGAAACTGGCATGAAAGAGATGTCAAATGAAAAGTGTTTCTCTTCTTGGAAAACTAAAGCTCGGGATGCAAATTCATCCTCATAGGAACATTTTATATAATATTAATATTTTCATATTTATAATTTCTACAATCGGCAAATTTTGAAAATCTTATAATACGCTTGGACATCGACATAGGCATGAATAAAATTTCTAGTATCTCAATTATTGTGCATTATCGCTCATGAAATCTCTGAAACACTCTAAAAGATACTTAGGTACCATTCACAAAGTACGTGCACCTAAAATTATGAGTTTTGACACCTCCTCCCCCTCATGAAAGAAAAAAAGTCAATTGAATATGCAAAAAACCTTTGAACATATATAGTGATAAAATAGACAAACTTCTTAGACGAAGTGTTAATCAAATTAAATATCAGAAAGAAAAGTCAAAATTTTATGTATACCAAATTGTATTCCACTCAACACTTTAATTGGAATGATAATAAATATTCGATTTAAAAAAAAAGTGATGATGAACATCAGAGAAATTACTTAGTTTTGGTTAGGGAAATAAATAGAAAATTCCTTAACAAGAGTAAAGTTTGCGACCAGAGCTGAATAAATTGTAACGGGGGTAAATTTGCGCCCCGAGCGTAGCGAGGGATCGCAATTCACCCAAGTTACAATTTATTCGGTGAGGGTCACAAGCTTTACTCAAGTTAAGGAATTTTCTATCCTTCCCCAGTTATGAATTATATTTTTCACAACTGCTCTGAGAAAATAAGTACTTTATCTCCGAAAAAAAACTGTTTCTACAGTTAATCAAGAAAATAAATATTTTGTTTCCGAAAAAAAGTCGGGACTCGGTCTTTACGATTTATCATTTCAAAAATACTATGATGAAGTGTAAAACTGCGCTCATATATCTAATCTAAGTTCCTTAATCATCAGCATAACATTGTCAACGTAATTTTCAAAAATGCGTAACCGAAAAAGTGTGTTTTAATCCAAAAAAAAGTGTATTACCAGTGTTACAGAGGTGAAAATTATTGTGTACGATGTTGTTTATAAAATAATTGTCTATTATTTCTTTCATAAATATCGAAAAATATGTTGAAATAAATGTTCAATAGTAAAAGCGTAAACAATTTCATTTCACTCACTCTTCTGTCATTTAACATGTTCTCTTTGAAATAATCAAGTACGCATTTTCTCAGAGCAGTTGTGAAAAAATATTTGTCAAGTGTAGGAAAATCGCATTTCACTAACTCATCTGGTTGTTTTCCGCACGCACGTCCTTCATGAGCTACTGGACAGTATGTTTACCAAATAATTCGTAATTACAAAAAAAATCTTATTAGGAGTACGTACGCTTTTGTTTTACCCCCTCCCCATCGTACTTTTTCGAACGCTTTCGGACAATCCTCCCTCCCCGCAAGAGTGTACGCACTTTCTGAATGGCCTCTTATGGTTGTGTTATGAAGTCTAATTCTAGAAAGGATCGTAATAAACGGCAGATATAATATTCAGAAAAGGAAATCAAAAAAGCAAAAAAGCAAATAAAAAAATTAAAAATGCAGATAAAACAAAATAGTTTCGGCATTAAACAATTGAAAACCTGAAATAAAATTTTCAATAATGCAAACAAAAATTTCAAAAACGGAAGTATTTATGTTAAAATCGGCAAAATACCTTCTCCGTTTTCGATTTATTTATCTCCATTTTGATTTTATATTATTTCCATTTTAAATAATTCGATAACTCCGTTTCTGAATTTTATATTTCCGTTTTCAACTTTTTTATTTGCAATTTTCAAAATTTTTATTTCAATTTTGGTTTTTTTCAACTGCATTTTAAATTTTTATAACTCCAAAATTGAGTTTTTTGTCTCTGAAATTGTTTTTTTCACCTCCAATAATTGAATTTTTTATCTGTATTTTTTCATGATATTTATTTCCCCTTTTGAATTCTCTATCTTCTTGTGAATTATTTAAAAATAAAAATTTATTTGAAGGGGGTGTGTCTTAAGAGGGGTCGGTACTGAAGTAGTATGAGTGGGTTACTCGGAAGACATATCAGTATATCACGTTAGCTCCGACGGGCTACGCAGGCTTTGGAGGGGGTGGGTCCGAGAGCAATAGTAAGCGGTAAGCGAGAACGTGCATAAAGCTGTGATGTAATTAACAGAATTATTTTTTATACCAAGGAGCTGCCGCCCTCTAGACTCCCGCTAATTATTAGCCTGCGGGGCTAAGTCCGCATCCCTAATCAGCATCCAAACCACCTCTAAAATACCCTCCCAGTCAGAATACACGTCCAAATCATCGTCCGAACTCCTGTCCAAATCACCGTCCAAATCGACGCCCAAACCCCCCTTCCCGAACTACCGTTCCAAGTCGCGGTTAAAATCCCAATTATAATCGATATCCGAATACTGTTTCAAATTCCCGTCCGAACCACTTTATCTCGACGTTTCGAAAACGTCCCTAATTTGTTATCATCCGAGGCTTTAGTGACATTTCGTAAAAGGGAAAAATCCCTAGTTTTGCTATCGACCTTTTATTTCGCAACAATATGTAAAAGGGAAAATTTCCTAGTTTTGTTATCGACCTAGGTCTAGCTGACTTTTGGTGAAAGATAAAATTTGCTACTTCTGTTATCCACCTAGGCTTTCGTAACACTTCGTACAAAGGAAAATTCCCTAGTTTATACCCGCCACACCGAAATCCAACATCTTCTCCGAATCTCTGTCCAAATCGAAGTCTGGATACATGTCTGAACTTCCGTCCGAATTCTCGCCGGAACTCTTAGGGGCCGTTCATAAATTACGTAACGCTAAAATAGGCATTTTTTAGACCCCATCCCCATTGTAACACTAGCGTAACGCAAGGTCCCGACCCCTCCCCCCTCCCCAGGTTGTTACGTACCGCAACCAATGAGAAAAAAACGTCGAAAATAGTGGTTCCAAATATTTTGAGCAGATTCTAAGAGCAGAACAACAATCTACAAAATTTGGTTTGCTGAAACGTGCCGTGTTAAATGCACGAACAATTAACAGAATAATTTTCTAAAAGAATCAAACACCCCAGAGTTTTCTAAATAAGGTGCATTGTGAGGTCTATAGATTCGTACAACTGTCGGAACAACATCTCAACCGTTTTCACATTTTTTTATTACTTCTAAAATTGCAACACACTTTCTAGAACGGAAATAGGATGTGACATGTGACATAAGTCAAATAGAGGATCAAAACTTGACTTTGGTGAATAACCAATACAACCAACATGACATTACGTATTTTGTTTTGTATACATTTGCGTATACATACGTGATTTATGAACGGCCCTTATTGCTCCCGTTATTGACTAAATACCTATAAATATCCTATAGCTCGGGAGAATTTTTACGCCCAACATTGTTCAGCAATTCTGTTGCCCTAACCCACACAATAGGCCTACTTTCATGTCAAAAAAGTAACTGACCTCCCGATGAAGTCGGATCAGAAAATGTTCTACAAAGATGTGGGCAATCCAAAACTCTAAGATTTTTCTTCGTCGACCAAATAAAAACGTAAATATTTATGCTAAAAACGGCAAAACACCATCTCCGTTTCCGATTTATTTATCTCCATTTTGATTTTATATTATTTCCATTTTGAATAATTCGATGACTCCGTTTCTGTATTTTATATTACCTTTTTCGATTTTTTTATTTGTATTTTCGAAATTTTTATTTCAGTTTTGGTTATTGTTAACTGCGTTTAGCATTTTTGGAACTCCAAAATTGTGTTTTTTATCTCTGAAATTGTTTTTCTCACCTCCGAAAGTCAATTTTTTATTTGCAAGATTTCATATTTTCCGTTTTTGAATTTTTTATCTCCAAATTTTTTTATCTGCAAATGTATCTGCTTTTTTGAATTTTTTAATTCAACGTTTATTATAATTCATTCTAGAAATCTGGGCTGTTTATGTTGAGTTATGGATTTTAAAATCCGTTAAAAAATGTCTCTCTCATTATTTAAATACTATGATTGTTAATTAAACAATTGCCAAATCAATAATTTTACATTGTTATGTTTTAGCTGGTTTGACTTGCTGGTCCACTCTTACACAGAAACATAGAAAAATTGCAGTTATATGTAAGCAAATTTGGCAACAGTTAAAACACAAAAAGTCTAATAGCATACGCAATAGCTCATTCTTGCCAATATGTTTAGAATTACAATTACGAATTTATCTACCTTTCCTTACCTTTCGACAACTAAGAAAGAAATTTTTTGAAATCTCTCTGAAAACACTCGCCATCCGAAACTGGATTACGCGAAATCTTTCTGATAATATTCGACATCTCAAAAAGAATTTTGCGTAATCTTTCTAAGAATCTTCGTCATCTTAATCGGAATTTTGTGTAATCTTTCTAAGAATATTCGACATCTTAATCAGGATTGTGTATAATCTTTCTGAGAATATTTGCAATCCAAAATAAGATTGGTTGCAATCAGAGATTGAACGGTAATATTACGCTGGAATGTTTCCCGGTAGTATTACGCTGGAATATTACCTGGTAATATTACGTAAAACTACGTAATATTACCCTAAGCTCGGTAACATTAGTAATTTAAAGTCTCAGTAATATTACGTCACTTACATAATATTACCGAGCAGGGCAACCAAAATATTTAACAACTAAAATCGGACGCGAATCGAAAGTCTACATGTAAGAAGTTTGTTGGTAAAACAAGTTCTGAATAAGAAAATCACTCGATATGAAGTTAGTAACAGTTTAAGTATTCGCCTCTTACACTTTTACTAGTCGACCGAATATATCGTCAAAATTATCGCAGATTTAGAACATTTGTAAATGAGATTGTAGTGACCGTGCCGAAGTCTAACCGGCATTTATAGTAGAGGTGAGCGGCCCTGCCCAACTCTCATTTTGAAAGTCTGTCCCAGGAGGGCCAAGCCACTTTCAGGTTCGTCCAAGCCCAGTTGGACCAGGCCGGGCCTGGACTTTAATCGGCCAAAATTTCAGCTTGCTTTTTCATTGAAAGTCTAAATGCTTGCAGTAGACAGGTGGGTCTGGCATTTGTTAGTTTTACTGGTTTCAGGTAACGGAATTGAAAGACCGGAGTTATAAAAACACGTCTTTATTCAAAGAACTTCTAATTATTTTGATGTCAAGGCACATTTGGATTGCACATACAACAGCATTTGCGACGCAATTTTTTAAAAACACAACGTAACTTCGTTTTAATTTTTTTAAGTATCGAAGCTGAATGAGTCACCTTCTTCCGATTTCAGAACTTTTGTAACTGGAAGAAAATCGTTTTAATTTAGATGCTCAATGCGTCACCCATTTCTGATTTCACAACATTTGTAAGCAGAAATGAAGACTTGAGTCATAACTTCTCCGAAAGAGATTTTTTAACAGATATCAGTTAGTTTATCTCTCGCCAAAAACACCTAAAAATTTTGGTCAATATGTATACCTCACTCATTTCCAGAATGACCGAAAATATCAAAAAACCACATAAAAGTTGAAAAGTGCTAGAGAAATTCACAAGAATAAACCTGAGAAGCTACTTTGTATGACCTCACTCACTTCTAAAATAACCGAAAAATATCAAAAAACCTGATGGGATATTCCAGGGATTAGGCCATATTTCCCAAAACCCTGAAACACGTGTTCGCTTAAATTTAATTCTCTACAACTTCGCCTTTGGAGCCAACTTTTTAACTTTCATAGTTCTGGAGATTTGGGTCATTCTGCCTAACTATGGAAGTGGCCATATACCAGCATTGGGCCATATTTTCACAAAACCTTGAAACACGTGTTCGCTTCAATTTAATTCTCTACAACTTCGCCTTTGGAACCAACTTTCTAACTCTTTTAGTTCTGGAGATTTAGGTCATCCTGCCTAATTGTGGAAGTGGCCATATACCAGTATTGGGCCATATTTTCCCAAAACCCTGAAAAACGTGTTCGCTTAAATTTATTTCTCTACAACTCTTCCATGGACAAAAAAGTTTCATTCATTCATTTATTTTCATTTTTGTTTGCTTCTTTTTTCTCTACAAAACTGCACAAAAAACCTCATTATCAAGGATTATTCACGAAAAAAAAAACAAATATCGTGTTGGGTCGAGTAGCGAGAGTTGGGCCTACACTATAGCCCGAACCACTCGACAGATTTACACTAATTTAATTTTCGTGATTTTCTGATTTCCATATTATTCATTCAACATCTTGAAGAGTCGTCAGTGTGGGCCCAACTCACTGTACGCGATCCTACACTATATTTTTGGTCGTTTTTTGTGAGAATTTCTTTAATTATGAATTTTTTTGCTCGGTTTTGCAAAGAAGAAAGACTGTGAGCATTTTTGTTCAAAGAAATATGGATCAGGGGCCTCTCCTAAGTGCTCTAGGTCGGTACTAATATCGGCCCTAGTGCAATTTTTTTTTTTAAGATTATAGTGGAAATGTTTTTGCGCCGTTTCTTCGGACGGGTTTTCCAATATTGCCTTTTCGGCAATTTCCAATCCAAATAAATGTCGACATAATTTCATGCGTTGTTTGCCACATCTATTCTGATGCGTACCGGTCCCCTTCATATGTTTTGTACAGTGTTGTAGAGAAAAAAGAGGCCAGCTTTTTTGTATTTTTTCTTCAAACTTTTTTTAAAATTTTTTTTTAAATTTTAGGCTTAATTTTTTCGGCAATTTCCAGTGCAATTTAATGTGGACGTAGTTTCATACACTTAAGAGTTAAGGCAACATTTACTTAGATACGTTCGAGTCTTTTTACAACATCTATTTTGTTTGTCACATCTATTCTGATACGTACAGGTCCATTACATATGTTTCTTTTTTCACAGTTGCTTTGGATGGGTTTTTCAAGATTGCCCTTTCGGCAATTTCCTGTCCAATTTAATGTGGATGTAATTGCAGATATTTAAGAATTCAGGCAATATTTACTTAGATTTTTTTTTGCTTTAGATACGTTCGAGTCTTTCTGTTTAGATGCGTCCTTTGCATATGTTTTAATATAAGTACATTTTTCGATGTAATCCTTCATTTTGTCTACATCCAATGTTTAGTAAAACTTACACTACGAGTATACGTAGCCTTGGAACACGCAATTATTAACTGGATTTTGTAGGAGGATGTGCTCGAACCTTTATGCTTAATGGAGTTAGAGCCTGTTCGAGTAAAAATCTTCACTTTCTTCTTCAACTTTATAGGATTAATTATAGTTTTTCATTGAACTTAAGAAAAATGTGCAAATCTTAAACGTGTTAAATCTAAAAAGAAGTCCTTAATTTCACTAAGAATAGCAATATTTTTATTACAGGCAAGCTCTGGTTAGACAACGGAATGCAATGGCGTCACCCGCTATCACTATCATTAACAACTCCACCATCCCAAACTCCGCCGTCAACTCCTGTAACACAAATAAATACAAGTAGTAGCATACCATTTCGAGAACTATTATTGCAACAACAACAACTACAGTTGCATCAACAAAGACAGCAGCAACAAAATCAACAACCCAAAGTGAATGAAACAAAACCAAAACTAACGTCCACATCGCCTACAATACTTGTGTCCGATAGTGATCGGGCCGCTTTAGCATCTCATTTCCATGAACGCGATAGAATCATTTTACAACATCAGCAACAACAAATGCAGTTACAGCAACAACTGTTGCAACAACAACAAACCCACCAACAGGAACAAATGCAACAAACTCATCATCAGACTGAATTGCAACAACGACATTTGGAGCAACGAGAAAAGTGTTTTATAAACAACAATGACCGACTACAAGATTACGATGCTAGCAATCGAGAAAACGATGTAGCTTGTCGACTAAAATCACCAAGTAAGTAAAGTAATTGATGAATGCCGAGCTTTAGAGACCACAGTCACGTATAATATGCTTGCGCAGATCTTATTTGTATAACTGAGCAGTAACGCATATGTCTAAGCTATTGCTCATTTCTGAATAATATTAACAATTGACATATTTACCCAGCCACACGAGATTTACATGAGGGAATTAAAGGATAATCAGGAGAGCAGTAATTTTTGCATTAGATTAGTAGCATAATTTTGAATCGAAAGATCGTGAAGCTTAGTTTAGACTACCCTCCGCCAAACTCGCTTTATTTACGTAATAGCGTTGGTACAGACGACATGTAAAAACATATGCAAGGGACTCGTTCGTAACAGAATAGATGAGGCAAAAATAACAAACAGAATAAAATAGATGTGGCAAAGTCTTCTATGAAATTGAGTCCTATTTAATTGGATTGGAAATCGCCGATAAGCGGTCGTTTACGTTACGCAGAGAGGGAGGGAGGGGCCTGAGCGTGGCGTTTTACAACGCTTCGGGGAGGGGGGAAGGTTTTTTTCATAAGGTTGAGGAAATCTTTTCCCCGTAACCGCCTCACAGCATTACTTAAAGCCCCCTCCCTTTAAATAATGCTGTAAAGTATTACGTAACACCACATATTTCATACAAAGACGAGAGAAAAAAATTTGTTGCCAAAGGATATGCAAATAAAACTCAAATTGATGTTTTATCTTAAAGTTTTTGGAATATCAATTTCATCAAAAAGAGAAAATGATAGTTTACGATTAAATGCGTGAGTGATGATAATTTTTTTTTTTTTGTATTAGTGAAAAAATTGACACAACTTTTCTACACGACCTCTGCCATTCATGAAGAGTATTGTGTTACCCATTCGTCGAAACACTAAAATAGTATATTACAGTGGACTCTGCGAAAACAATTCATTGAATGCTCGCTTTTTTATACTTTTCTTGTCAGTTTTTGGTGGACATTGTTGAATTCCCGAACTGTTATCTGCAGACACACCATGCAGATGGAACAAAACTTTTTCTACGTGGCAATACGTCTTTGTACGGGAACTTACGGTTAACTTCTTCGCTATTCATATAGCAATTCTTTTTTGGCAAAAATAAATGAGCTTGCGCTTAGCATCTCAGGCACGTGTGTGATGTCCCCATTGAGGCTTGAACTTCCAGTGCGGTTCGGCTTACCAGGCCGTCCCACTGTATTCATTATTGGTAAAAACGGTCATAGGCAGCCTCGGACGAGTGTTGGTCACGGGGTACGACCAATGCGGGACTCGAACGGTACCCCATCGTTGACGGTCAGGCAATGTAAAAAGGTTGATGGTTTGTTTATTGGAAGTCTAAACGTTAATGGGGGTTTTAGGGGTCGCAAGGGTGAGTTGGTGGACTTGGCAATGGATTATGGTGTAGATATATTAGCGTTGAGCGACATTAGGACGAACGGGCAGCGCGAAGAACTGGTGGGCGGTTATAAAGTGTTTTCGTCTGGTGTTCCGTCTGGTAGGGCGAACTGGGGAGTTGG
>CM055403.1:91550329-91587983 GCA_029228625.1 Pseudolycoriella hygida
AAAACCTAGAAATTTCAATCAATGGAAACTAACTTTTAAACGTAACCAAAACTTTATAAAATGTACATCACGTGTTAACCTTATAAGGTATTTGAATTAACGACAACGCCCACAACACATTGCCGGTTCAGTACATTAGTCTTGTACTGGAAACTTGGAGGTGCCCGGTACAAATCTGGCGGATGTATTTGTTTTTTTATTTGCTTTTTTTAATTAATTTTATCATTGCATGATAACGTGATCGATACCAAACGAAGCTAATCATCAAAATCTACCGACATAAACAAAAATTTCGAAACCATGTTCATAACTCCCCGAGTTATTTCGCCATTGGAAAAGCATAAAAACAAATCTTTTGAGAAAAACAACCAGACCATGAAAGACTTCTCATATCCATCTACGAACTTAACATTGTAGTTTTGTAGTTTTCGTCACATAAAAAAAAGTTTTTGAAGATCGTTCCACAATTACTCAAGTTATCTTGCCACTAAAAAAAACAGCAAAATATTGTTTTCAGAATAACTACCAGCCAATGAATTCTATTGTACCCATCTACGAACTTGACCTGAAGAATTCATGTCTTCGAATAAAAAAGAGTTTTTAGAAATCCGATAAGAATAAGAGTTATCGTGTCATATATTATGTCACATAAAAAAATTCAGTTGAGAATAACTACCAGACTGTGAAGTATCTTTTAGCCATTAACTAACTGGACCTCAGAAATTGTAGCTTCGTCATATAAAAAAATGTTTTTGAAGATCGGTCCAAAATTACTCAAGTTATCTTGCCACTACAAAAACAGCCAAATATTCTTTTGGGATTAACTATCAGATAATAAATTCTATTGCACCCATCTGCGAACTTGACCTGAGGAATTCATGTCTTCGTCG
This sequence comes from Pseudolycoriella hygida, assembly GCA_029228625.1. Lineage (NCBI taxonomy): Eukaryota > Metazoa > Arthropoda > Insecta > Diptera > Sciaridae > Pseudolycoriella > Pseudolycoriella hygida. Next base: position 91,551,220 of record CM055403.1, read on the forward strand.
AATAAAACTAAATTTGTAAATATCCGTTTAGATTTACTCAAGTTATCGTGATATCAAAAACATAGACCAAAATTCTTTTAAAAATTTCTCCCAGATAATTACTCCAATAGTGTCCATCTACGAACTTAACCTGAGAAATGCTAATCTGCGTCGATAGAGACCAAATATGTAAAAGTCGGTTTAGAATTACTTAAGTTATCGTGATATCAAGCGCTGCAGACATTTCAGTATTTTCCGTTTTTGGTCAATATATCATACATTCCACGAAATAGTCATAGTGAACTACGAACGTATTTTATATCGTAAGACCCTGACTTTCAGTCAAGGGAATTATTAAATTTTCATTAAGAAAAAAAATGGTTCACGCTAGGGGATTGAACTCCCGACCTCCGAGATACCAGTCCAACGACTTCCCTATGTGACAACCTATGTGTTGTGAATTTCAAAGCAATGATGTGAATTTAACTTTAAATAACAAAGTTAGCGTGTTATGAAGGAAAAAGAAAACCTAGAATTATATACATCCAGATGACTCATTCGATGCATTCATCTTCATTGAACCTGTGAAATTTTAATCTTCGTATAATAAAATCAATTTCTCGAAAATCCGCTAAAAATTACTCAAGTTATCGACAAATTAAAAGAACAGGGAAAACTTGTTTTGAAAATTACTACCAGAGGACTACGTCGATAGTATCCATCGTTCAACTCAAGCTGAGGAATGTTAATCTTCGTCGAATAAACCTAATTTCTCATAAATCCCCTCAAAATTGTTGAAGTTATCCTGATATTAAAAAAAAAATAAAATATTCATTTGGGAATAACTACCAGACTATAACTTCTTTTTTAACCATTAAGGCACTCGACCTCAAAAATCATAGTCTTCGTCCAATAAAAAACAGTTTTTGAAAATCGGTCCATAATTACCGAAGTTATCGTGCCAATAAAAAAACAGAAAAATATTCCTTTGGGAATAACTTCTTCTTCTTCTTCTTCCTTAGCCTTTTATATCCACTGCTGGATGTAGGCCTCCCCCATAGATCGCCACTTTTTTCGGTCCATTGCCACTTGCTGCCACGTCGTGCCTGCCGTTCTTTTGATATCGTTGGTCCATCTTTCCGGTGGACGTCCCATCGGTCGTTTCGTTGGTGGCCGCCATTGCATTATAGTTTTCGTCCATCGATCGTCGGTCATTCTGGCAATATGACCAGCCCAATTCCACTTGAGCGACGCTATTCGTGTCATGACATCGATGACTCTTGTTTGTCGCCGGATCCACTCATTTGTCATTTTGTCCCTGAGTGTGATTCCTAGCATTGCCCTTTCCATTGCCCTCTGTGCAACTCTCAATTTGTTCGCTGATGCTTTGGTGATCGTGAGAGTCTCGGCTCCGTATGTCAGGACCGGCAGCACACACATATCGAACACTTTCCTCTTCAGACTGTTGCTCATGTTGCTCTTGAAGATGTACCGTAACTTGCCGAACGCCGCCCAACCGAGACCGATCCTTCTCTTTATTTCAGCCGTTTGGTTGTCGAGACCGAGCTTCATGACGTGGCCGAGATACTTGTACGAATTCACGATTTCAATTTCCTCGTCTCCGATCTTGATTGGTGTAGCACCATCGATGTTTGTCATCACTTTCGTTTTCGACATGTTCATCTTCAAACCGATTTTTTGGGCTTCCTCGTTGAGCTGCAACAGCATCGCTTCAATCTGTTCCAGAGTCGTTGATGTCAGGGCAATGTCGTCGGCGAATCGAAGGTTGTTCAGAAACTTCCCATTTATGTTGATTCCCAGTTCACTCCAATCAAGCTTTTTAAAAACCGTTTCCAGAGCTGACGTGAACAATTTCGGTGAAATGGTATCTCCTTGACGGACTCCTCTTCCAATTCGAAATTTATCGGTGGTTTTATGCAGTTTGACGCACGACGTTGCGTGCTCGTAGATATGTTTTATCATCCGGGTATATCTCGAGTCAATCCGACAATCGTCCAAGGAGTCTAAAATCGACCATAATTCGACCGAATCGAACGCTTTTTCGAAGTCTATGAAGCATATCGCGATGATGATTTTGTATTCGTTGCATTTTTCTATTAGACTTCTCATCACTTGCAAGTGGTCATTTGTGCTGAATCCGGAACGAAACCCTGCTTGTTCGATCGGCTGGTAGAAGTCTAGCTTCTTTGTGATCCGTTTCGTTATCACCTTCATAAACAGTTTGTAGAGGTGCGAGATCAAACTGATGGGCCTGTAGTTTTCCAGTTTCGTGATGTCTCCTTTCTTGTGCAGCAAAGTGATGACTGCGTTTTCCCATGATTCTGGTATTTGCTCTTGTTCGAGACACTTGTTGAACAGATCCGTTGTCATTTTGAGCAGTGTGGGTCCGCCTTCTTTGATTGCTTCGATCGGAATGTCGTCGTCACCTGGAGCTTTTCTGTTCTTCATTTCGTCTAACGAAGCCTGTACTTCGTTAATCGTTATGTCCGGCAAATCTTCGGAACCAACGTTCATTATCACCGGTCTCGCTTTTGCTCTTTCTGCCGGTAGTTTGGCTCGAACCGACGTAAAAAGGTCCTCATAGAACTCTCGCGCGATGTCCAATACCTTGTCCTGATCTGTTTGTATGACGCCCGCCTTATCGCGTAATTTAAAAATTTGTCTGTACCCGTTCGCCCGTTTCGCTCGTAATACTTTCATATTCCCATTTGCTTCGATAGCGTTCATGGCCAGTTTCACGTTGTATTGTCGCAGATCGGTTTTCATTTTCTTGTTGATGGCTTTCGTTTTGTCTCTGTATTCAACAGTGTCTCGCTTTCCACCTTTCACCAAATCCAGTCTTTCTGCTATTAGGTCTAGCGTTTCCTTGCTGAGCTTCGACTCTTTAGTGCATGTAGATCGGCATCTGGTTTCCAGGAAGCTTCTCACTGAGGTCACTATTCTTTCTGTCAGCTCATCAATCGTTGCAGTTTGTGAATTCGTTCCGTTCAGTTCGTTGTCCATAGCTTCCTTAAATGCGTCGCTTTGTTCTTTCAGGCGTTCCATGTCTAAAACGACTTTTTTCTTGACCAACTTTTCTCTCTCTGTCCGTGTGTTCAAGACGACTTTGGCTCGCACCATTCGATGATCGCTGCCTGTTGTGAAACGGTTAAGCACAGTAACATCCTTGACAATCGATTTGCGGTTCGATATGATGTAATCGATCTCGTTCTTTGTTCTGCCGTCTGCACTGGCCCAAGGCCCGGAGAAAAATGAGTTCATTGCGAAAATTCCTTGTTGTTGGAGAAAATTCAGCAAAGTATCTCCTCGTTCGTTCCTCTGATCGTAACCAAACGTTCCAATCGAAGTTTCTGCAACGTCTTCTCTTTTTCCCAATTTGGCATTGAAATCGCCGACTAGCAACTGATATTGAGCTCTGTTTTCTTCAATCGCTTTGGAGACATCTTCATAGAAGCTTTCAATTTCTTCGTCGTCGTGATCCGTCGTCGGTGCGTACGCTTGGATGACTTTCAAACTGTACATCGCATTTATCTTCAGACGCACATAGATGACTCTGTCGGAGATGCTGTTGATTTGGATTATACGGTTCGACCAGCGTTTGCTGATGAGCAGTCCTACACCATGCATCGCTGTTTGGCTATCGCTTCCACGGTAGTACAAAGTGCTTCCTGATTTCAACTTCAAGCATTCTTCACCACGTCGCCTGACTTCGCTCAATCCGACAATGTCCCATTTGATCTTTTCCAGTGCCGACTCCAATTCGAGAAGTTTTTCGTTCGATGATAGCGTTCGAGTGTTATACGTGGCAATGTATAGTCCGGTGTGACAACCTATTGTAACCCAGGGATTCTTAGCACCCTCTGCTCGTCGTCTGGTCTGACCGTTGTCGGAGTCAGGGATCAACGAGCGGCTGGGAACTGAGGGCCGATTTTTCCTGGTTGTGCTCTTCATCTTCGGGGGGGTTTTAGCCGTTAAAACACCACGCTGGCCGGTGCGGGTTGGTGAGTGATGGTAGTCCTGCTGACTCGGACTTTGCATGCTGCCGTTGTCCCTTGCTGTTGAGATCATCCGCCACCATGCTGAGGTACTATCCCATCTTGATAGCGCCTAACTGCCTTCGGCCCTCGCTCTACGTGACGTTGAGGTACTACCCGAAGACAGCCCCCCTCATCCTTCTGCTAAGTGACCCACACTAATACACCAGGGTTGGTTACCTGATCGTTCATGTGGGTTGCTCACTATGACAGGTGTCACCACGGGTAGGATAGGATGTAGGAGTAGGTGGATAGAGGCTAAGGTACATAAGGAGTACTATATTACGCATACCACACCATTCGACACTACCAGATAATAACTTCTATTGTACCCATCTACGAACTTGACATGAGGAATTCATGTCTTCATCAAATAGTTTGTAAAAATCCGTTAAGATTTGCTCAAGTTATCGTGATATCAAGATCATAGACCAAAATTCTTCTAAGAATTACTCCCAGATAATTACTCCCATATTGTCCATCTACGAACTTGACCTGAGGAATTCTAATCTGCGTCGATAGAAACCAAATTTGCAAAAATCGGTTTAGAAATACTCAAGTTATCGTGATATCAAGCGTTACAGACATTTCAGTATTTTATGTTGTTCAGTCAATATATCATACATTTTATCAAATATAGTCATAGTGAACTACGGACGTATTTTATTTCGTAAGACCCTAGACTTTCAGTCAAGGGAATAATAATAATAATAATAATAATAATAATAATAATAAATAAAAATTTAGCTAGTGTCGTATTTCCTTCCTTATTTCAACTAAATGAAAAAACCTTTAAACACTTTTGAATTGTCAAAATATTTTTTTTGCGGCCTCTATTAGGTCCAATAAAACCATAACAAATATTTGAGCGGAGGAATAACTGCACGTACACTCACGGAAAAGTAAAAACCGACACATTTTTGCTTTTGTGTTTTACTTGAGTTTGTGAATTGTTGCATGTATTTTTATATGGAGAAATCAATAAAGTCAGTAAACCACAAAATACAAAAATGTTTCGGTTTTCACATTTCCGTGAGTGTACATTTTCGGCATGGCAAAAGTTTTCACGGATATCAACTTTTTCGCAATATTTTGGATTTAATAACATTATTTTAGAAAACTGTGTTCCATTTCTTCGAAAAATCATTCAAAAATCATTTTGGTAGGTAATTTAGGGAAAAATGAATTTTGGAAACGCATTTCACATGTGATAAAAAAACACAACTTCGTTTTGAGTTGACAATTTGACATCATACTTCGACGAGACAAAATTCATTGTCTTTCTTAAATTCATCAATTTGCGTATATAGAACTTCCGGGCAGTTGATTTGATACAATTCTGCTTGTGGCTAGATGTAAAAAAACTCAATGCAGTATATGCGCCTGAACTAAAATCCATGTTTTCATACAGATTTCAATTCAATTTACAAAAATCGAAAATTTATTCCATTTCGTCAGTAATTTTCATTCATTTTATGGATGAAATGACTTGATAATAGGCGCACCCCAATTGAACTATAAAAAAGATTTTCCCAAGTTTTTCAAACAAAAACATTTTCTATTGAACGTTTGAACAGAGTTCTTTGTACTTAAAAGCCGCACATTTCCTTCTTTCATATTACAATGCTGTTGTCCAATTTCACAAAAGACCGATCGAACCAAAAGAAACAGATTTCCATCTCTCAGCACACATATATGAAAAATCCATTGAAGTTAAATGTGGAAAAGAGTCCACCAGCCATCATCATTATTACGCCGGGGTACTTTCAATTTCCCTTCGAACTGAGAGGTAGCGTAGGTAAGAGTCTTTTTGAAAGGGAAAATTGAAATGTCTACAACGGCTTATCGCGATTTTGTTCCAATACACAACATGGCTCGAAGGAAGCTTAAATCTATGCATAAATGAGTGCGTTGCACTCCGCTTTTTTACCCTATTTAAATGAATTAACCCTGTATTCTGTTTGTTTATTTAATTCAACCATCAGACTGAAATAACCGGACGACCTTTCTATTTTGTAGCCATAGTTTTTGTGAAAATGAGGGAGGAATATTTAAATTTAAAATCTGATTTGCTCTGGTTAACATGGCTGAATTAAGAAGTGAGATTTCACAAAAAAATGTTAATGTTGAAGGGAATAAATTTTCTTATTTATTTGCTAAAGTGATGGCCGCCATTCTGCAATGGTTAGTTTATCCTGTGAAAAAACTATTTGCCCTCCGCTAGTATAACATTGAATAAGACCACATCTTCATTTCACTAATGAATGACGCAACTTACAAGAAAAGAAATTTATCGACAAAATGCTTTTAATAACATTTAATTTCTAGCGAAATATTTTATGCGACATATTGTTGTGACAGCTTTTATTTCTTTATTTTACTTTTCTGTAACATAATCATCGGCTTGTTGGCAAAACCATGGAAATGTTGACATGGCGACTAAATGGATTTGACCCTTTTTCAACTGGGTGAAAATATTCAAAGTGATGTCAACATTAGAGAATTTTCGCAGAAATGTAAATGTTTAAGCTGAGTAAGGCTGGAGATGTGAGTAGATCGAAATTTCAACTTTTCGGCGCTGTGATAGCCAGTCAGCGTTTAGAGAAAATGAATGTTAAATTTTGTTGTCTCGTTTGGAAAATAGTCGTTTGCCGAGTACGAAAAGTTGCATGGCGAGCTTGCGAGCCAATGCATTCGTACGAGGCAAACGACTATTTTCCAAACGACACAACATATAGTTTTGTCATGTTGTAGACGGGTACGTTGAGTTTGCTGAAGATGTTTTCAGCCTGGAAAATAACACATTGTTGTGTTGCTTTTAGGACACGGTAATGAAAACTTTGCAGAACATGTTAGTTAGCTTAGTGTGTGAGTGTGTGTGAATGACGTCACAAAAATAAAATTATTCAATTGTTACGATATTGTTAATTCAGCAAACAATATTGTTATTTCGATAAACTTCATTGTTTTTTCAATAACAATATTGTTACTTTAGTGTCATGTGTATATTCACGATTTTTAGATTCAAAATTGATTTTGTTTATATAAATATTTAATGTGAAATTTATTACAAAATGTTGTCAGTTCGATTTGGTGGTTTCAACGACCCGTCTCCAACATGACAATAGTAGATTTCATGCTTGCTAAGAAAACGAGTCATTACCTTGTTACGAATAGTTGCACGACGAGCCGCCAGGCGAGTCGATGCAATTCGTAACAAGGTAATGAACGAGTTTTCTTAGTAAGCATGGATGCTATTTTGTCATGTTGGAGACGGGTCGTTGAAACCACCAAATCGAACTGACAACATTTTGTAATAAATTTTACATTAAATATTTATATAAACAAAATCAATTTTGAATCTAAAAATCATGAATATACACATGACACTAAAGTAACAATATTGTTATTGAAAAAACAATGAAGTTTATCGAAATAACAATATTGTTTGCTGAATTAACAATATCGTAACAATTGAATAATTTTATTTTCGTGACGTCATTCACACACACTCACACACTAAGCTAACTAACATGTTCTGCAAAGTTTTCATTACCGTGTCCTAAAAGCAACACAACAATGTGTTATTTTCCAGGCTGAAAACATGTTCAGCAAAGTCAACGTACCCGTCTACAACATGACAAAATAGCATTCATGCTTACTAAGAAAACTCGTTCATTACCTTGTTACGAATTGCATCGACTCGCCTGGCGGCTCGTCGTGCAACTATTCGTAACAAGGTAATGACTCGTTTTCTTAGCAAGCATGAAATCTACTATTGTCATAGTAGCGATCGATCATTGAAACACTTCAACAAATTGTTGAAAATATAAATAAAAATGTTCAAAATGTCCAAACATCCAAAAAAATTTATTTCTATGGCGACTTCATGCATCACACGTACGTATGCACGTTTGTGGTGAATAATTGTAACCATACTGCTGTGCGATTTCTATGAAAATAATGTGTATAACATAACTTTTGTGTAGAAACGTATGTCCGGCTAGCTCGGTGGTAGCGCCGACGACTTAAGCGCGGGAGGCTGGTGGTTCGTTTCTTCATTGAGACTTTTTTTTTGAATGATGCGCAATGAGCAATATCACAATATAATTCCTAGAATTTCTTTTATTATTTTTACTTTGTAAGATGTAAAAACCAATGAATTTAAAGATCAATTTGAATTATTTGTCTAAAGGACATCGGTTAGAATAATGATAATATTTTAATACGTTCAAATGGTGTATTTTTTATGAGGTTCCTAAGTTTACATTGCGTAACAAGTTTGTTGATTAAACGAAAAAAAAACGCCAATATAATTTTTTTTCAATTGAATGAAAACATTTCTTTCATTTATGATGGTGAAATTGGTGACTTTATGAATACACACATACATTCATGCATAGCATACTGTTAACGTTTATGTGGACTAAATTTATGAACGATTTAGTGTAGTGGTATCGTCTCGGTCTTGTAACCAGGAGGTCGGTGGGTCGAATCTCGGTTGTGCCAATCAAATTTTTTATGTTAAGGAATTTCGCTTTAATGCGTATATTCCCGGACAGTGTCTTGCAAAGTACACTTTCCCGGACTGCTACTGCAATGTGCATCAGAAATGACAAACTTTCGAAACCAAAAACGACTAAGCAAACTCAACGTATCGAGCGCGTACATGACAAAATATATTACTTCCAGCATCGTGTTTTCGATTTCTTAGTCTCAATATTAGTCTTGAGCAGTTGGGCCTATTTTCTGCACTGTGCACTTATATGCGTTAAATATGTTACTGCAGGTCTGCATATTTTGATTAAAAGTACAGTAAAATACAACGACGAATATATTTCCCTTTTCTAATGCTTAGCAATTGATCAAAGTTTTTTCTGCTTTGCCTTCTTCAATTCGAAGTCAAGTCAAGTTCGATGTAATATAAGTGGACATGTAAATTGAGACAGCAAAGAGAAAATATTTACTAACCAAATGAATTGGACAGATCGAATGCGAATATAAAACAGAGAAAATGTTTGTAATGGTAATTGCGAAAGGCAAAGTAAGTTATTGGCTTTAGTGAATTCGATTTTATTTATCTTGGTTTCTGCTTTTTTTGGATCGATGAGCGAAAACATGACGAGTATTTTGAAATACAATTTCTAGGAAACAAATTTTCAATTGAATTCGTTAAAGTAGATATATTTCATTAGAATGGCTGAAATTTTTGGAACAATGCGCTATGGCCAATGCGTACGCTTAGAGTACACAACAAGTACAAAATTTTGTGAACACATAAAATGCACAAATTGATTGATTGATATTTTATTGTCTACTATTTAGTAGATGACATGAAAAAAGAGTAGCTATGACTGTTACATCATAGCTCTCGTTAAAAAACCATGTAAACGTTATAATATTTAAGTAACATAAACATAGATGAAAAATTAAATCCACAGAACGAACAAAAAGTTTTTTTTTTAATTAATACAAAAACTCAAATTGCCATAAAATAGCGTGGTCAAAGTAAAAAATAGCGTCACAAAGAAAAAAACAAAACTGTCGAGTCGACATCGTCAGAAATGATAATATCAATAATTTCCAAAATGGCATTGTCAAAATTACAAACAAAAACAAAAGTTTCCATCAATGAATCGTCAAAATTAAACCCAGCCAAGCAACGGGAATTTTGGTGTCATTGTCAGGCCCAGCCAAACATCAATATCTGTGTGATAGAAAAAAAATTTGAAATTTTTAAAATCTTTGAGCAGTGACAAAGTCAATCACCGGGTCAGTGCTTTCAGTTTTAATGTGTAACTGCGTGTGTAACTGCGTATATGTGTGCACAATTTTTGCACAACTGGGTAAATGTGTGTACAATTTGTGCACAATTCTTAGAAGAAGTCACAATGCTCATTGAACACATGTTGTGAACTCTAAGCTGTAATTTGATTACCAAAACTCAAATTCGAAAGTCAATTTTTAAAAAGTCGAATGCTGCTTTTACTAGTTGTTTACGTCATAAGGATTTATACTTTCGAACACCTAAACTACTTTATCACATCGGAAGGGATATTCCATTCATTAAGTGTTTCCGTATATAAGGGATATGCCGTACCTTATTTTATGTATTAGGCGCTGCCTAGGGACTTTCATTTTACTTTAAATTATTATTATACTAGAACAAAATGTTTTACTCTATAAAAGAAAAAAAACATGCCCCGACGAGTCTCGAACTTCGGACCCTCGACTTATTATCAAACTATGCTAACCACTCGACCACCGCATCTTCATAAAACAACGAAATGTTATTTGTATCGTTACAGCTACCGTGATTGAATTTAAAATGTACATATACATAAAGCGTACGACACAGTATGCCTGTGTTTCGAATTACTACATATACAATGAATTTCGTTGTTATCAAAGACAAAAATGTATGTACGATCGTAGTATGCATGCGAATGCCAGGTATTTCTTTTTTTTCATTATAGAAAGAAATCAAAATTTTAAATTAGATCTTCACCGTATGATGTGTGTATGTTACAAAAATCGAAAAAAATCTAATTACAAGTCTGCTGCTTAATTCCAGCCACATTTTACGACAATCTATGAACAATCTTATAAAAGCTAATAAACTGACATTTGGTTTACGACGATCTAAATTGACATTTCGTACACTTCGTCCACTATTCAAATGACACTTTAGGTCGTCATAAATCAGATGTCAGTTTATTAGCTTTTATAAGATTTTTCGTAGAACGTCGTAAAATGTGGCTGGAATTACCGCACTGAAATGTAATTCCTCATTGAAAAAAAATTCATCCACAAAGATTTGAATATTGGGCACTGAATGTGAAAAAATTTGGAAACAAAATCCGCTTCGCTCACTTGTTCGTGTCTTATGTACTCGAGTGTAATGTTTGGGCTTCTCTACAGTAGCATAATATATATTACCCGGTGACCATAGCATGAAGAACAGCTGTTCATAGAAATTGAATTGTTGAAAATTTTTAGACCCGTACAGTTCGTTCATTTTACGCTTAAACAAATTTGAGATATTTTTGGTTTGTCAGAGATTTTAATGTCATTAACGTCACATTACATAAGATGTATGCGCTAGAAAGAGATCGCAACGTGCGTCTGATGTATGTATCTTTATATAGAAAGCTATGTAGTCTGACATTAATGACATTTAAATCTTTAGCAGTACAAATTTTGTTTAAGCGTAAAATGAACGAACTGTACGAAAAACGAAGTTCTTCGAAGAAGGATCTTATGCGTTTACCACGTCGCGTCGTTTGTAACCAGTAGAATTTCGACCCGGGAGTTGTATTCAAAAACTTTTTCTCTGAAAGATAATCGAAAAATTTTCTATGAGATTAAATCTGGGAATTGTAGGCCCAAGTGACGCCGAGCTAGAACCGTTTAAGTGGTTCGAAAGGTCTGGCATGTCTGATAATTCATGGAAATTTTTTTTTGATTTTGTACAAATTTAATTCGCTACAACATTGCCTTTGGAACCAATTTTCTAACTCTCATAGTTCTCGAGATCTAGGTCATTCTGCAAAATTATGGAAGTGGCCATATACCAGCAACGGGCCATATTTTACGAAAGCCCTGAAACACGTGTTCAATTGAACTTAATTCTTTACAACTTCGCCTTTGGAACCAACTTTCCATCTCTCATATTTCTAGAGATTCGGGTCATCCTGTCCAATTATGAAAGAGGCCATATACCAGTACTGGGCTATATTTTCCCAAAAATTTTAAAACACGTGTTCGCTTGAATTTAATTTTCTACAACTTCGCCATTGGAACCAACTTTCTAACTCTCATAGTTCTGGAGATCTAGGTCATCCTGCCCAATTATGGAAGTGGCCATATACCAGTATTGGGCCATATTTCACCAAAACCCTGAAACACGTGTTCGCTTAAATTTAATTTTCTACAACTTCGCCTTTGGAACCAACTTTCTAACTCTCATAGTTCTGGAGATGGAAGTGGTCGTATACGAGGATTGGCCAAGAGTCTCAATTTCGTCCATTCCATTGGTCCCAGCTCCCAGACCGATAACCCGATTCCAGTTTCGTGACATCAAATGCTTTCATTTGACACCAAAATGAGGAATTTCCGTGCTATACTTGCTGAGATATTTGCGAAAAAGTTTCATCGACCCTCGAAAATTTCATGTCCGGCCTCCACTTCTTCGACCATATCTCCGGAACTACTTGGCCGATTTTGCTTATCTTCGAACTTGAAGCATGGGAGGCATGTACCTTTCAGAGAAAAAAAAATTTAAAAAAAAGAATGGAGACGGACAGACGGACGGACATTTTTTTTATTGCTGATTCGTCATCTCTAGACGATAATAGATGCATCCCCCCCTCCCACCTCGATCTACCCCATGTTACAATAAAATTGTTTGTAGTAAACGGATAGGACCTTTGTACATCGTACGGGTCCAACAATTTTTTGTGAGCCATAAGAACAAGAATTTAGAAGAAAATTCAAAAAGTGAACATGCCTAATCTTCACACAGCAAGGTTATACACGCAGTGAGGTTACGCATACCGTGCCCAGTCAAAATAAATTCGATTTAAATCAGATGGTTCAGAGTGAAATCAGATCTTCATTGTAATTTTTGTTGGGAGCTCAGATCCGTCTGAATTTGTCTGATAAGGTGAGCGTATCAGGTCTTTTCTTGGCACATGAGTTTGAGGTGAATTAGCTGCGTTAAATTGGCATCCGTGAAACTTTCATGCAAAAATGTTACTGCGCATGCTTTCGTTTCAACACAATTTCACTTTGAAGGCAACTTAAGAAAAACGTCAAATTTGTTGCAATCAACTTCACGAATATAAATTCACCTCAAACTCGTGTGCCGAGAGTTTATGGGATCTGCATGCAGATAGTGCTCTTTTAAAAAAATGATTACGGTGACTTTCAAATTTCTACAAAGAGCTTTTTCAAGTAAGAAAATAAAACACGACAAATTCCCAAAATACCTTGCCGTAATTCTAGACCGCAGTTTAACATATCGGAAACACTTGGAAAGCAAGCAAAAGAAACTCAAATCGAGAATCAACATTGTGCAAAGACTCACCGGAACTACGTGGGGTTGTTCAGCTAAAACATGACGCATCACTACACAATCATTGATAATGTCGTCGGTAGCTGACTATTGCTCGCCAGTATGGATTGAAACTTGCCACACGAAATTCATCGATACTCAGATTAACGTTTTGTTGATGTTGATTTGTGTTGTCGTCCAGCCAACTGAAGTAGAATGGCTAAACGTACTAAGTAACATCGTGCCATCGTACATTCTCCGAGAAGAGTCGGCTTTGAATGAATGCAAAAAAATTGGCGCTGACATAGAACTTCCGATCTACAATGACTTGATATCAGCTCCAACGAACTTGAGACTGAAATCACGATCGCCGTTCTGGGTGTTCTTCCGAAGCCTCGACAATTTGAATGGTGGAAGGCTGTGGAAGTACATAACAGAGAGCTCATAGTCGATTGCAGTGGATGGTTTCGATTTGCCCAGACGAGGCACATATCTTCGTTTAAATCGAATCAGAACCGGTCAAGGATGTTGCGCATTCTTACTGCACAAATACAATATCATCGAATCGCCTCTTTGTCAATGCGGAGAAATTCAAACCATGAAACATTTGGTGGAAGATTGCCGAATTCATCGGTTCAAAGGGAACATACATGATATACACGCCGTTTTAGCCGTCGCTCTGACTTGGCTTAAGAACTTTGGCGTGGACATTTGGGTATTCCACGCGAATTAGGAAAACAAAAATTAGGAAAAACAAAAATTAGGAAAAAAAATTAGGAAACCGAAAATTAGGGAAAAAAATTATTTGCCAAAAATAAGGAAAAACAAAAATCAGGAATGACTAAAATTAGGAAAAACAAAAATTAGGAATGAATTAAATTAGGAAAATCCAAAATTAGGAATCAGGCAATCACAAAAACCAAAATCAGGAATATAATTTTTGAGAGAATGCGCCGCAGGCCGTGATAAATCCTTTAAAAAAAGCGGGGTCGAGGGGCGGCAGCCCCCGCGTAGGGGGATCAAGGGGGTAATATCCCCCCTTGCGGGGTCTAAGGGGCAGAGCCCCTAGCGGGGTTAGGGGCAGGGCCTCATGCACGAAAAGCAGCCTGCAGGGCGTTAGTAGCTCGCCGCAGGCGCGGAGGCTCTGTCCTCCTACATACCAAAAATAAGATTGTGACCTCCTTAGGAATTGAAAACTTTGATGTTTTTCCTGATTTATGTCCTTCCTGATTTTCGTTTTTCCTAATTTTGGTTATTCCTAAATTTGGTATTTCCTGATTTTTGTTTTTCCTTATTTTAGGTTCCTAATTTTCGTTTCCTGATTTCCTGATTTTTTGTTTCTGATTTCTTGATTCCTTATTTTTGCTTTCCTAATTCAGGTGGACATTCGGATATTTGAAATATAAAAAAGTGATTGAATACAATAATTATGTGATGAACTACTGAAATTACTTTTATTTATTTTTTTCTTTTTTAATTTGTAAATTTTGTTATTTTGCGAAACATATCTCTCAAGGAACCTCGTAACCGTTGGTCATTTACTGCAGGAAGATTCAGTCGGATGGTGGGAGTAAGCAGCAATTTATTCATTGCAAGGATGAAACAGACACATAGTTTTGGAATGCGAGAAGTTCAATTGGTTTTTTAGAGAAATGTGTTGGAATATCGATTTGATATGATCACAGTTACCAATAATCGTTGTATGTTCAGTATATAATCTAGTTTTCAGTATTTGTAAAATATGCATTCTAAATTAAATTGTCATTTCGTAGACGTATTTTCTTCTAAATTATTTTATTTCGGACGTTTGGGAGCTGCGCTGATCCTGGAAAACCAACAAAATGTGGCAATGGCAGAATGACATATTGCATATTGATTGATTGGATTGTGGGAGCGGTGAGAAATTATGGTTTTACAATTTGAATAATGGTAAAAATGTTTAAGGTGGGAGTATCTTGTCGGGAATTCTACGTTATACAAAATAAAAGCTTTAATTGGGGATTTTGTTCTCGGAACTTCTCGTCCAACAAATTCTTTTTATTTTCTTTTTATTTTTTCTTACAATTGTTTTTCTTGGAACACATCGATCAATTTTCAATTCCTTCGATGCTACACGGTGACTCCATCAGTAACAATATCCAACAAATTGAGTAGACATATTTTCATCCTTAGAAAGTCGGATTTTATAAATTTTGTTTCGGTGAAGTTCAAGGCATCGCATATATTCATAATGATATTTATGTTTTCGTCCTTACGATACGGTACATTCCTGAAGATGACATCACATAACCTCAATCGAGTCCATACATCACAAATCGCTGGAAATAAAGTTTCGGAAAATTCGAGGAACCAAAATAACGTCCAAAAAAGTTAATAAAACGCGGAGATTTGAAAAACGAAAAATTGAAAATTGTCTATGTCACGTTATCCCTAATGTCCAAGTCCGATGTTAATTTAGTGATGGAGTCCGCACATTCCTGACGGACTCCTTCAATCTTAGAGTCCATGGTCGATATTATTCAACACAAAACGTTTACATGAATGAGAGCTCTGATTGTTTACATTTTCAAAAAGAGACTGACTATGTTTTCTCCGTTCTCATTTTATTAATTTTGTCACAAAAAATGACGAAATGCAGTGTAATGCGATTAACAAAACTTTTACACTTTTACACAGACTCGTAAGGTCAGCATCACGAGGGTGTCACTTACTATAAAAATCTACATCGAATTTACAAAATTTTTTGGAGTTTTTCAATTTCGTCTACACTTTATAGATTCCGTTTTTTAATTTTCAGTTTGTTATAGGATTCGGCAACATCGACAAATTTGCGTTGCATGGCCGAATCGAGTTACAAATCGATTGTTTCTTCTTCGGCAATAATGACTTATGAATGAATATTGAATGAATAAGTGACATCCCCGTGGTCATTCAGAAATGACGATTCGTTGCGAAATGTACTATTACATCATATTACATGAATGGGACATGACAAAATTGTAAAATATGTGTTAAATTTGTGGTTTTACAAATACAAATAAAATCGCATCACGGCTTATATAACGACTCCTTAAAGTCAATTTGAATTTTTTCATCTCCATTCCATTTTCTTTCACAAAACATCCTGCATTAATCAAATGCTGTGCGATCAAAGAAAGATTGAGGGAACAAACGTAAGATTATTCATTCAATTGAAAGTATTTGCATTTTATCAAAGTATTCCGTATCTCTTTGAATAAGCCAGCACCATGAATAAAACACATATTCTTCTATTTACTTTGACCACGACAACCTGCGAGTCTTTGGTTCTCCAAATGGATGAAAAGAACCTTTCTAATTTCACTTCATTTCGGATACGCTGCAAACGGAAATGGATGTTTATTTAAGGATATATAATTCATGGGATCTAAATGCAAATTTTTGAATTTAAATTGCCGATTCCCATCAATATCAAAACGTTTGAATAAAACAGAAAGAAAACCGAGCACAGGACTGTTACTTTTTCAAGATAAAAAAAAAAAAAACGATGGAACAGTGTTTGCAAACGGAAATTGAATTTAAGAGTAATCATTACCATCAAATTGACCTCTTCTTTTGTATTTGAGTAAACATTAGAATAGAATCAAAATCCATCCTTGTATTCATTGCCGATAACTGTTTTATATGTAAAACGTAAAACAGCAACAAAATAAAAAAGGATAATTTCCGGAATTTCGTATTTTCCCTATTATAAAACATAAGCAAAGACCCGTACGTATCAGAATAGATGTGGCAAACAGAATAGAGGTTGCAAAAAGACTCGAACGTATCTAGATGTAGAAATGAGCAAACAATCCAATGTTTTGTGGCTCTTTTATAACTATAAGAATTTCAAAGATCCATATAAATTACCTAAGGTAATGTCAAATGCCCAACGAAGTACGTCTGAGACCATTGATTTTGATGGCCGAAATGTTCTCCTCTGCAGTGTATCAAAACGTTTACCTTTATGTTATTCCGGCGAAATGCGAACTTCATTTCTCTTCTGGTATAGTTGACGAAGAGGTCGTCCGAAAATTGAACGCACTGGCTCCCGGCATTCGAATCATAAGCGACGAAAATTTCAATTTGCTCGGTGCTCCAATCTTCGAAGCCGGTTTAAAGAGCATGTCCGTCATTCTCATGAGCACAGTCACCCTCATGTTCGACCGGTTAAAAAACTTAAACGGGTATTCCGCATATTATGTACTCAAAAACTGTTTCGCAATCCCGAAACTTGATTATTTCATTCGCTCAACTCCGTGCTGGTCGAACAAAGACATTATTGATTCGTACAACAATAAGCTCAAAGAAACCTTGGAAGGAATTTTGAACATCAAACTCGAGAACGAAACTTGGGTACAGGCCATCCTTCCGACTTCATGCGGTGGTCTCGAAATACGCGAACTGAACGACATTACACTTTCAGCTTATCTAAGCTCCGTCCACTGTGCGGATTCTCTCGTCTCCCAAATACTCCATTCATCAGAGGAGAGCATCATTCGATATGGACGATATCGATATGAGGCCTTGGAAAAATGGATTTCGTTAAACAACTCAATTCCTTCAAAAACAATTCACCAATCAAGTTGGAACAAGATAAATGTAGAGCGCATAATAAGAGAAGAGCTAAATTATTCCAACCCGATCGACATTGCTCGATTTAACGCTTTCCAGTGTCGCGAATCTAACGCGAATCTAAAGCATATCGGAACATTCCCCGGCAACAACTTTATTCGAATTTGTATGGGTCTAACGATCGGAGCCGCTATTTGCCGTCCACGTATTTACTATTGCGGCAATTCGGTTACGCAATTGGGAATTCATGGTTTGAGCTGCCAGAAAAACGTTGGTAGATACCCACGGTATTCTGAGCTTAACAAAACTTTGAGCCAAGCGTTGTCCTCAATCCAGGTTCATGCGACGCTTGAGTGACCGGGTTTGCTCCGCGACGACAGTAAGAAGCCAGATGGTATGACCTTGATTCCATGGTCAACTGGACGCTATCTCATGTGTGGATACTCTGGCTCCAAGTTACAGCGGCATCTCAACAAGGCAAGCCCGCCGAACTGCCGAACTTGCCTCACAAAGGAAGCATAGCAAATATATGGAGCTAAAGGCTAATACATTTTCAACGCCTTTGCCGTCAAAATCTTAGGCCCGTGGTCATCCGAAGCATTGGAGTTGGTCAACCAGATCGGCCCAAGACTCAACGACGTAAGCGGCGCTCATCGTTCTTCCGAATACTTGGCGCAGCGTACATCGCTCGCAATACAGAGGTCAAACGCGTCGTACATTTTGGGAACACTCGGTTCGCCTCGACGAGATCTTTTATTTGTGATATTCCGTATTTCTGTAAATGAGCTTCCAATAAATAAATTTATATTAAATTAAAATAAATAAAATCAGGAAATGGAAAAGTTGAATAAATTGTGATAAACTAAAATAAAATTAATAATAAAAAAAAATTTGGAAAAGCAAATTTCTCAGATGGAGTACGAAGCGCCGTCGCTGAAACCCTCATATGATCCTTCAGAAAATATGAGTGATTATATTTCTTTACTTTAGTTTTAGGAATCCAAAATAAAACGTTTTGCGTGCTGGTTCACGTGCAGCGGATTCTTCGGAAAAATTTCGTCCCTGATGTAGATCCACAAGATTTTAGTTTATTGTCAATTCCACAACTTTGACAGTAGAACCATAGACTTTTTTTGACTAGACGGAAATGTTAGCATGGCGCCAAATTTGAAATGGGAAATGCAGAAGCATAATAATTTGTCGTATTTTATGTTCTTCTAATGTTTTTTAAACTTTAATAATTTTAGGTTTAAAACGTTTAATTGTACAAAAAAAGTGAGACTGAATGTAATGAATGTTAGGGGACGTCCATTAATTACGTACGCAAGAAAATGTGATTTTTGGACCTCCTCCTCCCCCCTGTACGCATCCATATATTTTAACCAACACCCCCCCCCCCTCCTCACTTTGTACGTACACAAAAAGACTAAAAAGTTCAGATGAAAATTACTAATTTTGAAGCGATTTCGCATATTATTAACTTTGAACCGAACAAAATATACAATAAACAATTATTACAATATACAATTTATGACCTTGAACTTGCACTGGCTACACCAATGATGCTGTTATAAGGTTACTATAATTCTACATTTCATTTGTACTTTAATTTGGTGCATAGGTCACATGTTCTTTGGCACATTTTTGCATTAATATGGAATTTCAGAAAATGAATATAAAAGTAGAGAAAGGAAGAAAATTGTAAAAATAAAATTAGGACAGGTCTATTCTTCCTTGCGTGTAACGATAATAAAATATATTGAAGGCATGTGGTTCCATTTAATCAGCATACTTTAATATTTTTTCTTCCTTTTGTCTCATTACAAATAAAATCAAACCATTCGTATATTATTACAAGATAATGATAAGAGATCACAATCGTTTTAAGTATTCGATACGTTCGCACCTTGTGGATAGATTTTTTTTTTAAAAATGAATTTGTTGTACGTACTTTATGTACCAACCCCCCCCCCCCCCTTTAAAAGTTTCGTACGCAGCCGTACGCTTTCACGTACCCCCCTCCCCCCCCTCGCTGCATACGTAAATAATGGACGTCCCCTTACCTTAACGGTTTCCCACGCCACTCGTATGTGACCATGAGCCAGGCAGCTTCGCAGGGCTCAACAAAGCGGTTCCAACAGGATTTCTCCGCCCTCTTTTAGAAGAGCAGGGAATATTCCGTCCGCCTGAGCCTTCCAATAGCCCATTTCAATCTGTCCATAGTGACAATCCGGCTAACTAGAGGTCATTCTCTGATGGCAAGTGTGGCATTCGTTCTCTAACATCGCTTTTTTGGTTACCGCAGCTCGGGAAATGAGTTTCATGTCCGTTTCCTTCCCGCAACTTGTGAATTACCCACCCGTCTTTAGTAATGAGCTTCGAGTTCTTTGTAAGGATTTTGTGAATTCTGGCATAGTCTGAAACGTTTTCCATTTCTGCGCAGTTTCTATATACCTCCCTTGCTTTTCACGCGAACGGCCTTACTAAACATCAGATATGAGTCATCCCTCACAATTCTAGAAGTTGTCATAACCCAGGATTTGGCAATTTTTGCCTAAAACCATGAAACACGTGTTCTCTACAACTTTATTATCTACATCTCCCTCACTCCCGCCTTGATCTACCCCATGTTACAATAAAGTTGTTTGTAGTAAACGTATAGTACCTTTGTACTTCGCACGGGTCCAATAAAATAACTTTTATATACGTCTACAAGTACTTGAACATTTTGTGAAAGCAAATCATTAGCAATTCAAATAGACTGAGCTGTTCTATCTATGGAATCAGTCAACACAGTCATCAGTCACCGTTTATATCTAAATACTGCCTGATCAATTCAAACCTATGAGAACTCACCTTAACGTATAGTACACAAAATGTTTTTATCTTTTCAAATGGAGATTAGAAAATTAATTTCTTTCGCCTCCTCAAAAGCAAGGTGCATTTCAATCTTTTAAGCCAGTAGTGATTCGGGATTGATTGGTTCGAACGTACTATGTTCAATGGACTCGCATTTCCTAAGTGGTATTTAAATTATCTACCATGCTTTTATTGTTGATTATTGACTACTTTTTTTGAATCACCAAAGTTTTTTTTATTTATTTATTACGAAAAAGTAAAAAGAGAGATCTATAATGCCTTGTTTAACCAGCATTAGATTGATTTATTCCACTCTTTTTTCAGATGTTAATTTATCGACTTGCTGAAAGAAAATTTGTTTTTAAATTCACCGAGAAGAAGGGTTAAGGCGACTCTTGAAATATGAGGGTATTTTCCATTCTTTTTCTTTGTCGCCATATAAATATAAAAAAGGAATGAAATGAAAAAATCTGTTATAAACGTTGACGTTCAACGTGTAGTACATTATGTAGGATGATCGTTGGTATGGTGAATTTATTAGGATGGTGGATTTTTACTTTCTTATAAGGAATCTCGGGGGATTGAAATCCGAACCCCTGTTTATTGTGTATACGATGGACGTTCATAAGAAGTTTATATGCGGGTCAAAGGATTTAAAAAGAAAATTAAAATGCGCAACAAATCAAGGATTTAAACTTTCGAGAAGGCAGAAAAGTTGAAAAGTTTGCAAAACGATTTTAAGAAGAGAACGTGTTCAGGACTTTGAAAAAATTAAATAAATTGTAACAATTGAAGAAAGAAGACTTTAGTACCTCTTTACGTATTATCTTTTAACATTCAATCTGCGATGTATACGACGGAATCTTTGGGATTGCTGGATATGAGTACTTCGAATATCTTTTATCTATAACAGGAAAGTTTCCACCAATTAGGTAGAATCCTCGTTATTGTCCTTATTTATTTTAACCAAATATTTCGGTGTGAGTTTAATGTTTATACATTTATAAATGGTAGTCTGAAACATTCGTCAACTGTTAATTGCTGTTAATCAATTGTTAATTCAATTAAAAGTGGTCAACTAAGTCAATGGAGATCGTCTCAGAGTTGCAGTGAAAATAGTAGAAAACTGGTGCCATGAAAAAGGTCTGAAGGTGAACCCAAAAAGGACAGTTTTAGTCTTATTCAGTAGAAGATCAACACGATCAAGCCTTGTGGGTAAAATCAGGCTTTTTGATGTGGGCTTGGAACTCTCAACCCAAGTCAAATACACTGTACAGCAAACTAAACTGGATGTCACAGACAAAACTCAGAAGGCTCTAACGGCTTTTTGGATTTGCGAAAACCCCTTCTGGAGAAGTTGGGGTCTGCCGTCAAAAGTCATTCTGTGGTTGTATGAGGCCCGTGATGTGCCACGGCTCGGTTGTGTGGTGGCCAGGCTCAACGTCGAGAAGGATAAACCTGAGTCAAATTCAAAGGCTGGTATGCATTTGCATCACTGAAGCTCTGAAAACCACAGCTACCGCAGCAATGGAGACACTGGATGGAGCCATGTGTAGAGCTGATAATTTAAGCTAAGGCCTTCGCTACGGCAGACAGGTTGATACAAAACGGCTTGTGGACACCAAATTTCCGAACCGCACATGGCAAAACATGTAACGTAGTTTCAGACCCGATTTTTGCCATGCCCAGGGATAGGATGGGACCGATAACCAACTTCACGAGGCGATTTGACGCCAAGCATACGGCTAGGGAAGGCTAGCTGGAGGGCTGGCCTACTTATCTGCCTGAAGTGGTATAGTCAGATTCACGTTCCACAGGCAGAAATCTGTGGAGCGCTAATAGGGGCTCACGAAGTATTACCTACTGGAACGCATGGGAAAGAATTCCTTGTATGTTTCGACAGTAAGGAAGCGATTAGAACACTCGTGTCACCAATCACGACTTCCAGGCTTGTGAAAGAATGTAAAGACTGCCTCAACCTTATGCGTCTGAACAATTGGATCAGTCTGGTCTGGGTACCTGTACACTGTGGAAGGGAATGACAGAGCAGATGAGCCAGCAAAAGCAGGCTCTACAACTCCGACGAGTGGACTTGCCGGTACTCCACTCGCTGTGCATTTAAGCGCTAAAGGACTGCGTGGAACGGAAACACGCGGAACGCTGAAAGGCATATGAAGCGGCGTTCACACGAAGCGCTTTTTTCCGAAAACCAACGAGAAGTGGGCCAAAGACTTGCTCGGGATGGATCGGTACCGCATTAGGAGGGTGGTAGGAGCGATTACCGGACATTGTGGACCAAATCGACACGACACCTACACAAGTTGAGGCTCTCGGCGACTCCTAGATGTCCCTGTGAACTGGAGGAGAAGACTGGCATACACCTGATATGTGATTGACCTAGGTTCCTTCAATAGAGGCGCAGAAATCTGAGAGAGTATGTGGTGCAACCTTCACCTACAAAACGAGCTAAGTCCACTTTTCTTGCCGCTTGCAAATTCTGAAATATCTCAGAAACTGTAAGAGATACAGAAAAATACCGAAAGACCATTTTTGAAGGATCGACAGATCTGTGTTTCGAGATCACGTATGTGATCGTCCCAAACTGATAAATCTACTAAAAATCAATGGTCAGTGCAAAACAACGCATACCTTATCTTTAGAGCGTAAGTAATAATGCCATGGCGGAAGTAATTGTCTATAAATGTTTAACCCTGGCAACTAGATGTATTTCTAAAAACTGCATTCAATTTTACCTTGCTAATCTATATTTGCTTACACAAAATGTTTAGACCTGTACAATGAACGAAGTTCCTCGAAAAGGGGCATATTGCGTTTACCACGACGTTTGTAACCAGTCGAATTTCAACACTGGAGTAGGGGGGAGCATCGATCATGGTCCTTAAATAACGAATCGGCAATACGAACAATGTCCGTCCGTCAACACGATAACTCGAGTAAAAATCAACCGAAACTTTTCTCAAACTCAATTGTAATAGTCACACATTTGCATGCATTTCTAGTCGTCTACTACGCAAATTTTTTTAGTTGCGTCAGCGTCGTACTAGACGACCAGAAATATATGGAAAATTGTGACTATTACAATTGAGTTTTTTGGCACGAACGTTCAAATATGAGTGCCTGGCGGGACGAAACGACTCGTGGAATATCGAGTTTTATATTTTTTGTGAATTCTTTATCAAAAATAAGGTTAAGTCTCAGAAGTACGTAAATTCTTGTATCGCTTGCCTGATTTTATGTTTACGTTTAAACTTTTGTTTTGCAAAAAAAGTGAGTTGCCTTGACCTTTCCCAAAACTTATTTTCATTTTTTTACTCCTGAAAATAACAAAAATAATTGCGTAATCACTTTTTGTCCAAATGTAGCAGAAACGCTAAAGACGAAATGCGCCCCTACTATGCCTCTTCCATAATTGGGCAAGATGACCCAGATCTCCAGAACTATGAGAGTTAGAAAGTTGGTTCCAAAGGCGAAGTTGTAGAGAATCAAATTTAAGCGAACACGTGTTTTCGGAAAATATGGCTCGTTGCGGGTATATGGACACGTCCATAATTTTGCAGAATGACCCAGATCTCCAGAACTATGAGATTTAGAAAGTTGGTTCCAAACGCAATGTTGTAGAGAATTAAATTTTGGAGAACACGTGTTTTAGGGTTTTACGTAAAAATGGCCCTATCTATAAATGTGACCACTAGACTTGGGCGGGATGATCCATATTTCTAGAACTATGAAAGTTAGAATGTTGCTTCCATAGGCAAAGTTGTAGAGTATACACTTTCAAAGAACACGTGTACAGGGTTTTAGGGAACAATGGCCAAATCCTGGGTTATGACTTCTTCTAGAATTGTGAGCGATGACACATATCCAGGGTTGTATTAGCGGCGCTAATAGCGAAGCTAAAATCTAATATCGTCCGCTAATAGCAACTAGCGTTTCGCTAAATTCGGAATTAGGGACACCAAATCTCGCTATTCGCTAAAAAATTAAAACTTATCACAATATTTTTGTATCAATAAGGGTAAAATTTTACTTTAGGGCATTGGTGGCAGAGGGTGTGGGGGAAGTGTGGGTGTTAGGGATTAGCCTCCTCAACAATAATATGTTGTTAATAGGTGGCGCTTACATCAGGTTTAGTAGTGGGAGCCGTTTGAATGTATGAATTATTGGTATTAGTACATGACAAAAAATGCGTTATAAGGGGGTTGAAGAGCCCAAATACATCCCTGCAATTGGTTAAATTGGATTCTAGCGCTTTAACTGTGGAAATGTTAAGCAACAATGGAATTCGAAATTAAATTTTAGTGCTGTGATTGTGAAGTTATAATGGAAACTTGTAATTAGACATTGGATTTTAGCGCTCTAATTATGCAAATATGATGTATGAATGAAATAATTTCGAATATGAGCGCTTTAATTTTGTAAGCATCCGTTAAGTATGGACTTACCCAGGACACGCCATGAGGAGGCCACGTGTATCCCATTGGCCCTGAAAAGGGCCATTTACCATACCGAGCGGGGACCCCTCGGTTCGTTGCTCCCGAAGTATTTATTGACTCCAAACTCTCTCAGTATGGCTTGTATGCGATGATGTTGTATCTACAATTTATCATATATTTACTGTAATTCAATTTGCAGTTGATCAAATCTGTGCACGTCATTGGATTCGAGCAGCATTTCGTTGCCTTCACACAACGAAGCAGCCATTTTGCAAAATTCATTGAAATGATCAATGTTTTGCATTCTGCAACGTTTCATAAACAAGTATTTACTTAATTTTCCAGCCAAAAATTCAGAGTGGCGATTATGACTTCCAACGACTCCCTTTGCGTGTCGCCAGGAAGTTTCAATGGTGTTTGTGTGGGCTCCTGTGTCTGGACCTTTAAATGTTTTTGGATGAATCCGTCGTCTGTTAAACAATTGTATGCGCGCCAACAGTCTGATATAATTGTTGTATTTGGTAGGACAAAGTGCTTTATTATGCATAATAGCACATCTTTACCCCGTTGATCCACTGGAGTCATGAAACAATGTCCTGTCTCTCTCTTTACGCCTCCAAACACCCACTTTCTTTCAACACGACGAACTCTGTTGTATTTTCTTTTCTTTCTGGAACTCATCTTTCAAGAATCACAACAAGAACGATTCCACAGTTAAAGCGCTAAAATCCACTTTAAACCAATTGCAGGGATGTATTTGTGCTCTACAACACCCCAATAATGCATTTTTTGTCATATGTACTAATACCACTAGTTCATAACTTCAAACGGCTCCAACTACTAAACCTGATGTGAGCGCCACCTATTAACAACATATTATTATTGGAGGGGTTAATCCCAAACATCCACACTTCCCCTCACCCCTTCCGCCACCAACCCTCTAAAGTAAAATTTTACCTCAATAAGCCGTTTCTGTTAAGAGAGTCTATTTAGACCACGACGTTTGTAACCACCCCAATTTCGACCCGGGAGTAGGGCGGAGCATCGATCATGGTCCTTAGATGACGAATCAGCAATAAAAAAAATGTCCGTGCGTCACCGCGATAACTTGAGTAAAACTCAACCGATTGTCAAAAACTTTTTTCCCTGAAAGGTAATTAAAAAACCTTTTTTTGGATCGAATGTGGGCACTGTCGGCCTAAGTGCCAATGAGCAAGGGCTGTTTAAGTGGTTTTTGGTCTTTTGTACATAACTCGAGTAAATCTAGTCCGATTTTTATAAATTTTATTATAATTATAATTTTTTGTTTGAAAGGCCTGGGCATGCTGGACATTTTATGAAAGAAACTTTTTTGAATTTTGAGTTTTTGGTATCAGCCAAGGCCCTATAACTGAATCACTTCCCGTATTTTTTCTTCATAAATCGGATAAATCTTATCCGATTTTCAAAAACTTTTTTTTCCTGAACGATAAACACCAAATTGATCACGGGTTTGAATTTGGGCAAGTTTGGTCGAAAACTTTCGAAGTTACGGTCTACAAAGTGGTCAAAATCCTGATTTTTTGAAGGTTCGCGGAACTTTTTCAGTTATTTCTCTGCGAAATTAGAGCGGAAATCGGTCTTCAAAGTTTTAAATGAAAGATGTGGACATCAAAAAATCAAGAAATTTAAATTAGTGAAAATCTGTTGAGTGGTTCGGTCTGAAGAGTCTTCAGTGTGGGCTCTACTCACGTTACACGACCACATACGATATTTGGTGTTTTTTCGTGAATATTTCTTTAATTATGAGGTTTCTTATGCGGTTTTGCAGAGAAAATAGATGCGAACATTTTTGTTCACGGCAGTATGGGTCAGGGGCCTCTCCTATGTCCTCTATGTTGATTCTAAGATTGGTCCTAGTGCAATTTTTTTAAATTTTGATATTTTGTTAAAGTTTTAGAGAGGCTTTTGCGCTGTTTCTTCGGACGGGTTTTTCAATATTGCCCTTTCGGTAATTTCCAATCCAATTTAATGTCGAAGTAATTTCATACACTTAAGAGTTAAGGCAACATTTCGAATCTTTTTGCAACATCTATTCTGTTTGCCACATCTATTCTGATGCGTATGGGTCCCCTGCATATCTTTTATCATTATTTTCGCCGAAAGTCGCTGAGTGTTTCATCGTCATGTTCAACTAATTACTTGAATGATATCAAATTTTATCAATTTTCGATTCTTCATAAAATGAAACTTATTGTATACAACGATCTCTGTTTTACGTACAAATGGCGGTCGTTGTATACAATAAGTTTTATTTTGGGAAGCATCGAAAGAAATTGATAAAATTTAATTTCATTCAAGTAATTAGTTCATTAGGAATAAAATGTGATTTTGTGTTGCTCACAAATGATATTCATGTTAATATGTGAGAATTATTGTAAAGAAACTCTGGCAAACAAATGTGTTCAAAAATTGCCGCAAGAAATAGAATACAGCGAAAAACACAGAAACTTTCAGCGAAAATAATTTATTGAGCGACTCTCTCAATAAAAAGTCTTCCTATCTTGTATGAATCCATCTAATCAGTGCTATCACACATAAACGATATTAATGTGTTGAATAAATGTGACTTCGTAAACGTGACATCGTTGATTTTTATTAAGGTGAATAAGACGGACTAGCAATGTTTTCTTTAAATTTGTTTTAAATCAGTTAAAATTAGCGAACATTAGCGTGCGATTAGCGTTTAGTGTAATTCTTTTTTAAACCATCGCAACTTTGGAAAAATATTTTATTTTTCCTTCGAAGTCTATTCACAAATGATGTATCAACAAAAAATGATTCGAGTCCAATGAAAAAAAAATTGGGAACTGATTCGGGTCATGTAGAACCGCTTCCAGAAATTATTGAATTTATCGGTACTGGATCGAATAATTCATGCTTTTTCTTTAAAAAAAATTGAGTTAGTGGGGCATGTAACATATCACAATCGAAAGATGATTAGTTACACCACTAATTGAAAAACAGATAACCCACTCAAACCACGTCTCATGGCCAGGATCACACCAGAAAGTCTCTTACCTTGAATATCTAAAATATATATTTTCGAAAAATTCCAAATTTTGAATATGATAATCATGCCAGGATGTAGAATTGGCTTCGTTAGGTTTGACAGTGGGGCAGGCAACATATCAGATAAAATCGCCAAAATGAAATTCCAAACAAAAATGTCCAATCCAATTTAATGACAAGCAAATTAAAAACATTAAAAACATTTTTTTGTGTTTACGTTGGCAAAACTGCCAATTCAAATTTCATTTTCAATTTAGCGCTAAACAGTTTTTAAATTTTAAAATAATATTCAGATAAAAGGTTTTTTGATTTAAAAAAAAAATTTAAGATAAAATGATTTTTCTGAATTTAGAAAATAATTTAAGATAAAATATTTTAAGATGTTATTTTATGTATGGCAAATTTATCGTCATTGGAATATATTTTAGTTTTCAAAACACCAGGTCCAACCGGATATATCGCATGCTGTTTTCGAGTTCCTCTTAGGGTTTTGGCTTGATCAAATCGGGTTGTCATTAGTTTGTTATGCTCATCATATTCTTGTTGAGAGACGAAATGAAAATTCATGCCGCTTATGTTCGATTTGGCCCATTCATACATTTGTTTTGCTGTGAGTATTTGGTCCTTCATCGGTCGCTGTAGGCTGGCTTTCGTTACAAGTCTTTTAAGGGTACCACCTACGCCATCGCTAGCACTTTTCCCATGGGATGTAGCAAAAAAGTGCCACTCCGCTTCGAGGCCAAAGTCTTGTTGATGATTTGAAATGTTTAAAAAATTGTACTTGTTTTTGTATTGGCCACCACATCCATCTGAAAAATATATGATTTTCCACACCTCTGGATAATTTTTCTTAAGAAACATTGAATATTGTTTGATGAACAAGCTAACTGCAACGCTGTCATGTTTCATACAATCGGATATAATGACGAAATTCCCATTCTTCAATTCATCATTTTCATCTTTGTAATAAAATACAAATGGATGTATTGTTGCCTGAGAGTTATTCCAATGAAAGCCTTGAACGGCATCTTGAACAACAAACGAAAAATTTTCTGAGAAATCCAGCAATGTCAGAAAAGTTCCCTTTACAATCGTAGCCTTCAGATGGTTCAAGAACTGCGTTTGTTGTTTCGCAATGTATGAATGAGGACTCAATGATACGAGATTTTCGATGAGAACATCCAGAAACTCGTCAACGGGTTTAATTAAAGTCTCTAACGTTGACCGATCGGTTGATGTCCACTGTTTGTAGGTAATCGTATCAATGTTATTTGTTTCGAGCAATTCAGCTAGAATGTTTCGTAATACATCTGTGTCCGGACAATCCTCACATGAACGGAGATGGCATTGTTCTTTCGGCTTTTCGCAGCACATTACTTTGAGCAGACTATGGTAGTCCGACAGGTCTCTTTGGAATTCGTCGCATTGTAATGATTTTAAATCACACGCCTCCAGCATCAATTTTGGGTTTTGATGAATTTGGCAGACACAAACTGAATGAGTGCCACTCGCACCAGCTAGTATGCATTGAGACGGTCGCAGCGTAGCAAATTTTGAGAAACTTTGACATTCAAATGTTGTTTCTTGAACGCGGTGTGCAGTTCCTTTAAATTGCAGAGGACAAGCCGCTTCTGTTCGTGAATTCTACCGTTCGGAGTTTTTACCGACACATAATCTTTTTTGCCTGGCATAAGGCGACTGAACTCATCATTCATATAAAAGTCGATGACTAATTTTTCGGTTTCTGCTGATAATCGACTACCACACCTGACATTTGGTGAAGACAAAATCCCTTTTTCGGCAACAAGTTTCTTGGATTTTCTTATCATATGTTCCGAAGCACCTATCGATTAAAAGATTTCATTCAACTGGAATTCGTCAACACAGAAGACACAGAAACTCCTAATTAATACGAACACTTATACCCTACTTACAAAAGAAAGTTGCCCATAACTACACTCCAGACAATGAGTTTTAGATTTATTTATCAAATAATGACAAATAAAAATTATTTACATGTAGACACAGTTGATGTTCTAGATTTTAGTATAACAAATAGCAAAAATTGGCGTTTCTGCTACTGCCACTATATTTTCGGCATCGATACTTCTTTTGTAGTCGACGTATTTTTGTATAAATACTGAGTGCGCAAAGACAAACACAGGCATTACGAAAGACTGGACGAACACGTTAATAAAAAGCTTTAAAAAATACCTTCGAATTCGGATCTTGTGCGTCTTATGCTCCAACTTCGAGGTATCAATGTAAGAATTGTTATCTTTTCGCTTTTGCTTGTTGAAGAGCGAAACTTATCTTTTAACTGGTTAATCACTTCTGTACCTGAAGTATCAAGAATTTTCGATTCACTTGGATAACGACTAAAAATATGCGTTTTTAACGACTTCGTTATAGCAGAAACCGATGTTTGGCAATAAGTCTTTTGTGACAAACGTTTGGAATCGACTGGAGGTAGGCCAGCCTCAAGCAAAAATTTATCCAAAGATGCGATAGAGCCTTCTTGGGAAACGTACGGCAGATCGTCGTCGACGCTCTCCGAGCCAATGTCATGAATATCATCGCCAATTTCAGCTAAGGGTTCCAAGAGCTCTTCCGAAACAACACAATCTTCATTTTTTTCTAATGATTTTCTGCAAGAGTCACAAATCTTATGGTTTAGAGTAAGCGTCGAGTTCTTTTTTTGCATCCATGAAAGAACGTTCCGCAAAGATTTGCTGCATTTTCTGTTGCCTAAAGGCTTGGAACATTTCGTGGAAATTTTCAAGTCATTCATTTTGCAAACTAATGAATTTTAAATACAAAAAACCACAAATTTTGTTTAAAACATGTCGCAGGTTTCATTACTTCAGATCAACTGAAATTAAAACGTCAAAATATGATCGTTTCAAATTTATCACTGCAGCCAACGCAAACGCGAAAAAATGTTTTTTGTAATGGTTGACATTTTGTTCGTTGTAATGGGAATGATGGGAATTTTATTTTGGCGATTTTATCTTTATTTATAGTATTTACATGTTACGGCCCCCAGCCTCAAACCTAACGAAGCCAATTCTACATCCTGGCATGATTATCATATTCAAAATTTGGAATTTTTCGAAAATATATATTTTAGATATTCAAGGTAAGAGACTTTCTGGTGTGATCCTGGCCATGAGACGTGGTTTGAGTGGGTTATCTGTTTTTCAATTAGTGGCGTAACTAATCATCTTTCGATTGTGATATGTTACATGCCCCACTAACTCAATTTTTTTAAAGAAAAAGCATGAATTATTCGATCCAGTACCGATAAATTCAATAATTTCTGGAAGCTGTTCTACATGACCCGAATCAGTTCCCAATTTTTTTTTCATTGGACTCGAATCATTTTTTGTTGATACATCATTTGTGAATAGACTTCGAAGGAAAAATAAAATATTTTTCCAAAGTTACGATAGTTTAAAAAAGAATTACTTAGCGCTAGCGCTAGCTCCGCTAAAAAAATGGTTAGCGAATACAACCCTGCTCATATTTATAGAATTGTGGTAGTGAGAAAAGCTTCCAAAGGTAAAGTTTTAGAGAATAACTGTTTGAGGGAAAAAGAACCCAATACCGTGATTTAGTCACTTCTACAATTGGAAGGGATTACTCATACCTTTAAAACTATTGCAGTAAGAAAGTTGCTTCCAAAGGCAAAATTGTAGAGAACATATGTTTCAGGGTTTTAGGGAAAAATTATCTAATCCCGGCATAAAGCAACTTCTAAAATTACTAAATTAAAAAGCAACTTCTTCAAAATTACGGCAGTTGGAAGTTTCCTTTAAGGCAAAGTTGGTGAGAATTACAATTTAGAGAAAATAGTTTCTTGAAGAAACTGCGTTGGTCCTCTTTTTGATGTGGTGCAGGGAAGAACATAGGCCATCAAAATCAATGGTCTCAGACGTACTTCGGTAGGACCTTTCACATTAAATTGGGTAATTTCTATGGATCTTCGAAATTCTTATAGCTGTAAAGGAGCACATTGGATTATTCGCTCTTATTCTATATTTAGATACGATCGAAACTTTTTGAACCATCTATTCTGTTTGCCATAACTATTCAGTTTGCCAGATCTATTCTCTTTGCCGCATCTATTCCGATACGGGTCTTTGATTATGTTTTGAACTTTTTTTTTACTTTAAGGCAATTCACTTCAAACAAATATGCGAAATTATGCGGAGTATATTCCACATAAACAGCATATTTCGTATTTGTTTGACAGAACTGTCAAAGCGATGGATCCTCTATTTTTCACGATTATTGATTCAAAAATGACGCCAGACGAAGATATTTCTAATGAAATCCAAAGATCTGATGCTTCCGAAGCGAGAGACAGTTCGCTGAAAAAAATTGTTTTTGATTCTGAGCCACGATTGACGAAAACACGTGCTTCAGTTGCTTTAACCTATCAGTTGAAGAGAGTTCGCATTTGTTGTTCAATTGTGGTGTAGAAAGAAAAACATTTTTTCCAGCTAACTGTCTCTCGCTCTGGAAACATCAGATCTTTGGATTTCATGAGAAATATCTTCATCCGGCATAATTTTTGGATCAATAATCGTGAAAAAAAAATAGAAGATCCATCGATTTGACAGTTCTGCCTTTAAAAAAATATATGCGAAATATACGAAATATGCAGTTTATGCGGAATATACTCCGCATATTTGTTTGAAGTGAATCGCCTTTTTGTTTTATTTTTTCATATTTAGTCGACAATGATAAAGGGTCATTCCCACGCTCGAAATGCTCAGTTGTTACAAAATGATATTGATATAAAAGCATGTATCATAAAGATTGATCCTTCAACTTGAGTCTAGCTACTTTCCTATGACTAACATTTTGTAACCGCTGAGAACTTCATGCGTGAGAACGATGAAGTCCATTGAATTGCCCTAAAAGATTATAAATCCATCTTGTAATACATATGCTTAATATAGTGCTTGGTTGGACAAAAGTCTTATGGCGGAAACCTAGCACTATATTATCCGTATGTACGGGTACGTTGTTTTTTTTTCCAGAGTTAGGCGGCTGAACTTGACAATGTTTTGAAAATTATTCGGATGAAGTTTTTTTAACGACATATTTTAATGCGTTGAGAATGCAAAAACGAATATCAAACGTATACTTTTTGAAATTTAAAAACTTTGCGCCGCGCCGCCGCATAGTGGAGTAGATGCTCTTAATTATATAACTACTCAGCAAAGCTGTTCGCCTGAAATTAGGAACAACTTTGCTGAAGACTCTTTTTTTCTATCAGTTACATTTCAGAAGTCGTGTTGAAGAATGTTGAAGTCGAACTTTCTTAAAAATGCGGTGTTCTGGTCAAAGTTGCAGAATTCTTTCGTAGTTTGAGATAGAAGTTTTTTGTTCAGCGAAATTGTTCATCACGAAACGAGGAACAAGTTTGCTAAAGAAGCAATTTTTCCATCAATTTTATTTCGGAAGTTATGACCTGTGTAAATTATTTTTTGCGCCGATCGCCACTGTCGTTGATTTTTTTCCAACGCTGAATTCAGCTTCCGTCAATGTTTGGAAAAACACTCGCGCCTCCGTTGAAAAAAATAGCCTGAGTTAAAGCAAGTAAAACTGGTCAAATAATTATTGGAATTTGTAAATCGTATTGAAATGGAATTAAATCTGAGAAGAAAATTTCTTGAATTCCGTGAACCAAAAATGTTTCTTCTCAGTTAATTTTATTCCAATACGATTTACAAATTCTGGTATTGTGCGCGCGGTTTCGCAAGAATTTTCGAGTTTTCAGATTGCGATAAACTGCGAACGCTCTCCTCACTGTCATTTTTCACAGTATTTCGTTGTTACGAATATATAGAAGAGATTTCGCAGTAAATTGGAAATTAGAACAGTGAGAATAACATATGATGTTAATGTTAAAGCAAAGTGGAGAATGAATTTCTTTGTTTCGATTGGTCCGCGCAAAAATGCGCAGTTATACTCTCTCAAAAATTATTTATGCGGAACTCGGAATTTATAGTAAAGCGAAAATACTTAAAATTCTTAGTTCAAGTACTTTAAATCTCTGTGTGTCGCTCTCTGTCTCTGTATAAGATGCACAGCATACAAAACGTTAGAATATAGTGCAAAATTTTTGTCACCTCACCCTCGTATACTATCCAGTTGTTACACCCACACCCTTCATTTTTCAACATTTTACCACGGACTCCGACAACATTTTTCTGTTATACAAAATGTACCGAATACCACTTTTCGTGTATGCGAGTGGATGGAGATGTAAATGCACCAGATGTTCATCTTTATAATAAAAAAAAAAGAATTGTTGCGATGCTTGACCCTTGTCCAGTTTGAGTTTCGTTTCTTTTTCTATGCAGGGCAGTACGCAGTATATCTATATATGCGTATAGCTCGTGGCATTTGCAGTTGAGTTTCAATTGAGTTTATGGGCAATGTCTTCACTTTGTGTGTTGTATTATATATGGATGATGCGTGGGTCTATTGAGCGTGTCGTGTGCCACTATCATACTTTTCGTTATGGATTTTTGTTATAAAAATGGTACAACAACAATATGCACAAAAATAGTGCACCACTAGGGGTTCAAAACATTTTGCGAGAGGGTGGAATTATTAATGACAGTACACGTTAGATAAATAGAGGTCATTGATAATAAAGGTATATCGAGATAGAATTAGAGTAGTAGGTACTTTTGAAAACATTTCGCTGTTCGAAAAGTAATAAATTTTAATTCTGTTTGTATGGCTTAAGCTGATAGTTTGTCATCATAAATTTAGATTTTTATTATATTAATTCATATAATTGGAGGAAAAAACTGGAAGAACTGGCACATGGCGAAATGAACTTCATTGAAAGTTACACTTCAATCAAAAGTTCTTAGCATCTGATCATCTGCGTTTTAAGGGCAACTTTTAACTTTGATTGTATTTGTTCAATAGTTTTCAGGGCACTGGAAATTTCTTTCTTCTTAGTTTACGCACATATAAACGCGTGTTCTGCTCGTGCTATTTTTACATTTTGTGGTAATAACAGCATAGAAAACACTTATCCTCTACCGTCCTTATGACAAATTAATGTTATATTAATTAATTAATTTTGAAAGACACTTTTGGAACAATTGATTGATTCCTGGAACTTAGATGAACGGAAAATTTCGCGAGATGGTTTGATTTTCATGTATTAGTTTTGCACTATGGTGGGTCAATTTTGGGTCAATTTCGGCCCATTTTACAACACACACGTTGTACGAACATGAGAGAAACTTTTCTGCGTTATTACTTTTGTATTTCCGAATACTTTTGAGTATCCCACAGCCTTTCGAAATTTTGATTTTTTTTATTCAAACAACAATATATGTTCAACATTGAACAATTTGATTTACGCGATCAGAGGTCGCTTAGATAAGACGTAGAATATTTCGTCCAATGAAGCAATTAAGCTAGAGCCTGAAAATATTTTTTATTCATTAAATGATGGGAGATGGCTTATTTATCCGTAATTTGAGCTCATAAAACTATTTTGGCTATTTGATTTAATTTTATAAAAGAGAAATTGTGGTTTAAGGATTTGCTGTAACAGTGTAATCGCACATGATCGCACATTGTCAGTTTATTGTCTGGAGAAATGAATGGAATTTATCGAATTTGGTTGGTACCAATGGTCATGCTGTAAGTGAATATTCGCGCGAATTATTTGAATGTATAAAGCTGAAATTGAATTTAGAATCAAAACATAACCAAAGACCCGTACGTATCAGAATAGATGTGACAAACAGAATAGATGTGGCAAAGTGACTCGAACGTACCTAAATATACAAATAAGCAAAAAATCCAACGTTTTCTGTTCTTTTATAACTGTAAGAATTTCAAAGATCCATAGAAATTACCCAAGGTAATGTCAAAGGCCCTACCGAAGTACGTCTCAGACCATTCAAATCTAGAAAAGCTTATATCCAAGGACTAAGCCATTTTCCCCTAAAGCCCTGAAACATGTGTTATCCTAAATTTTATTCTCTACAACTTTGCCTTTGGAAGCAACTTTCTACCTCTCATAGTTCTGGAGATTCTGGTCATTCTGCCCAATTATGGAAGTGACCATATACCACGATTGGGCCATATTTCCCCAAAACCCTGAAACACGTTTCGCTTAAATTTAATTCTCTATAACTTCGCCTTTGGAACCAACTTTCTAACTCTCATAGTTCTGCAGATCTGGGTCATCCTGCCCAATTATGGAAATGGCCATATACCAGGATTGGACCATATCTCCCCAAAACCCTGAAATACGTGTTTGCTTATATTTAATTCTCTACAACTTCGCCTTTGGAACCAACTTTCTAACTCTCATAGTTCTGGGGATCTGGGTCATCCTACCCAATTATGGAAGTGGCCATATACCAGGATTGGACCATATCTCCACAAAACCCTGGAACACGTGTTCGCTTAAATTTAATTCTCTACAACTTTGCCTTTGGAACTAACTTCCAACTCTCACAGTTCTGGATATCCGGGATCCTACTCAATTATGGAAGTAGCCATATACCAAGATTGGTCCATATTTCACCAAAACCCTGAAACACGTGTTCGCTTATATTTAATTCTCTACGACTTCGCCTTTGTAACCAACTTTCTAACTCTCATAGTTCTGGAGATCCAGGTCATCCTGCCCAATTATGGAAGTGGCCATATACCAGGATT